>PCDN01000007.1:387043-422284 GCA_002778105.1 Ceratocystiopsis brevicomis
GGGGGGCTGCGAGCCCGCTATAATACAGTGTGGCAGGGGCGGGGCCGTGGTTTTCATTGGTGTTGCAAGGATGCGGTGTGTGTGTATCTTACGAGGGAGGTTGGGAGACGGCCGCGGTGAGGGTTTTCTGAGCACAGAAAGTAGAGAGACATTTGAAGATGACGAGATGACGGCCGCGAAGGCGATTGAACCCAGAATTTGATTTGATTTTGGTTGCCGGCCCGGCCCTGCTGTCCTTTGCTTCTCATACAGGCCATACGCCGGACGACCATGTGTTGTCTTCTGCCGCCGTGTTCTCTCCGTCCAACCGCACCGCAGCACTGTCCCGGCATTAGTGCGCCTTGAACGTGCGTCCGCTCGCCGTCTTGCGCTCCTTCTCCTCGCTGTCTGGCCGAGCTCTCCGGAGCACTGTCGTCGTTCGTGTCAGCAAAGATCCTCCGCACCTCTTGCGTCCACCACTGCTCGTACGTACCTTGCAGGAAGTCCGCTGTCCGCCTCCGCATCCGCGAGTGGATGTACGCCTTGGACGCCTTGATGTGGTAGTGGAAGTAGTCGCGGAACGTCTGGATGTGCGAGATGACCTCGGGCATCCGCTGCGGCGTCAGGTGGCGCGGGAACAGCACAAAGGTCACGTAGCCCATGTCGCCGGCCGTGCCCGCGCTCTTCACGCCCGGCACGCCCTGCAGCTCCAGCGGCGGGTCGTGCCGGAACAGCACCTGGGGCGCGTTCTGGATCGCCCGCCGCCGCGCGTCCACAAACTCCTGGATGAAGACCTTGCCGAGCACGCGGTCCGTCTCCTCGCGGAAGACGGTGCTAAAGATCACCGTCACGCGGTCGTGGCTCGCCTTGACGTAGATGGACTCCTCCTCGCGGTAGTGGATCGCCATGACGTCGCCGCCCTCCTTGACGCCCTGCGGCGCCTCCTCCGACGTGTACTTGGACGCCTCCTCCTTGAGCTTGTAGTACTCGGCAAACGCCGCCTCAAAGGGCGCCGCCATCATGTTGCGCTTCAACAGCGCAATCTTCATGACGAGCGCCTCCCGCTCGGCCGGGTCCTCGGGCAGCTGCTCGAGGTCGACCACCAGCGAGAACTGGTAGCCCGGCTCGGGCGCCACAATGTACGGGCCGTACTCGCGCTGCAGCACATCCTGGGCGCCGTACTTGACGAGGTCGTTGAAACAGCGCAGCAGGATCGAGATCTGGATCTTTGTTTTGGACTCGGGCGTCGAGATGTGGAAGAGGACGCCGTCAAAGTCCGACACGGTCTGGTCAATGGACACCGGAGGGGCTCTGCACGGTCAGACAACAGCGAAAAAACAGCGAAATAGAACAGCGAGCATGCGATGAAACACGCACCCGGAAAACCTCTCCGTCAACACCGACTGGATCAGCACATTCTGGTAGTCGAGCAACAGCATCGTGGCGGCAGGCGAGCGTGTCGTTGCCGGACGCTGCAGTGCTTATCGAAGAAAAGAGAAAAAGAAGAAAAAAAGAGACGCGGAGTGGTCGGAGTCGGATGAAGACGTGAGCATCGGCCGTCGTCCATCAATCCGTCGTCAGCGGTCGGAGATTGGCGGGAGAGGGGGGGCGAAGCTGTGGTGGTTTGGTGGCTGGAGCTACACGTGACCAGCCCCTCGTCCTGTAGGCCCATAATTCGAAGCAAGGAGACCCAGTTGAATTTATCTAATCGCGATACTACGATAAAAAAAAAACCCAGTTTCACTGTAAACGAAAAAAAAAAGAGGTTCGACAGGCGACCTACCGCTCGCAACGACCGAGGCCTCTCTGTACGCTGCCCAGCATGGTGAAATCGTACTTGTATGTTCTGCTCTGATTGTCCGGTTTGACAGGTGCGGCTTCTGCAGAGACTGACAGCTGCAGAAAATTCGAGCCAGCGCGCTCGTTCGGCGTCGTCGTCTCGGGCGTCTCGAACATTGTCTGGGCTCCGGGCAACACGATGATTTCGGGCACCGCGGCCAGCGCCAGCACCGGCACCGGGAAGGCCCTGGCCGCGGCCAACGAGGATGTGCTGTGCTGGGATCTGAAGAAGGGCGAGCTGCTGAGCCGCTGGCACGACGAGGCCAACAAGGCGCAGGTCACGGCGATCGCGCAGAGCGCCATCGACCGGGACGTGGTGGCCGTGGGCTACGAGGACGGCACGATCCGGCTGTGGGACGCGCGGCTGACGACGGTGATTGTCAGCTTCAACGGCCACCGGTCGGCGGTGACGCACCTGGCCTTTGACAAGGCGGGCGTGCGCCTGGCCAGCGGCTCGCGCGACACCAACGTGATCGTCTGGGACCTGGTGGCCGAGACGGGCCTGTTCAAGCTGCGCGGGCACACGGACCAGATCACCGGGCTCTGCTTTGTGGAGCCGGAGCTGGCGCTTGCCGCCGATGGCGAGGACGAGGCGGCGGCGGCGGAGGGCGCGGCGGCGGCCCGCGTCGGGGTGGCCGCGGGCGACGGCTTCCTGCTCACGACGGGCAAGGACGCCCTGATCAAGCTCTGGGATCTGTCGTCGCGGCACTGCATCGAGACGCACGTGGCGCAGACCGGCGGCGAGTGCTGGGCCCTGGCCCTGTCGCCGGACCTGAGCGGGTGCATCACGGCCGGCAACAAGGGCGAGCTGCAGGTGTGGACGATTGACGGCCCGGGCCTGGCCGCCTCGACGCAGCACGCGGAGCAGGAGCAGGCCGTGGACGACGCAAAGGGCGGCGGTGCGCCCAAGGCCTACGTGCAGGCGCGCGGCTCGCCGCTGTACCGGAACGGCAAGGACCGGACGGTCGAGATTGCGTTCCACCCGCGGCTGCCGTTTTTCGCCGTGCACGGCGTCGAGAAGGCGGTCGAGATCTGGCGGATGCGGTCGGACGGCGAGATCCGCAAGGCCCTGGCGCGCAAGCGGCGGCGGCGGCGGGAGAAGAAGGCCCGGGCCAAGAAGGGCGACGAGGCCATCGAGGCCAACGCGGACAACGACGATGACGACGACGACGACGACGACGAGGGCGCCGTGGACATTGCGCAGGCGGACATCAGCGAGGTGTTTGTGCCGCACGTGGTTGTGCGGACGACGGGCAAGGTGCGGTCGGTGGACTGGGCGGCGACGACGGCGGCGGCGGCGAAGCGGAGCAAAGACCTGCAGCTGGTGGTGGGCACGACCAGCAACCTGCTGGAGCTGTACACGGTGGCGGGCAAGAAGGACCGGGTGTCGAAGAAGAAGAAGACGTCGGGCGCGGCCGCGGCCGTGGCGGAGGAGGAGGAGGAGGAGGAGCAGCCGCAGCCGCAGCAGCCGCAGCAGCCGGCGCAGTACAGCCGGACGCAGGCGGTGGAGCAGGCGGGCCACCGGACGGACGTGCGGGCGATTGCGCTGAGCGCGGACGACAAGATGCTGGCGTCGGCGTCGAGCGGGGCGCTGAAGATCTGGAACGTGCGGACGCAGACGTGCATCCGGACGTTTGCGTGCGGGTACGCGCTGTGCTGCGCGTTCCTGCCGGGCGACCAGGTGGTGATTGTGGGGACGAAGACGGGGGAGCTGGAGCTGTTCGACGTGGCGTCGGCGGCGCTGCTGGAGCGGGTGGTGGCGCACGAGAACGGGGCGGCGATCTGGTCGCTGCAGGTGCACCCGGACGGGCGGTCGGTGGTGACGGGCAGCGCGGACAAGACGGCGCGGTTCTGGGCGTTCCGGATCGTGCAGGAGCCGGTGCTGGGGACGACGCGGACGCGGCCGCGGCTGACGCTGGAGCAGACGCGGGTGCTCAAGGTGCACGACGACGTGCTGAGCGTGCGGCTGTCGCCGGACGCGCGGCTGCTGGCGGTGGCGCTGCTGGACAGCACGGTCAGGGTGTTCTTTGTGGACTCGCTCAAGCTGTACCTGAACCTGTACGGGCACAAGCTGCCGGTGCTGAGCATGGACGTGTCGTACGACAGCAAGCTGATCGTGACGAGCTCGGCGGACAAGAACGTCAAGATCTGGGGGCTGGACTTTGGCGACTGCCACAAGTCGCTGTTTGCGCACCAGGACAGCATCCTGCAGGTGGCGTTTGTGCCGCACAACCAGGACGGCAACGGCCACCACTTCTTCAGCGCCGGCAAGGACCGCGCCGTCAAGTACTGGGACGCGGACAAGTTTGAGCAGATCCAGCGGCTGGACGGGCACTTTGGCGAGATCTGGGCGCTGGCCGTCAGCCACAGCGGGCAGTTCCTCGTCAGCGCCGGCCACGACAAGAGCATCCGGGTCTGGCACGAGACGGACGAGCAGATCTTCCTGGAGGAGGAGCGCGAGCGCGAGATTGAGCAGCTGTACGAGAGCACGCTGACGGCGTCGCTGGACCGCGACAACCGCGCGGGCGACCTGGACGAGGCGGGCGGCGAGGCGGGCGGCGAACCGGGCGGCGAGGTCGGCGCCGCGTCCAAGCAGACGATGCAGACGCTGATGGCGGGCGAGCGCATTGTCGAGGCGCTGGAGTTGGGCATGGCCGACCTCAACGCGCTGCAGGAGTGGGAGGAGACGCGGCGACGCATGGCGCAGGCGGCAGCAGCAGCAGGAGCAGCAGCAGGAGCAGGAGCAGCAGCCACCCCCCCCCTCCCCCGGCTGGCACCGCCGGAGCGGCACATTGTGTTCGCGGCGCAGGGCCATCTCTCGGCCGAGGCGTACGTGATGGGCGTGCTGCAGAAGATCCCGGCGGCGGCGCTGCACGACGCGCTGCTGGTGCTGCCGTTTGCGCAGGTGCCCGCGCTCCTCACGTTTGTCGAGCGGTTCGCGCGCCGGACGATGAACATGCCGCTGACGTGCCGCGTGCTTTTCTTCCTGCTGCGCACGCACCACCGCCAGATCGTGGCCAGCCGCACGATGCGCGCGCTGCTCGACGGCGTGCAGGCCAGTCTGCGGGCGGCGCTGCAGCGGCAGAAGGACCAGATGGGCCACAACCTGGCGGCGCTGCGCGTCGTGGGCCAGCGCGTCGCGGACCAGAGCGTCAAGACGTACGTGGACGACGCGTGGGCCGCGGACGAAGCGGCGGCGGCGGCCCAGGGGCTGCGGAAGCGGGGGTTTGTACAGATGTCATGATGTGTTTTGGCAGCGAATTGGGGTCGTTAATTGCGTTTCTTGTTCTTGGTTGTTTATTGATTTTTGATTTTGATTTTGATTTTTTTTGATTTTGATTTTGATTTTGATTTTTTTGATTTTGATTTTTCTAATTCTTTAATTTTTGATTTGGTTTGATTTGATTTGGTTTGATTTTTCATTCGGATCACCCAAACACTTCTCTCCCGACTCCCGAACCTGATCTCGGTTCGTTCGTTCCTAGCCTCGCTCTGCCCGTCCATGCGGGGGAATTCTTCTCCGCACCCATCCCGACCGCTCTTCCGCTCTCCGCTTCTCCTCATCCTCGTCGGGGGCAAAGCCACCCCCGTCTCCGCGATGGCAAATCCCGGCCTCAGCTACCGCCCCTGCCGACACACAGAGGCCTGTCTCCTGGACCGCACGCTCTCACCACGAGCCGTTTTCTATAAGACCGAGCGCCTCCAGCTCGGCCAGATCGATGCCCGGCCATGGCGCAGAATCGCCAACGGCTGATTCCCTTTCCTGCTCGCAGCCAACATGGTGTCGTCCAAGCACGCCTTTGTCATGAAAGAGGCCCCGGCCGAGAACCTGCGTCCGCTCAAGGTCCGGGTCATCGGCGCCGGGTTCTCGGGCATCCTGGCGGCCATTCGGTGCGTCGTGCTCGTCGTCTGGGCCAAGACAAGAAAGACACTGACTGACTGACTGACCCCCCCCCCCCAGGATACCGCAGCGGCTGCAGAACGTGGACCTGACGGTGTACGAGAAGGAGGACGGCATCGGCGGTGTCTGGTATGTTGGCAGCGAGAAGAAGGAGGAGGGAAAGACATGCGCGGGGCTGACGCGCCCAGGCTCCTCAACAAATACCCCGGCGTCGCCTGTGACATCCCGTCGCACTCGTACCAGTACACGTTTGCGCCCAACCCGCACTGGTCGGCGCTGTACGCGCCCGGCGGCGAGATCCAGCAGTATCTGCAGGACACGGCGGCGCGGTTCGGCGCCACGCGCTTCATCCGGACGCGCCACCGCCTCGACAGCGCGACGTGGGATGCCGGCAAGAAGCAGTGGCACCTCGTCGTCTTTGACGGCTCCGCCGGCAAGGCGTTCGAGGAGGACTGCGACGTCCTGGTCACGGCGCGCGGCCAGCTCAACGACGTGCACTGGCCGCAGATCGACGGCCTCGACGCCTTCCAGGGCAAGGTCATGCACTCGGGCGCGTGGGACGCCGGCTACGACTTCGCCGGCAAGCGCGTCGCCGTCATCGGCAACGGCTCCAGCTCGATCCAGATCGTGCCCCGGCTGCAGCAGGTCGCCGGCACCCGCCTCGCCGTCTTCATGCGCTCGCGCACCTGGATCACCCCCGGCTTCGGCGACCGCATCCTGCACCAGCTCGGCCTCGACCCGGCCGCCGACCGCTTCCCGGCCGCCCGCCGCGCCGAATGGGCCGCCGACGCTGACGCCTACTTCCGCCTGCGCAAGGCCGTCGAGGCCGACGGCAACTCCGTCCACGACGCCACCCGCCTCGGCTCCCCCCTGCAGCAGCAGCTGCAGTCCGCCTGCCGCGCCGGCATGCAGGCCCGCCTGGCCACCCGCCCCGACCTGTTCGACCTGCTCGTGCCCGACTTCGCCCCCGGCTGCCGCCGCATGACCCCCGGCAAGGGCTACCTCGAGGCCCTCATGGCGCCCAACGTCGAGGTCGTCGCCGAGCCCGTGCGCGCCGTCACCGCCCGCGGCGTCGTCGCCGCCGTCTCCGGCCGCGAGTGGCCCGTCGACGTCCTCGTCTGCGCCACCGGCTTCCGCGTCTCCGAGCCGCCGCCCTTCCCCGTCGTCGGCCGCCACGGCCGCACCCTGGCCGACCGCTGGGCCGCCCGCCCCGAGAGCTACCTCTCCGTCGCCGTCGACGGCTTCCCCAACTACTTCATGCTCTTCGGGCCCAACTCCGCCATCGGCTCCGGCAGCCTGACCGAGATCCTCGAGGCCGAGTGCGACTACATCGTCCAGCTGCTGCGCAAGCTGCAGCGCGAGGACTACGCCTCCCTCGAGCCCAAGCCCGCCCGCGTCGCCAACTTCACCGACTACATCGGCGCCTACTTTGCCAACACCGTCTACATGGACGCCTGCCGCTCCTGGTACCGCACCCAGGGCGGCACCGGCAACTGGATCGGCGGCCTCTGGCCCGGCTCCACCGTCCACGCCCTCGAGGTCCTGCGCGCCCCGCGCTGGGAGGACTTTGACTACGAGCCCCTCGACGACGCCGCCGCCGCCAACCCCCTGCGCTGGATCGGCAACGGCCGCAGCATCACCCAGGACCCGGGCGGCGACCCGGCCTGGTACATCAACCCGGACGTCGTCGACATCCCGCTCGAGGGCCGGCCCGAGGACGACCCGCGCTACAAGGCACGGCCATGGTGTTATTAGGGGGGCGGGGGGGGAGGACACGGTTCCGTATGTTTTTGTGGCCGGTCGTTCAGAGAAAATTCAATTGCACAACCATAAACGGCAAAACGTTGTTTTACTATGGCACACACGACTGAAATACAGAGGCAAAAGGAAATAGGCTTGTCGAGTCTCTTGAGGAAGGTCTCTTTTTGGTCGGCTTGTCGGATCGTCCATCGTCGGCTTGTCGGATCGTCCATCGTCGGATCGTCGGATCGTCCATCGTCGGATCGTCCATCGTCGGATCGTCCATCGTCGGATCGTCGGATCGTCCAATCGTCCGCCGGCTCAGCTGGTCGGTCGTCTATTGCGCCTTGGAAGAGACAATCTCTGGAGGGGACTGGTCAGTACTGCAAGCATCCCATCATCAGAGAAGAAGAAAGACGGGAAAAAAAAAAAAAAACGCACTCTCCACCTCGGCAACGGCCTGCTGGAGAACCTGCTGCAGCGCCTTGGGGTTCTCAAGCTCCTTCTTGACCTTGGCAATGACGCTCTCGGCAAGCTCCTTCTGCTGGCGCTGCTTGACCTGGCCCTCGTAGCGCACCCACGAGTCCAGCACGGCCTTGGCCTCGTGGGCAATCGCCGTCTTCTGCTCCAGCTCGTACGCCTTGGCCTCGAGCGTCGCCGTCTCCTTGGACACCTCAAACAGCGCCTTGGTCACGTCAATCACGCCCGACATCTGCTCCACCGTGCCGATGCGCGTCTTGACCGCCTGCGAGTGGTCGTCGCGCGCCGCGTTCAGCACGTTCCGGATCTTGTCCGTCTGCGCCTCCGCCCACTCCTTGTACGCCGGGCCGCCGTACTTGATCAGCCCCGCCCACACGGACAGCAGGCAGAACGCCACCACCGTCTCCTCGTTGACCACGTAGTACTCGTTGCTCAGCGCGTAGATCGACAGGCCCGCCGCCGACGACAGAATCGCAGACTTGGACAGCAGCGAGTTGCCTGGCAGCGCGTCCAGGATGCTCTGCGCCTTCTTCTTCGGGTCCTCCGTCGGAACGCCAGACGTCGTCGACGACGACGGCCGAGCCGCCGTCAGCGACGTCGTCAGCGCCGGGAGCACGCTGCGCGTAGACGCCACCGTCGGGCGCAGACGGGCGAAGCCTGAAAACGAGAAAAAAGAGAAAAAAGAAGAAAAAAAACGTCAGCACGGTCAAGGGGTCAACAGAGCGTCAAGACAACGGGCAACCGGCGCGCGCTGGAGGAAATTCCCGCGATTTCCCGGTTGCCCGTTGCCATTCGCGTTGTGTCGCAATCACCAATACGCACCAGCCGCGTTTCTTGCCAAGCGAGACGCCATTTCTGCTATGCGAGAATATCGATGGGGGGGCGCTGAAGGTTGAGAGGAGAGTTGATGAGGGTTCGGGTACAGGGCAAAACAGCAGGAGATGGCCGGATCGAGCTCGGGAAAGCAAATTGAGGTTTTTCGGAACGCTTCGCTAGCAAAGACCCGCATTGGTCACGTGTCTCCGTTACAGCCGAAGTCACGTGTATATGTGGAATGGCGAAATTGCGGGTCGGTCCCCGATAAGATACAACTCAAAAAAAAAAAAAAAAAAGAAAGACGTCGGAAGATGCCTTTTTTTTCGAGCAAAGGAAACTCGCAGAGGACGCTTTGAAACATGCCGCCTGCGACCAAAAAGAAGGCTGCTGCTTCGGCAGAGAGCCTGGCCAGCAAGCGGAAACGCAGCACAAAAGCCGAAGGGAAACCCCGCAAACGATCCCGGTCTGACAGCGGAAGCGACGACGCCGACGCCGACGACGACGACAACGACAGCGACGCCGGATCGATGACTGCACAGGACCGCATCCTGGCGCTCGAGAGCCAGGTGTTCGAGTCGAAGAAACACTACAACAACCTTGTCGAGCTGGTGGAGCTGGCCAAGGTGGCGGCCGCCGACGAGGACGAGCAGGCACTGACGGCCGCCGTGTCGCTCTGCCGCATCTTTTTGCGTCTTCTGGCGTCCGGGCTGCTGGCCTGGCGCGACGGCATGACCGAGAAGGACCTGGTCGTCGTCCGCTGGCTGCGGGAGCGGCTGGCCGAGACCGAGCAGGTGCTGGTCGGCCTCTTTGGCCGCTCGGGCGACGCGGCGTCGACCGCACTGACGCTGTCGATGCGGCTGCTGCAGGCCGAGGGCCAGCACCTGCGGCGGGCGGGTGGCGACGACAGCGATGACAAGAAGAAGAAGAAGACGAAAAAGGACGCAAAGAAGGGCGGCGGCGGCGACTACACTTTCCCCCAGGCGTTCCTGAGCCAGATCGTCCGTGCCCTGCTCTCCACGTGGCAGACGCTGGGCGCCGACATGGCCGAGACGCTGCTGACCGAGTTCGACGACACGTATGTCGGCGCGTACCACGACGTGCGCTTCTACACGTTCAAGGCCGTGGCGGCAGCCCTGGTCGAGGACGGCGCAGCAGCCGACGCCGCGGACAACACTGACAGCGGCGGCAACGGCGCTGGTCTCGCAGCCTTCTTCCTCCTGTCGCGGCTGGACCAGGTGCCGACGGCCAAGGACCTTGAGCCGGAGGACGAAGACAAGGAGGTCTTCGGCGGGCTTGGTGACGACGACGACGACGACGACGACGACGACGACAGCGGTTCCGCCTACTTCGTCAAGCCCCCTCCCGCCAAGCGCTCGCACGCGCTGTACGCCGTGGCCCAGCACAAGAAGCAGGCCCAGGCAGCCTGGGTGGCGCTGCTGCTGCACCGCGCGTCGCGCCGCAAGGAGCAGCGCAAGCGCGTGCTGGCCATCGTGTCGACGGTCGTGGCGCCGTGGTTCACCCAGCCAGAGCTGCTGCTGGACTTCCTGACCGACTGCTACGACGCCGGCGGCGCCACCTCGCTGCTCGCGCTGTCCGGCCTCTACTACCTCATCCGCGAGCGCAACGTCGACTACCCGGCCTTCTACGCCAAGCTGTACTCGCTGCTCGACGCCGCCCTGCTGCACTCCAAGCACCGCGCCCGCTTCTTCCGCCTCATGGACTCGTTCCTCGCCTCCACCCATCTGCCCGCCCAGCTCATCGCCAGCTTCATCAAGCGCCTCGCCCGCCTCTGCCTCTTCGCCCCGCCCGCCGCCATCGTCAGCGTCGTGCCCTGGTTCTACAACCTGTTCCGCGCCCACCCGCTGTGCACCTTCATGCTGCACCGCGTCCCGCGCACCGAGGACGAGCGCGCGGCCCTCGCCCGCGACGGCCTGGCCGACCCCTTCCGGGCCGACGAGCCCGACCCGATGGCGACAAATGCCATCGACAGCTGCCTCTGGGAGATTGTCCAGCTCCAATCCCACTACCACCCCAACGTCGCGACGATCGCCAAGATCATCTCCGAGCAGTTCACCAAGCAGTCGTACAACCTCGAGGACTTTTTGGACCACTCGTACCAGAGCGTAAGAGTTTTTTTTTTTACGTTCTTGTTGTTGTCGTCTCCTTTCGCCCTGCTAACCCCCAAAGATGTTTGATGCCGAGATCGGCAAGGAAGTCAAGAGAACCCCCGTGGTGGAGTTTCACATCCCCAAGCGCATCTTTTTCCCAGACGAGGTCGAGAGCGAGAAGGCACCCGAAAAGCTGCTCACGAAGCTGTGGGATTTTTCGTGAGATTTTGCCTATCCTTGTCGCCCACCCGTCGCTCCTTGTCCCTCGTCCCTCGTCCCTCGTCCCTCGTTTCTCGTTTTTTGTTTCTCGTCTTGCCGTTTCTGCTGCCCTGCTGTGCACACAGTCGAAGCATCACGAACAGGCGAGGAAGCACACACACCTGGCGAGTAAAGGACATACACTGGCACACTGTACCGTTCATACGACAGAGACCTGCATATGTCCTGCGTGCCGCACAAAATGGGTGCCCTCTTCTCTCTTGTTTCATATTTCTCGGCGGAGGGGCGAGGGGAGGGGGGATAGCTCACGCTTGTCCTCCCTCGGCCCTGCGTGACAAATAGCCCCTCCCCCTCCACAGCTAGACAACAGGGAGTGAAGGCCGGTACGAAGGGAAGACGAAGGGAGGGAAAGGGATGCCTCTATCCGTGGTGCGAAGGACTCACAGACGAGATTCTCCGTTGTTCTTCTCTCGCTTGTTTGTGCATCCGATAACACAGAGTCTACTTGCCCTTTTATGCTTTTGTCGTTCTTGGTCTTCTTGTCGCTCGTTCTGGTCGTCTCTCAATCAGAGGTGACAGCTCTGTCGCACAGCATCCAGAGTTGACATAGCACAACGATTGGGGAGTGTCACCGTTGGTGGACGAAACAGGGCAACAGGATAAGGGAAGGGGTTTTTTATAATTTTTTTCTATTCGTGAAGGATGTCTAGGCCATGCCGGCGTTAACGTGCAGCATTATGGTCATTCAAGTGAACTGTGCTTGTTGTTTCGACTCTTTGCCCTTTTCCCTTAATTTGTATCTGATTTCTCACCTGCTTTGGCCTCTGATGCACTTTCATACGTGCCTGTGCCACGGTATCAGACGGAAGCCAACAGATAGCAAGCACGGCCTGTATGCAGATATAGGCATAAAGGGTGTTTGGAGTAGATTAGAAGGCGCGCCGGGATGCGGCATGAAGTCAACCGTTGCTGACCGCTGGTTGTATTTCCC
The DNA here is from genome assembly GCA_002778105.1 of Ceratocystiopsis brevicomis. Lineage (NCBI taxonomy): Eukaryota > Fungi > Ascomycota > Sordariomycetes > Ophiostomatales > Ophiostomataceae > Ceratocystiopsis > Ceratocystiopsis brevicomis. The sequence continues at coordinate 399,117 of PCDN01000007.1, forward strand.
GCTGCGCTGCTGCTTTCTCGGCCGCGTTCTTTTTTCCTTAACGGGTCTGCTTAGGGAGCTTGAGCCATTCTGCAGCAAACAGGAACGACCTGAAACAGAGCATGCTGACACCAGAAGAAATTCGCGAGGGCTCTGAGCCTAAATGCTGGCAACGGCCTCGCGGTCAGACAGATGAAGCGCTCGAGACACGCGGAACGCCATGCGGAATGCCATGCAGCCCACCCACGCGTGGAAACGGACAAACAGACAACGCAGTCGAGCTGGCCACAGAAAAGAATATAATGGGCCGGGGCGCTGGCATGTCACAATATGTTGTGCCTTGGAGGGAAAGCAAACAAGGCACAGAAACAGCCCATTTTGTCGTCAACGGCCAGCTGCATAACGCCTCGGAACTAAACTTTGCCGAACAATCACTGATCTGCTTCCGTCTGCCGGCTCCCGATGCCGGTTCCCAAGTTGTCATGTTGAACCATTGCCGACAAGAAAGACCGAAGAGTCATCGTCGCTCTTTGTCTGGCGAGCTGTGCCTTGCAGCGTTCCGTATCGCAGCAGGTCTCCTAGCATGCTGTACAATACAGAAGAAACAATAGCCAGGAGGAATCCTGCAGGATCTTCTCCTGTTCTACTGTTTGTTTTCTTTTTTTTCAGAATGTCAGGGGTTGTCTCCTTCACCGCAGGTTCGTAGCGGATCTCACAGCGAACCAATCAGGATCGACAACCTCATCCCGATTGAAAAAAAGATGCGCGATAAAATAGACGGTGTGCCGCGGGAATAGAACGTAGAGCTTCTCGGGCGAGAGGGAGAGAGACGGAGGCAACAGGCGATCATGAGACAACCATCGGACCCCTGAGCGTTTGTCAACAAATCGGAGCAGAGGACGAAAACGAAGGCGACGCGCGTCAACGTAGTTCTCTCAATAAACAAAAGGACAAAACGAATTTAGCAACAAAGTGCCCTCTGAATCAAATAACAAGATACTCGCCTCGGATAAGGGACTGGCGTCTGCATCTTACTCGTAAAGACCGGAAACAAGGACATCAGGTCATCTCGGGTCACGGATTCCGACTTCTCGTTCTTGAATAGCAAAAAATACGAGAGAGAAGAGCGCAAAGGAGAAAAAAGGCGTAAAACTCGGTGAGTCGTCGTGCGCCCGGCCAAGATGGTGTGTTGATAGGTGTTGCGCGATAGGCTTCGCAAAACAACGCCAAAGGGGGACACGAAACACCGGAGTGCATTTGTGCCTGACGAGCGCGCGATCAGCTGTGTCAACAAGATGACAGAAAACGAGTCAGGCCGCTATCACAGGAAGGAAGCAATGCAGCACGCTCGTAGGCCGGATGCGTGCACGGGGTTAGGTGGCTGTGTGGGGGAGGAATGAAGGGGGAGCAGGTTGGACGGCGATCGTTCCCGTAGCATGCAACGCTGTGTTTTAAAATGCCCAAGTGGTAGGGCGCATATGTCGCGAAAAATAGGCACAGGCCGTCTTCGCGGGCTTACTTCCCAAGGCGTGAAGACGACGGGAGAGCTCAGGGGTCATGGGCCGCTGGGCTGAGGCCGTCTCCCACTGAAAATCCTTCTTTCAGGGTGTCGGCGGACAAGTGCTTCGCCGTATACGTTGACGTTTGTATCTTTCGTATCGCCCGTATCTTACACCGCCCGTTGCATTCGTGCGCGGCCTTGGACGGCGGCCGATTATGCGGCCACCTGCACAAGCGAGAACGATTGTGGACCAGTGGCGACGCAGCAACGCGCACCACAGCCAAACAGAGCCAAATGCTGGTTCCGCCTGTAACATACTGGGCCTAATCCTCGAACCAGAGAAAGAGCGAAGAAAAGAAAGCCCGGGCCGCTCGCTGCCGAGCACCGCCAGTCACCGGGTTTAGTTCGCCAGAGGTGGGAGGTTTGTTTTGGGGCAGGAGAGGGGGAGAGGGGGGGTTCCACGCTTTTGCGTGCTGTGTGGCGTAAAGGGGTTGCAGCGGAGGATGGAGGTTCCAAACAAACAAAGTAGAACGCGCAGACTTCCAGTGATTCTATTTGTTGCTGGTGTCGCGTCCGGAGTGTTGTTGAAAAAGTTGGTGATGTTTCGCAAGAGAGGGGAGGGGCGGGAGAGGGGCCGATGGGAAATGGAGAGGCGAGCGGTGCAAAAGAAACGGCAACAAGAAACCATCACTGGGCTCCTTCCTCTTCCGTCTCCTACGTAAAAGTCGTTACGTTACGTATGCGCATCGTGCACGATACGGAGTAGACTCGTGATACCGCGGCTTTGTATCTTACAGGTATCTTACGAACCCCTCTTTAGGAAGGAAAGACGCCCGCCGCTTCTCCACCCCACGCGACGGCCGGCCGGCTAAGTTGAAGGGAAGGCGCGACCGGGCCAGCGCGCGGCGGCGGGGCCTAGTCTAAAGAAGTTAGTCATCAGGCTGGCGGGCGTTAGGAGGGGACGCACGAGGACGACTGCGGAGGATTACCCCGGTGCGCCCGCTCTGCGGTCTGTCTCAGACGCATTCTCCCGCCTCCTCGTGGTGTGTGTCTTGGCCGTCTTCGGGCAGGATAGACAGGTTTCGTCCTACTGGCTTGGGGCTTGTCTGCTGACAGGCTGACAGCATGTTCTCTGCTAGAGGGTGTGGCGGATGTATCTATGTATAGAAATATCTATATGCAAGTACTTTCCTGAAACGGGGCCGACCGTTCCGTCCTTTGGGTACCGATGCGTTCCTGGGAAAGAGCGAGCCCAATTTCTGCCCAACGTGCTAGGCGGCCGTCCAGTGGCAGGCCAGGCGACCAGTTTCAGCGACCGTCTGCTGCTGTTGGCCAGTTGATCCACGGGGCGGGTATCTTACGAAAGGAACGGTTGAAGAATGACATGTTATACGGACTAGGAGAAGTGAAAGCCAAGGAAAGTATGAGAGATCAGCGTAAACAACCCCAAGGGGATATTCAAGCAGAGGGTAGACGCCGAGAAAATAAAAGGTATACACAGAAAGAGTCAGTTGAAGAGAATAACAATTGAAAAACTTGGGAAAAAAAATTTGAAAAAAAAACCCAAGACGAGTTGAAGTGAGATCCATCACGGGAGATGCCTCGGTGCGCAATCTGTGAACCTCGCTCGACGGCTATCTCGTCCCTGGTGCATGCCGGTGGCCCAGGGTAGACAGCCCATTTTACCAGTAGGATTGTTCCTGGTGATTGCCCCAGCCAGTTTGTTGCCCGCGGCGGTTTGTAGAAGCCCAGGCGGTCTCGTCTGAGCCGTCCGGCATTTGTCGACCCGAGGCGTCTGGGCGCGCGGCGCCTTCGCGCTTTCCGTATCTGGCGTCGGCAGGCGACGCAGACGACCAATCTGAGAGGGCAACCTAGGATAAATTGCACATTCAACGCGTAAAAATAAAAAATAAAAAGGAAAAATACATCCAAAAAGGAAAAACCCCCGTTGACGACTTCCTCGACCAACCGGACTCTTCCTGCCTCTTTTGTCGGCTGACATCTCATGTCGTCGCTCTTGGCTGCCCGCCTTCCCCGTCCGAATCCCCCCTTGTGTCGACCCCCCTGTCCACCCTAGCNCCCCCCTCCCCTGTCGTGTATGAAGTACCGCGTATTGCGTATGGCCCTTTAACGGCGAGCGTTGAAACTACTACCACTGCAAAAAAGAAAAACGCCAAAAAAGAAAGAAAACGCTGGCCCACCGCCTCCTTGCAACCGATCCCTCAACCCTCCGCCCGCGTCCCACCCTTTTTGATTTATACTCTGCCGTTTCTTTTCTTTTCTTCTTTCTTTCTTGCTCCCTCGTGCTTGTCTATACAAGACTCTCTATCCCATATTTCTCGACATTCCGACACTGTCCTTTGGTTTTTTTTGTCTTTGTGTTTCTCCCTCCTCGTTGTTCGGTTTTCCCCTCCCTGCTGTCCTACCCTTTATTCTACCTGTATAATACGCCGACCAGGCACTTCCCGGCTTTTTGCTTCTTCGAGAACCCTGGGAGATCTCTCTCCACACGTCTGTAAGTCCTCGCCCTTGTTTGTTTTCTTTCTTTCAACGGCCTTTGCGCTTGCTCTCCCTTCTTTTTCTTCTCTCTCGTCATTTTCTTTTCCTTTTTTTTTGTTTCTCTGCTCTCTCCTGTCATCTTTCTTCTGCATGCACCCGTCCGTGGCCATAGACACCACCCCTGCTAGGCTTTGCCTGGGAGAATAGCGGGCAACGGCTGCAGCCAAGGCACAGGAAGAGAGGAGAGGCAAAAAAAGATCAAGACGCCCACCCGCCCTTCCCAAAAAAAAAAAAAAAAAAAAAACCGCCGCCAACTCTTCAGCTCTGACACTAACCACGGTCTTTTATGTATAGACGATCCTTTCTTGCCTTTCTTTCTCCCCTCCTCCACTCACGACTCTTTCTTTTCTTCCTCACACCACTACGCCCTCCTGCTCTTCCTCCTCCTACAAAGACCGACAATGGTCGCCTCCTACAGCCAGATGCAGCCCTACTACCGGCCAGCGCAGCTGTCCGTCGACACGTCTCTCCAGGTGCAGCAGAAGTACTTCGAGGAAATGGACCAGCCGCTCGACGACGGCACCCTGATCAACCGCAATGCCATTGACTCCGCCCTGGAGTTATCCCCGCCCATGGTTTGCAGCCGCAGACCCTCGTCTGTGCTCGACTCGTCGCTGCTCAAACAGGAGGACTGGACTGTCGACATACACTCGCTGCCGCCCTCCAATCCCTTCGCCGACCAGCACCACAGCACAAATCCGTTTATGCGCGCGATCCACTCGCAGCAGCAGCAGCAGCAGAATCACTACATGCAGCAACAGCACCCACCATTCGACTCGTGGCCCATGTCGGCAAGCACGAGTGCCGCGTCGGGCGTCGTCACTCCCCTTGCGCCATTCGATGGTCTGCCCACTGGGCTCGATTCGGCCACCGCCTTCTTCCAGCGCGGGGCCATGCAGCCGACTTTCCACCACGCCATGGGCCACGGGGACAGCGACCTGTTTTCGCCCTTGCAGGCGATGCCTCAGCTCGGGCCTGTCTCCATGGCCACCACGATGGCCACCGCGGCTGCGCCTGCTACCGCAATCAATGCGTCGGTGCCCCTACAGTCGCCGCCAGGTGCGTCCGTGCCCATGCAGACCAGTGCAAGCACTACCAGCCTCGCCAGCCAGCAGAACGCCATGGCTGGCATGCAGCACCAGTCACCCCAGAGCCCGCTGCTGCGCTCCTACAACGAGATGCGCCGGGGTGATGGCATCCGCAAGAAGAACACACGTCTTGAAATACCGACCGAGCGGAATCTCAACACCATCGACCACCTGATTGCCCGGTCCACTGATGAGCAGGAGATCAAGGAGCTCAAGCAGCAGAAGCGTCTCCTGCGCAATCGCCAAGCTGCGTAAGTCTGGGGGGTTTTTCTTTTTAATCTCTTTCTCATCATGTCCTCTCTTCTAACACACTGCAGTCTCGACTCTAGACAACGCAAGAAAATGCACACCGAGCGGCTGGAGGATGAGAAGAAGCAGTATGTGTCCCACCTGGCCGAGATGGAGCAAGGCATGGAACGCCTCAGGCTGGAGCTGTCAGAGCTGCTGCGGTACAAGAAGTTGGCCGACGAGCGCATCGAGCAGCTCAACCTGGAGAAGGAGGACATGATCTGCTGCCACACGATTGAAACCTCGGACCTGCGCAAAAAGATCAACGTGCTCTCCAACCATGTCCAGGTGCTCGAGGGTGCTGCGGCTTCGCTCCACCCCATGGCTGACCACCATGCGACTGCTGCTGCGTCCTATGCTGGCGCTGGCGCCGGCATGAATGCCTACGGGACCATGGACAGCCTCGGCCTGGGCAGCGCTACCGGCTCCTGGGAAGACATGTTTCAAGGCATGGCGGTCGGCGACTCCCAGCAACCGGACGAGCATGAGCAGAACCGCCAGGCCGCCAGCGGCTTGCAGCTTGTTCCTGGCCTGCGTCGGAACAACGTGGCTGCCAGGCTCGGGGCTGCCAGCAGCACCGAGGCGATGGACGTGGCCGAGAAGCCCGCCAGCCAGGGTGGTCTGCTCTTTATGCTCTTCCTCGTCGGGGCCTTTGTCATGTCGAGCCGCCAGACACCCAGCATCCCGCGCGTGCCCGAGGACGTCCGGGTGGCATCGGCTACGCTGCTCGAGAACGTGCTGAAAGATGCCGGTGTGCCCGACGTGGCCACCACCGCGATGGCTACTGCGACCTCGGGATCATCGACTGCTGCTGCCGTTGCGGCCGCTGCAGTACCCACCGCAAGCACGATGGAGCACGGCATGACCACCGTCAAGCCGTCGATGCTCAGCCAGTTGTCGGACGAGCTCATCCAGCCGACGGAGGCCCAGACCAACGAGCAGATCTTCTCACTCTCAGCCGCCCAGTACAACGGCGTCATGGACCAGTCTTTCATGAACGACCGCAACGGCGGCGCGGGCGATGCTCCGGCGCCGCAGCCTAGCCAGGGTCGACGGAACCTGGCAGAGGCGCTTGCGGCCATGCGTGGCAACAGCAAGGCCGAGGTGTACACGCGGTCGCTGCTCTGGGACCAGATCCCGGGCGACGTCGTGCGCACCTTTGCCAAGATGGTGGCCGAGGCCAATACGGCGTCGCCTGGCGCGGACGACCAGGAGTAGTGAAAACCTACTCGATCTTTTTCTTTCTCTTTTTCTTTTCCTTTCTTCCTTGGTTTTCTTCCCAAAGCATTCACGACAGTCTACGACCAACGAACAGTTACACGACAGCAGCTTCAGCGATCTTGTTTTTGTTTCTCTTGCTATCTATATTTTTGCGCGGTCTTTTGTTATCTCATTCTTCAGGGAGGACCGGCACGACAAACCTGTTTTTTCTTTCCTCCAACTGGACGTCCTTCCTTCACCAACAGTCGCTCGCTATACTTTTCATTTGTCTTTCTATTCAAGACCAGTTACCTTTCTTTCCCACCCGGGTACGATAACGACCACGGGGCGCGAAGAAATCCAAATCAATACAGCACATTCGCATCTTGACCCAACACGGGTTGTCCACTCTCTTTTTTTTTCGGGGGGGGTTTTTTTTTCTTCTTCCTTTCTCTGCTGTTGTGTGCTTTTCTTTTTCTCTGGCTACCAGTGCCTCCTTTTGTTCCGACACTTTTGTCTGTTGTGCTATCACCCTGTTTTATTTTCTGGTTCATCTTACTGATGATGCCGTCTCTGGTTATTTCTTCTGCTTTTTCGTCTTTCATGCTCTTATGATCTGATTTTATCTAGCGAGTTTGGCTTTGGCTTTGGGTTTTTTTGGTTTTTTGCGTTTTATGATGATGGATTTGGATTATGAAAGATTTTGACTATGCTCTTGATGTCCTCACGGTGTCATCTTCTACCGCGTTGTGCTTTGGGGTGGCTTTTGATCTAGGCTGGCCTCTTTTTTTTCTTTACAATTTGCATGCTTCCGTGGAAGCTTGTCATTTTCTGGTGGACTTGCTCTTAAAAGCCAGTTGCGTGCGGTCTGGTGTGGCTTTTTTTCGCGAAGATGTGGCTTCCTTGAGTTTGGTTTGTCTTGGTTTGGTCTGCTTCGTGCTTTTCTTGTTCTCCTCTACACTCCGACCAGGGCGTGGAATACCGCCCCAGACCCAGCAGATTTGATTGTCTGCTTGGGCTGCTCTCTTCCTTCTTCTTTTCCTCTTTCTCTTCTTGCACAGCCTGGTTGCCCTCACCGGTGACAGGGGAGACCGAATGCCTGCTTTGCAACGACATAAAGACGATGAGTTGTTTTTTTCTCTTCTCTCTGCGTGCGCCAACAGGTGCCACGATTTTTTTGCTTTCCTTCTCTTCTTTCTTTTGTCTTTGTCTCTTCCATAGCTATCAGGGTAGCACTGTCTGTCTACCAAGACCAATCCTATGAAATCAAAAACGGGAACATACTTCCTGCTGCGACATGTCTGCTCCACGGAGAAATACGACCACGGTTGGGCACAAGAAGCCGGTACTCGTAAGATAACGTCACCACAAACAGGGTATTCAATTAGAGCTAAACGACCATGAGCCAAGAAAATAAATATCCAATAAAAATATCCAATAACAATATCCAAAAAAAATACAGGGCCGCCCGAGAGCCTGCCTTATTTCTTTTTCTTCTGCTTGTCTGGGTCGTATTTCTCTTTCCAGATCCTGCAACAGAGTGAGCATGGGGTACAATACGAGAAAAAGAAGAAGAAACCCCCCCCCCAAAAAACAAAAACAAAAAAAACCCAGAAGAAGTCAGGCCGCGATGCAACGTACCAGGTATTCCCGAGCGTCTTGTTGCCGCTTTGCTCGGCGAGACGGTAGTACTTGGCAGACAGGAACTGGGGCGATGCGAGCAGGAGAGGCGTAATGCGTTAGCCTCATGCGAAGGACCGGAAGACGGTCCCCGGGGACTGCGCCCTGGCGCAGGCCCATTGCGGCCCAACCGGGGGCGTGCAGGCACAGGCACGCGAGGCACGCGACTCACCTTGTCTTTCTTGCAGCCAAAGCCCTCGAGGTAGCACCAGGCGACCTCGTTCATGGCGTCGGTGTCGCCCAGGTTGGCAGCCGTTTCGTAGTACTGCTTGGCAGCGATGGGGTCCTTGTCGAGTCCCCAGCCGTGGCGGAAGCAGTTGGCCAGCTCAAAGATGGCCAGCACCAGCTCGCCCTTGGCGGCGCCGCCCTTGCGCAGGCCGGCCTGCAGGGCCATGTCCTCGACGACGGCGGCGTTGGACGCGGCGGCGGACAGGTAGCGCACGGCCTGCTCGGTGTCGGGCTGGCAGCCCCAGCCGTGGCGCAGGGCAAGGCCGTACAGCACCTGGCTGAGCGGGTTGTTCTGGCCGTCGGGGTCGGCGAGGCGGCCAAAGAGGCGCGTCGACTGCTCGAGCTGGCCATCCTCGTGCAGGCGGATGGCCTCCTGGATGGTCTCGTCGAGTGCCTTGCTGGGGACGGCGCTGCTGGTGCTGCCCCGGCGGGCACCAGCGGAGGTGCTGTTGCTGTTGCTGTTGCTGTTGCTGTTGCTGCTGCTGCTGCTGTGGCTGCCCTGTGGCGAGTGCTTGTCGTTTTCCAGGGCCAGCATCGTCGCTCGCTTCTCCCACTGGGCTTCGACGATGGGCGGCGCGACGGGGGCCTTGGTCTTGCTGATCGGGGTGGCAGTGGCGGCAGTGGCGGCAGTGGCGGCGGCGACGGCGGCGGCGACGGCAGCGGCAGTCTCGCCGCGGGGCCCGTCTTCGGGCACGACTATGTCCGGTAGATTCGCAGGCACGTGCGAGCTTGTGCTGGGTGTCCGGCCGAGATGCAGCCGGTGCGATAGCCGATGGCGACCGTGCGCCGAGGCCGCCGCGTCGTCGGCGCTCCCGCTCCTAGACAGGACCGACGCCGTGCGGCGGAAGACACCAAAGCTGTGGCGCTGTTTTGACGAGGCCGACGCCGCGCCGGCGCGGGCGCCCGCGCTGTCACTGCTTTTCCTGCCACCGGCACCGGCACCGGCACCGGCGCGGGCGCGGGCGCCGCCATGCTCGTCCGAGGACGGTGCGTCGACGAATTCGGGCGGGTAGACGACCTCCTGGGTGTGGGTGTCGGTGCGGATAATGGTGAACTCGGGCGTCCGGTCGTCGTCGTAGCTGGGCGGCCGGGCAGGGTGTGGCGGGGGCGCTGGGTCGGCCGCAGAGCGCGAGGCCGGGCCTGTGATGGAATCCAAGATCGGGTTGCCAGAGGAGCTGAATAGGTCGTCGGCATCGTCGCCTTTTTTCTTAATCAGACCGCGGAGACCCATGGCTCTGTTGCCCTTCCTTTCGTCGTCTCCTAAAAATAAAATAATAACAATACTGTGCGGTTGAGATCGTCTGCCCTCTTCTGGTGGTCCATGATGGCTTAAAGCAACCGAGTGCATCCGGCGTTGAAACCCTATTTTTGGGGCAGTGCAAAAAGGAAGAGGGGAGGGGGGGGGGCTGTATTAGCGCCCGCGCCAAGAAAGCTGCCCCTGTGCTTGCTTGTGTTCTTGCCCTAATTTAGCAACTGCACGTCACCAAGCGCGAGGGCAGCGACTTCCCTCTTTCCGGCCCCCTTTGTCTTTCACGATTGCTCAGCATGGCTGACTCATTCGACTGATTCCACCAATCGATTGTCCACTTGATTGTGCACTTGACTGTCGACTCGACTGTCGACTCGACTGTCCAACGGTCTGTTCATCGATCATCGATTCTTGTGGCCAGAGAGCCACAGCCCGCCCGCCCGTCTGCGAGCCCGCACCCGGATGCTCCGATTCCCGCGCATCCTGCGCTTGCCGTCCAGGCTGCTGCGGCGGCGGGCACGGCGGAAACGCATGGCGACGCTGCTGGTGCTGCTGGCGCTGTGTGGCCTGTTGGTGCTGCCGTTCTACTGCGTGTACAGGCCACCGGGTTTGCTGATGCGGTACGCTGCGGCGCGCTGGCCCGACGTGCTGTGGCGCGTCGACCTGCCGGCGGCGGCGGGCCGGCGCCAGCTCGTGGCCCTGACGATCGACGACGCGCCCTCGGACCACACGCGTGCGGTTCTGGACGTGCTGCGCGAGCACGGCGCGCACGCGACGTTTTTCGTGATTGGCGGCCAGGTGGCCGGCCGCGAGGCGGTGCTGCGCGCGGCCGTGGCCCAGGGCGGCCACGAGCTGGCCAACCACGGGATGCACGACGAGGCGGCGCGCGCGCTGGCGGACGGCGTGCTCGAGGACCAGATCCACGAGGTCGACCGGCTGCTGCACCACGGCGTCTACGACCCGCTGCGCAAGGCGCGCGACGTGGGCACGGGCGTGAGCCAGTTCGCAGTCGCAGACGGCTCGGCCGAGGCCGGCGGCCGGACCCTGGTGGACGCGCCGCCGCGCTACTTCCGGCCCGGGTCGGGCTTCTTCAGCGACCGCATGCGCGCGCTGGTGCGGCGGCTGGGCTACCGGCTGGTGCTGGGCAGCGTGTACCCGCACGACGCGCAGATCAGTTCGCCGTGGCTGAACGCGCGACACATTCTCAGCATGCTGCGGCCGGGCGCCGTGGTCATCTGCCACGACCGGCGCGCGTGGACGGTGCCGATGCTGCGCAAGATGCTGCCGGCGGCGATCAAGCAGGGGTACCAGTTTGTGACGGTGACGGAGCTGCTGAACGCGGCAGATGGGGCGGGGGGGATGGCTTCCTATCCTGTCTAGTAGTTTGGTAGATGCATTCGCTCCACGCTCTACGCACTCCCTTCGTTCTGCTCGTTCTGCTCGTTCGGCTCGTTCGGCTCGTTCTGCTCGTCCTCCGCCAGCAAGGCGGCAAAGCCGCGGGCCAGGTCGACCTGCAGGTCCTCCGGGGCCTCGACGCCGATGCTGATGCGCAGCAGGCGGCGGTCGATGCTGCGGTCGGTGATGTAGCGCCATTCGATCAGGCTCTCGACGCCGCCCAGGCTGGTGGCGTGCTGGAAGAGCTCGAGCTTGCTGGGCAGGCGGCGCGCGAGCGACTCGGAGCGCAGCACGATGGAGAAGACGGGGCCGAAGCCGTGCGGCATCTGCTGGCGCAGCCACGAGTCCGGGTCGGCGGCCTCGGGCTGCAGGCTGGCGTGGTGAACGCGCTCGACGACGCGGGCGATGGCAGGGTCGGCATCGGCAGCCCCGGCGGCCCCGGCGGCCAGCCAGGCGACCATCTGCGCGGCGCTGGCGGCCTGGCGCGCGACACGCAGCGTGAGCGTGCGCAGGCTGCGCACGCCGAGCCAGCCCTCGAGGTTGCCGAGCACGGCGCCGAGCACGAGGCGGTCGTCGCGCAGGCGCTGCAGCCAGTCCGGGTGGCGGTGGCCCGGGGCGACGGCCAGCACGCCGCACAGCAGGTCCGAGTGGCCGCCAAAGTACTTGCTGCCCGAGTGCAGGACCATGTCGGCGCCCCAGGCGAACGGGTCGAGCAGCGGCGGCGGCGCAAACGTGGCGTCGACCGTCAGGTAGCAGCCGCGGGCGCGGGCGACGCGGGCGTAGTGGGCCAGGTCGCGCGCCTCGCCCGTCGGGTTGAGCGGCGTCTCGACGTGCACGACGTCGCCCGGCTGCAGACGCGCCAGGTCGGCGTCGGACGTCAGCTCCAGCTGCTCCAGCCCGTTGAGCCGGTGCAGCAGCCGCAGCACGCCGTGGCAGCCGTGGTAGCCGGCGCCGATGGCGACGCGGCGCGGGTTGAGAAGCACCAGCATCGCGTGGAACGCCGACAGGCCCGACGAGTACGTCAGCGCCGGCGCGCCCAGCAGCGACGACAGCACGGCCTCGAGCCGCACCGAGTTGGGCGCCGTGTCGCGCGAGTAGATGTGGGAGTCGAAGGGGGCGTTTGGCTGGTTGGGCGCTTTGTCAGCAACGCGTTCTCTCTTGCAGCGCCTGCCGCTGGCCGGGGCCGGGGCCGGGGCGTTTGCCGTTGCTCACATCGGTGTTGTCCCACTGCCGCAGCGCGGCCGGGTCCCGCGCGTAGCGGTAGTTGGTCGACAGGTGCAGCGGCGGTGCCACGGCGCGGTGCGAGTTGATGTAGTCGTCGGCATGGACGGCGCGGGAGGCCAGCGACAGCTCGTGCGGGCGGAAGGACGCGGCCAGGTGGTCCGGGCCGGCCGGGGGAGCCGCCGAGGGAGTGTCGGCCATGGCGAAGGAAGGATACAGAGGCAAAAACGGCTGCGTATTTCGGGCCGCGCAGAAGAAGTTGGCGGGGAGTTGAACCGCCTTTATCCAAGGCTTTTTTTCGCCTTTTTAGACGATGTGGGACAGACTTTGACGAATGACGCCATTTTGGGCCGTGTGTCAAGTTGATCAAGTCGATTTATTCTTGAAAAGCCGTTCCCGTCGCTGGAAGAGAAGAAAACAGCAAAGCAAAAACAAAACACAAAATAAAATAGAATAAAAAAGAAAAAACCCTTCCCAAAAACGTCCGTATCGTAAAAGTCTATAATACACAACACCCTTGGTTTCCCAAAGGCCCAACCAGCCAAGAAATCAATACGCCCTTCCAACGCCTTAAAGTCTCGTGTTCTCCGTACGATCCATTGGCTTCAGCTCGGCGCCCTGGCCGCTCGCCGCCCGCTTGCGCCCCGGGAAAGGGAACCGCAGAGGGGCCGAGGAGGCAGACGCACCCGCGGACGACGTGGCCGTCCCTGCCGTGCCGTCGTCGGCGTGGTCGCTGCCAAACTTGAAAAAAGCGCCGCGCTTCCGCAGAAAGGCCGCCGCCGAGTGCGCCGACTGCTGCGGCGGCTGCGGCTGGCCCTGCTGCTCGTCCAGCCCGACGTCCTCGAAGCCCTCGTCGGCCGGCGGGAACGACGGAAGATGCTGCTGCTGCTGCTGCTGCTGCTGCTGTTGTTGTTGTCGGGACGACAGGGCCAGCGGCTGCGAGCCCCGCCACCGCACGTGGGCGTCCAGGCTCTGGCGCCCGGCGGCCGACGCCGACGGCGGCACCGGCGACCGCGCCGAGATGTCAAACGAGCGGCGGTACGAGTCGAAGGACTCGCGCGAGATCGAGAACGGTTCCAGGTCGCCGCCCAGACTGGTGCGGCTGGTCTCGGCCGACGCGCGGCCGGCAGCGGCGCCGGCGCCCGAGGACGACGTCGGGGCTGACCCGGTCTTGGGTCGGAAGCGGCGCGCATTGGGCCCGGACCAGAACGCGCTGGCGGCGTCGCGCTCGATCGGTGACGGCGGCAGATAGACGCCGCTATCGTTGACGACTTGCAGAAATGAGCTGGATGCCACAAGCGCACGTGTTTTTCTTTTTTTCTTCTTTTTCGGTTGTCTCTTTTCCTCACATACCCGACATCTTGTATTCGCCCGTGTCGTGGCTCTGGCGGCTGTGCACGCTCAGCGACGACGACACCTTGGACCCGACCGTGTCGACTCGCTCAAAGGCGACAGGCTGCTTGGCCGGTGCACCGTCCATTGCGCCGGCCATGTCGCCGGGGCCGCCCGCATCCGGTGACCCCGCATCGTCCGCGGCCGGGCGCCTCGAGAAAATATTGCGGATTGGCATAGCAGCGCAAGCAGGAGCGTGCAATGACCGTGTGCTGGTATGCTAAGGCTGGACGTGACCGAGAAAAGCCGGGAGCAAAAAGACACAAGTGCGTTGTTGGAGGCTGGGCGGGTTTTGTTCGGGGGGGGGGGGTTGGTGGTGTGTCCCAAATGACGTCGGAGCAGTCCGAATGGGGCCTAGATTGCATAACTGCATCCCAAAACACCCCGTTATCTGCATACAACCGAGCGAACCCTGTCTCAGTCAGACACAGGTCGGATCCTGTCTGGAAGAGTTGCGTCGTCTCGGCGCTTTCATGCTTTTTCGGAAGCGACCAGTCCTTATCTCCTATTGAGCGCATGAGGCGGAAGACCAACGTCGGCGAAGCGGCCCTCCCTGGCGCTTGGCATGGTATGATGATTGGGGAGAAATGTGGGCCGATAAAAAAAAGAACAAGAAATCAAACTTGGCCGACAGTTTGGAATCAGCTCCTTCATTGCCTCGCCGACTTTTGCAAGCGTTTTTCCTCGTTTTTCCTCTGTGCACTGCTCTCTCTTCCTTGGCCATTGCTCTTACACAATGAAGAGAAAGGCAGAGACACAGCTCAATGGCAAGCCGTCCCCCAAGCGGACGAAGAAAGGCAAGCTCTTTTCCTCTTTTCCCTCTTTTCCCTCTTCTCCCTCTTTTCCCTCTTCCCTCTTTTCCCTCTTCCCTCTTTTCCCTCTTTTCCCCCGGTCTTTGGGGACCACGCCTTGTCTGCTAACACGGCCGCTGCAGCCATCTCCCGGAAAGACGCTGTCCAGCGCTTCCGCAAAGGCCTCTTCGATCCCTCTGTCCTCGACACGTACACAAACGAGTACGCCGCGTCCGCGCCCTACAAGCACGCCGTGATCCACGAGCTCGTCGACGATGCGCTGCTGCGGCGGGTGCGCGACGAGGTGCGCGAGAACGTGTCGTTCACGCCCAAGGAGACGGACATCTACAAGATCCACCAGTCGGGCGACCTGGCCAACCTGGACGGGCTCGACGACGAGGCGCTGGCCAAGCTGCCGTCGCTGCTGGCCCTGCGCGATGCCCTGTACTCGGCTGCCTTCCGCGACTACGTGGCCGCCATCACGGGCTGCGGCGCGCTGAGCGGCCGCAAGACGGACATGGCCATCAACGTGTACACGCCGGGCTGCTACCTGCTGTGCCACGACGACGTCATCGGCAGCCGCAAGGTCAGTTACATCCTGTACCTGACCGACCCGGACACGCCGTGGCAGCCGGCCTGGGGTGGCGCGCTGCGCCTGTTCCCCGTCGAGACGAAGCAGGGCGCCGGCGGCGCCGTGGCCAAGACGCCCGCGCCCGACTGTGCCAAGGCCATCCCGCCCGCCTGGAACCAGCTGAGCTTCTTTGCCGTGCAGCCGGGCGAGAGCTTCCACGACGTCGAGGAGGTGTACCACGCCGACACGCCAGCCGGGCTCGCCCGCGACGGCGGCCGCGTCCGCATGGCCATCAGCGGCTGGTTCCACATCCCGCAGCCGGGCGAGGACGGCTTCGTCGCGGGCGCCGAGGCGGCGCAGGCCAAAAACAGCGGCCTCATGCAGCTGCAGGGCAACCCGGACCAGCACGACCGGCCGGTGCCGCGGCCGGTGGCCGTCGATCGACCGGCGGACCGCGCCGACAGCAAGGACAGCCGCGAGTTCAGCGAGGCGGACCTCGAGTTCCTGCTGCGCTACCTGGCGCCCGCGTACCTGACGCCCGACACGCTGGCCGAGATCGCGGCGCAGTTCGACGAGAACTCGAGCATCACGCTGCCGGCCGTGCTCAATGCGCGCTTTGCCGCGCGGCTGCGCGAGGAGATTGCGGCGGCGGAGACGAGCGAGGACGTCGACGCCTCCTGGTCCGTGGCCCGTCCCCCGCACAAGCACCGCTTCCTCTACCGGCAGCCGGGCGAGGCGCCGCCGGACGCGGCGTCGCGCGAGCTGCTGGACGTGCTGCTGCCCAGCAAGCCGTTCCGCACGTGGCTCGAGATGGCGACGAGTACGACAGTGGCGTCGTACGACGTGACGGCGCGCCGGTTCCGCCGCGGAAAGGACTACACACTGGCGACCGGTTACGAGGGGCCGGCGCGGCTGGAGATGAACCTGGGGCTGACGCCGACGCTGGGATGGGGGGACGAGGAGGAGGAGGAGGAGGAGGAGGACGATGACGATGGCGATGGCGATGGTGATGGCGATGGCGATGACGATGACGAAGAGGAGGAGAAGGCCAACGGAAAGGGCAAGGGCCCAGCCAAGACCAAGAACGGTTCGTCCAGCAATGGCAAAAAGGCAAAGGAGGAGGAGGACGACGAAGACGGGAACGACGAAGACGGCGACGTCGGCGGCCACGAGGTGTACATGGCCGGCGACGACGACGACAACGACGATGCGGCCATCTACCGTGCCAGCAGCGACGACGACAACATTTTGTTCTTCCAGGCGGCGGCGTGGAACAAAATGACGCTGGTGCTGCGCGACAGCGGCACGCTGCGGTTTGTCAAGTACGTCAGCGGCAAGGCGCCGGGCGACCGGTGGGACGTGTCGGCGACGTTTGGGCTGGAGGAGGACGACGACGAGGACGAGGCGAACGAGACGAATGGCCATGCCCTGGAGAGCAGCGCGTCCGAGGAGGAGTTTAACGGGTTTTCGAGCAGCGACGACAGCGACTCAGCCTAGAGAGGCCCACCCACGAGTTGGTTGATAGCACGACGAATCACGAAAGTTTAGAGACGAGAGCTCTGCTGTAGCCCGCGCCGGGAGCTCTGTAGCCCGCGCCGGGAGCTCTGTAGCCCGCGCCGGGAGCTCGCCGGGTATTCAACCCCGTTGGTCTTCCACGGCTGCAGGGTGGGTGGGTCTGTAGCATGTGAGGCACAGCGCCTGATTGGTGAGCTCTCTCCCAGAGTGGAGGCATTCCTTGTCGCGATGACCTCGGCTCAACAGCCTGGCCCGGCAGCCGGGGGTAACTGCTGCTGCTGCTGCTACCCCAGCGCTTAGCGCGGTCTGCCTGGGGGGCCTTTTGTGGGGTATACGGTCCTCGGCAGAAAGGTCCAGCCAGGCTGTGGTGGCATATCCGACGACTGGCGACGCAGTCTGGGCGTCTTTTTTTTTTTCTTTTTCTTCTCTTCTTCGTATTCTTCTTCTCTTCCGTTCCTTCTTGTTCGTACAGCATCATCCCATCACCATGGCTGGCCGCGTGCGCCAACCCATCGACAAGGCCAAGCTCGAGGCCTACCTCAAGGCCAATGTGCCGGAGATTGAGCTGCCTCTGGAGGTGAAGCAGGTGCGTCGCTCGCTTCTTTCTTGCTTTGCCATCTCCCCCCCCCCCCTTCCCCGTTCTAACCGCCTTTCTTAGTTCGGCTTCGGACAGTCCAACCCGACCTACCAGCTCACCGCCCCCTCCGGCACCCGCTATGTGATGCGCAAGAAGCCGCCAGGCAAGCTCGTGTCCAAGACGGCACACAAGGTCGAGCGCGAGTACCGCGTGCTGGCTGCGCTGGGCGGCACGCCCGAACGGGCGCGCCTGACGGGCGTGCCGGTGCCGCGTGCGTACTGCCTGTGCGAGGACGACGGCGTGGTGGGCACGCCCTTTTACGTCATGAGCTTCCTCGACGGCCGCATCATCGAGGACCCGGCCATCCCGGACCCGTTCGTGCAGAGCGACCCGGCCCTGCGCCGCACCATGTGGCACAACGCCGTGCGCGCGCTCGCCAGGCTGCACAGCGTCGACCCGGCCGCCGTGGGCCTGGCCAACTACGGCAAGCCGGGCGGCTTCTACGACCGCCAGATCGCCACCTGGAAGGGCATCTGCGCCGCCCAGGCCGCCGTGCGCGACAAGGACACCGGCGTCGCCATCGGCGTCCTGCCGCACTTTGACGACACCGTTGCCTTCTTCAGCGACCCGGCCAGCCAGCCGCGCGACCGCTCCACGCTGGTCCACGGCGACTACAAGATCGACAACATTGTCTACCACAAGACCACTCCGGACGTCATTGGCATCTTGGAGTACGTGCTCTGCCTGTCTGCTCGAGCAGACACACGCCCTCTTTCGCCCTGCTAACCGCCTCCTTCCAGCTGGGAAATGTCCACCCGCGGCCACCCGCTCTCCGACCTGCTCAACCTGCTCACCCCCTTCCAGACCGCCTCCCTCGTCGGCACCATCCAGAACGCCCACCCGTCCTTTGTGCCCGGCGCCCTGCCCGGCCTGCCCGAGCCCGACGAGATCGTCGCCCTCTACGCCGCCGAGGTCGGCTGGACCCCGACCCCGGCCGAGCTGCGCTGGGCCGCCGCCTTCAACATCTTCCGCCAAGCCGCCATCTGCCAGGGCATCGCCGCGCGCGCCGCCGCCCGCCAGGCCAGCTCCGAGGTCGCGGTCGCCTACGCAACCGCCCGCAAACCGCTGGCCGAGCTGGCCTGGTCCATGATCCAGGAAGCCCGCGACCAGCTCGTGTTTGACCGCACCGCCAAGCTGTAGGCCGTCGTTGTCAGCTTGTTTTGGTGGAGAACTGTACATAGTAGATCTATAAAGAGTTTTGTATCGCATTCCAGGGGGGATTGTTTCGTAAGAGGCTGCGCAAGCCCTAGCAAGGACACGCAGTCGTTCTTCTGTCTACGGATGACAATGCATCCGTGGCGGGAAACTCGGTTGGTTGCATAAGCATCATAGGAAAGAGCAAAGGTGTTTGCCACGGTTGATAAAAGCAGAGCTCGAAAATTCCGAATGCGAATTCCGTCATGGTTGTACGATATCCGAAGCTTTATAGAACACTCGGCCTCCCTGGCCCGTATTGCCACCACTTCTGCGGTCGGCACGCCCCCTAGCATCTCGCGGCGCTCGTCTCTGCGCCGATCAAGAGTCTCCGCTGACCTCTCGTGCGCCGCAAGTTGCCCCTGAGGGCTGAGCCGGCCATCGTGGTGTCGTGTTCATCGTCACTCTGAATGCCTTGACGGGATACGATGCCATTCCCATGACCAAATGGCGAGCACCCCTCGTAAAAAAAGGTGGCTCTCGTGCATGCAAGTTTCGCCTTGTGCAGGGCCTCGCCCCCTGGCCGAGTCGGTGCGGTTGGGAAGTTTGCAGGGGACAAAGACGAAACGCGACAACGCGGGTGTGTGGCAAGTGGACCTTGCTCGGTCGAGCATCAAAGCCATTGTGTGTTGCCGTCTCCACCTTTGTACGCACTCCATGCGGCGCTAAACTTTAATCCGGAGGACCCAGAGCGCGCTGTGCAATCCATCCTCTGTTTTGGCCCGCACACCCCCTTTTCTTCGAGCCGATCGTATCTTCCTCGCGCTGAAGCCATGCCGGCCATGCCCTCGTTCCGCCCGCCCTCCCTCACTTCTTCACCAGCCGGTACTTCCCCCCGACCACCTCCAGCTCCCCGTCGGCCGTCTTCTCGCCCAGGAACTCCTGCAGCTCCTCGTCGCTCCACGCGAACCCCCCCGCCACCAGCATCTTGAGCATCATGCCGATCTGCGCCAGCGGCATCGACGCCGCGCTGTTCGTCAGCATGCCCACAATGAACTGCCAGTAGACCGTCCGCTGCGCCTCGTCTGCGCGTGCCTGGCGCGAGCGCGGCGCTGGTGCCGTCGTGGTGGCGTTTGCAATACTGGTATCGTGCGTCTTGCCGTTGTCGATGTCGCCGTCGTCGTCGTCGTCGTCGTCCTCCTCCTCCTCCTCCTCCTCCTCCTCCGCGCCAGCAGCCCCCTCCGCCACATGGCCACCATCACCAGCCTCGGCCAGCCTTTCGACGACAACGTACGACTCGGCCGACGCGTCCGCCCGCAGCACGCCCTGCTTCTGCCAAAAACCCAGCGCCTCCGCCACTAGGTCCTCGTCCATCTGCAGCATCTCGACGAGCTCCGCCACCGAGCGGCGCACGGGCGCCCCGCCGTCGACCTCCCCGTCGACCGCCCCCGGGTCCTGGAAGGCGTAGATCACGGCCGCCTCGTACGTCTTGCACGCCACATCCACCACGCGGTCGGCCAGCTCCAGCTCCACCCGCGCCTGGCCCAGCTGGTTGAGCCAGGCCAGCTTGCGCCGGGTCTTGCGCTGCTCGTAGCCGGCCTCGTAGCGCGTCTGCAGCGCCGCCACCGGCCTCGGCAGCAAGAACGGCTCGCTTCCCAGCCCGGGCCAGTACAGCCGCGACAGAATCTTGGCTTGGTATTGCACGTCGGCAGCGCCACCGTGCTGCTGCTGCTGCTGCTGCTGCGGCTGCTGCTGCTGCATCTGGTGGATGATGGCATCCAGTCGGTTCGAGTCCTGGATGTCGCGGATCATCACCTCGCAGTTCTGCAGCGCGCTCTCGCCAAAGCGCCGCTTCAGCAGGTTCAGCACCTTGACCTCCTTCGAGAACACCACCTGCGACGACAGCAGCCGCTCGGCAATGATGTTCTGGAACTCGACCGTGAACGCCTCGGGCGACCCCAGCGCTCCGATCAGCGTGCCGATCACGTCCTCCGACTTGGGCCGCCGGTAGTTGGTGCCCGCGTCGATCGGGTCCGGCACCCACTCCATGTCGTTCCAGTCCAGTTCCTCCTCGTCCACGTGCCGCCGTCGCTGCTGTGCCGGGTCGTTGAGCAGGATGGCCAGCTCCGCGAGCTTACCTCCGCCGCCACCGCCGCCTCCGCCGCCACCGCCGCCACCACTGCCTCCCATCGACGCCGACGCCGATGCGCCTGCCGTGCGCCGCGCTCGCTCGATCCGGTCCGCCACCGTCGTCGTCGTCGTCATCGCCGCCGCCGCCGCATCCGGCTCTGCCAGCAGCCCGTCCACGACGATGCGCACCGCATCGTCGCGCTGGCACAGGTACAGCTGCAGCGGCCCCACAACCGCGCTCAGCAGCACGTTGGACGGGTCCAGTGCGTGAAACGTGCGGATCATGGCCACGTACGTCTGCAGGATCTCGAGCGTCGGACACGCCGGCTGCAGCAGCCGCGCCCGCATCGCCGCCGTGAACGCCGCCACCAGCTGCGCCCGCCGCGGCGGCGTCGTCACGCTGACGCGCAGGTCCTCGAGTCCGCCCCGGCTGCGCGGCCAGTGCAGCACAATGTCAAACAGCTCCCTCATGCGCAGCGCCGACAGCCGGCCCACGGCCACGTCCTTCCACTTCCTGACGTCGACAAACGACACGGCGTCCTGCTCGCCCTTGCCAATGTGGCCCAGCACCTCGTGCGCCAGCCGCGCAAAGTGGTTCTCGATCCAGTCGTGCAGCACGCCCACGCTGGACAGCGGAGCCATCGCCGACCCGGGCCCTGGCCGGCTGCTCCAGCGCCCGGCAAACGACTGCCGGATGAACGCGCTCATCCGCGCGTCCATGATCTCCGCAAATAGAATCTGGAAGTCGTCGCCCGCCAGGCCCACGTGGTGCAGCGAATCCAGCAGATCGTGCATGGCCTGCCGCGCGTCGCGCGCCTGGGCGTCCGCGTCCGCCGGGGGCGTCGGCGGCGTCGTGAAGAACCCCAGAAGGACGTTGGCAAAGTGCGTAAAGACGATACGGAGCGACGACTGCAGGCGCGGCGGCGTCGACTTGGCCACCAGCGTGTGCACATCGCGCTGAAAGCGCGACACCGCCGCATCGGCCGTGACAGGACTGCCGCCGCCGCCGCTGCCGCCACCGCTGCCGCCACCGCTGCCGCCACCGCTGCCGGTTGACGCAGGCAGGCCACGCGCAATCAGCTGCAGGCCGTACAGGTACAGCCGGAAGGCCGCCTCCAGCGTGCGCACGCAGTTGACCACCATGGCCATGTGGCGGTCCGCGGCAGCGGACGCGGCGCCGCCGCCGTCGCCGTCCTTTCCGTGGTCGTCCAGGCAGGCAGACAGCAGGGGAAGCACGTGCTGGGCGTAGTGGTGCCGCACCTGCTGGGTGTGCCACACCAAGAGGTTCTCGACATGGGCCGCCCGGGGCAGGGCCGCGTCCGCGTGCAGGACGAGCCGCAGCGCCTCCTGGAAGTCGGCCTCGGAGGCCGGATCGGCCGTCTGCGACGCAGACGCGGGCGGGAGCGTGCCAAACGAGTCCTCGACCGTCGCCGACGACGGCAGCGCAATGCGTGCGGTCACGACGTGCCAGGCGCGGTCGTAGCGCGCCTGGTCCTCGGCAACCGTGGCCGGCAGCACACGGCGGCGCTCCTCGTCGGCTTCGGTCGCGTCCGGCAGCTCGAGATCATCGGTCCCCTGGGAGAAGGAGGAGGGCGGGGCCCGGGCCGAGGCCGGGACGCCAAAGACATGGCCCTCCTCGCTCGGGAAGCCGATGACGGGCGTGGTGGCCTGGGGCGTCGGCTGGAAGGAGTCGGTCGGGAAAACCGACCGGAACGCGCGGCGTCGCTGGCTGGAGCAGTCAGGCAGCAGCAGCAGTGGGGGGGTCTGGTCATCGCGATGGGCCCTTGGGTCGGTCAGTCAGCCCCCCCCTGTCTGTGTCTGTTCCTTGTCTACCCTTCCCTGTCCGGCTATCATCACCCACCTGAGGGCCTCTTCCAGCGTTGCATAGTCGAGGTCGACGACCGCAGCCATGGCAGGCAGGCAGGCAAGCGCGCCTCCGTCCGGGCGCGGCTCCGGGGCTCCGAGGTGTGTCTGTTCGCGTGCTGCCTTGTCGCTGATTCGTCTGCGGAGGCCGGTGTCGGGTTTTGCGGTGTGGTTTTGCGGTGTTGATGCTGTCTGTGGCGGTGCTATTGTGTTTTTGCGTTGGGTGGATGGAGCCCCTTTGGCCAAAATGGCGTGGTTTCATTGGCTGGCGGCGCAGTCGCGTCTGCACACCGCACAAAGAGGGAAGGCACGCCCTAAGCGCCCGGCGCTTGCCCACCCCGCGGTTCCACCAGCACGCGTCTAGCCGTATTTTAGTCGGTTGTAAACTCCCGAAGCGGCAAAACACGAGTTGTCGACTAACTGGTGTCTAGTCATTCTCGAGTTTTCGCGTTCGCTGCTCTGCCCGCCATTTCCCTATTTTCCCCTGAATTTTGGATGTCTTCCACCATGATCCATTACTCCGTACTCCCCGCCCAACAGTGGGGGGGGGGAGAACCGCTTGCCACTGCGGAACACTGGCTGGGTTCGCCCGGTCCGGCCACCCGGCCATAGTCGATCGTTCATTTGCGCCCCTCAGTCGGCGACGGCCTGTCCGGTAGCGTCATATTTGGTCCTGTCAGTGATCCTCCCCGCCCTTGGTTCCGAGTTGGCCCGCATGACCAACTGGGTGGGTGGACGCCCCCCCCC
>PCDN01000007.1:428494-438925 GCA_002778105.1 Ceratocystiopsis brevicomis
AAGAAGAAGAAGAAGAAGAAGAAAAAAGAAGAAGAAAAAGAGAGAAAATAAATAAAAAATAAATAAAAAACAAAAAAGCAAAAAGAAGAAAGAAAAAGAAAAAAGAAAAAAGAAAGAAAAAGAAAAAAGCCAATACCCGAACACCACCCATGCCAGATGCGGTGTGTTCTGACCGAAACGGAAGACGGAAGACGGAAGACGGAAGACGGCGGACGGACGGCTGGCCGTGATGGATGGAAACGAAATTCAAAAAGGCGAAAGAACAAAAAACAAAAAACGGTAGGAAATGGAAAAGACAAGAACAAAAAAAACCCCGGAAGGAATTGGAAAAGCACCCTCGCCGGCCACCGCGCCGTGTCGTGCAAGCCGCTGCGCACGCGTGCTCGTTTGTGCAACCCGGTCCAGACTGCCAAACCCAGAGAGCGAGACAGTCAGACAGCCAGCAGAATGAAAGACAAGAGGCAGCCCATGTCCTTTCTGCCCTCCGTCCACTCGTCCCTCGCCCTGCGCAACACACAATCGCCGGCACCGGCCACCAGACCAGCCCTTGTGATCTCGACCCGGGCGAGGAGGGGGGGGGACACAAGCCCTGCTGTGCTGTGCGGCATTCACTCGACACCCTGTCGACAGATCGTACAAAAAAAAGAACCACAAAAAGAAACGACCAACGGCCAACGGCGGCACATATCTCCGGTTACGACGCTCCCCCAGAGCCCTCCGGAGCTGGCGCCGGCTGCGCCAAGCAACGGCCAGCACCAACAACGGCAAGCACCAACAACAGCCTGCACCAGCAACGGCCAGCGTCAGCGTCCTCCCGTCTTACAGTCGAACGCGTGTCCTCGTCGCCGCCCACTTGGCACACGTGGCCAGGCCCAGGCAATGGCACCATGCAGGCGAAACCAGCTTGTTTTTTTCTGTGTCCGCCCTGCTCTTCCCGTGCGTCCTTTGTGTATCCCAGCATCGTGTCCCATTGTATGCGAGCACCCCCTACCCGCAACGCCGTGTCCCTCTCGCGCCCCGGCGTCCCAGCATCCCATTGTCTGTCCCAGCGTCTGTCCCAGCGTCTGTCCCAGCGTCTGTCCCAGCGTCCCAATGCCTGCTTTATACACATGTTCGCCCACCGCGCCCACCGCGTGCGCCTGCTAGAGCCGACCGTGCCGCGCCTTGAAAATGGCCACCTTGTCGTCATAGAAGAAGATCTCCCGCATCCGGAACTGCGGCGTCGCCCGCCGCCGCCCCCATCCGCCGCCGCTGCCGCCGGCTCCGTCCACCACCGAGTCCGTATCCGACACGCTGTCGTTCCACCCGCCGCCGCTGGTGGGTGCAGCATTCGTCTCCGCACCCGCGCCCGAGTTGTCCTGGCCCGCCCCGGCGTTGCTATCGTCGTCGTCGTCGTCGTCGTCGTCGTCGTCGTCCTCATCCTCCTCCTCCTGCCCCTCCTCCGCCGCCGCCGCCTCCCCGCCGCCGCCCTCCTCGTCGTCCTCGTTGTCGTCCGCGTCGTCGTCCTCGTCGTCCGACGACGACGTCAGTGTATCCCCATCGGCAGACCCGTCAACGCTAATGTTGGCTGCTAGGCCGCCCCAGCCGTCCGTTGCCGGCGCACTGTCGTGTCGGTCGCCGTCGCCCCCGCCAGAGCCCCACGGCGCCGCCACCTCGGCCACTTCGTAGCACTTGGACTGCACGCCCACAAAGCACAGCTGCACCTCCGGACGCAGCGTCACCACGTCCGCGATTTGCATCGCCAGGTCAAACGGCACCACCGGCGACGTCGCATCGTGGATGTGCTGGATGTGCAGCGACCGCAACTGCGCAAGGTTGGGCAGCCGCTGCAGGAACGGGTGCCAGTCGTGTTGGTAGATCGAGATCGCCAGCTCGTGCAGCTTGGTCATGCGCCCGCTCGACAGGTACGACAAGATCCGCGTCGGAATCGTCCAAGACGTATGCCGCGTGTGGTTGTCCACGCTGCCCATGTGGTGTGTTCGGCGGAGCTTGCCGTCCACCAGCAGCTTGCGCAGACTCGCCCGGTGTGGCCGCACCGCATAGTCAAAAACATCCTGGATGGTCGGCAGCACATGGTCTGCCCGCCGCCGGCTCTGCAGAAAGAGGACTTCGAGCGAATGTGGCGCCAGTGTCTCCTTGATGAGGTACAGGAGCGCTTTGGACACCTGGTCCGTGTGGATGCTCTTCAGAGCCAGCCCGTAGCGCAGAGTCCCGGTCCGTGCTTGCCCGTACGCACACAGCGGCGGTGGCGCGCCGCCGCCGTAGACATGGTCTGCCGCAACCGTCGGCCGGAAATGCTTGCGAAGCTGCCGCCACAAGCTGTCGTACGACGGAGAGCTCAATACCGTCAGCGTCGTCATCACAGTCCAGTCGATCCCCCGCATCATCGCTTGGACCGACACCGGCACACGCTCCAGCTCAAGCGTCGCCAGCTTCAGCCTCGCGTTGGGCCGTTTCTCCAGGCCGGCGCGAGCACTGCTCTCCGTCCGCTCGGCCGTCCTGCGGCCCTTTGATACCGCATCCACCAGGGCGGCCAGAGCCGCTTCTTCCGACGCAATCGCTGTGTAAACGCTGGTCCCCTTCGCCGCACCGCCTGCTTCCGCTGCTTCCGCCGCTTCCGTTGCTTCCGCCCCCGCTGTTTCCAGCGTGGTGGCGGCCGCTGGGGCCGTCATCTTCGAGGTGGGTTTCTTGCTAATGTCGCAGATTCGGCCGATCAGAATACCAAAAACACCACCCAGACGGCGATTGCCAATGATGCTCTCGCCGGGCCAGTGCGCATGCAGATCCACCTGGTGCAGACTGTCGCCATCCCAGACCTGGACAAAGTCCTTGTGGGCGGCGTGCGCCGCAATGCCCACACGCAGCTCGGTCAGGCGGATCTTGGACCGCTCGATCAGCACCGCCATCTCGTCCAGGTAGGCAACCTCGTCGATGTCCAGCACGGTCAGGCTTCGCAGGGGCGGAACCACGCTGAACGTCGGGAACTCGACCTTGCTGGCGGAGTAAGGAATGCTGGCGCGCACCAGAGGCAAGGCGCCGAGGCCGTTCGCGGGTCCGGCCAGGTTGGTCAGGCTGGTGAAGCTGCTGGCCTGTGGTGGCAGAAAGACTGACGGGTTTGCAGGCATGGCCGCCGGTGTGCCCGGTGGACTGGTCAGCGAGTTGTTATGCCAGCGGATCCAGATGCGCTCCAGCTTGCAGTCGCCATGCGGCTCGTCGTGCTTCGGCAAGGAGGCCAGCGCCATAAACACATCCGACACCACGCCCGTAGGCATGTCCCAGACAAAGTTTTCCAGACTCCGCATCTTGGCCACGCAGAGGGCAACCAGAGTGCCGAGCATCTTGCCACTCTCCTTGGTGATCATGTACTCGGCGACCCAGTCGGGGGGGCCGTTGCCAAGAGAAAACTTGCGGATGTGTTTGGCGTAGTCGGCCGTGCCAAAGTTGGTTGGCCGGCGGCTGCCACTGCCCGGCCGGCCAGTGCGATACAGATCGTTGCGCAGGCGGTGGGCAGTGCGCGCAAAGGCGCTACCCAGACAAAGCGTGGAGAGGCCGTACGTGAGGGCATCCACGCTCTTGCCCTCGGAAATGGGGGCATCGGGGTCGGGCCAAACAATGTCAAAGCGCGAGTAGATGTGGGGGATCGCCAGCTGGTAAAGGGTCGAGTTTGTCCGAGCCAGCGCGGTCAAGTCGTTCGTATGGGTGACCTAGCCAAAGAAGAGTTTGTTAGACTGGGACAAGAGGAGCAAAAAGATGGGAGACGGAAGATTGCCACAAACCTCTTTCACGATGAGCCGCAGGATGTCCATGGGCAGCCGCAACAGTGTGAGCGGCTTCTTCGCCGCAGACCGACTACCCCCGTTCAAAGCAGCCCCGGCCCTGGCAAGCTGCTCCCCGCCTGCCGCGGCTCTAGGCGGCACAATCTTTTGGGGTCTCGGCGTGGCGCCCGCTGCGACGCTGCCGGCAGTATTGCTGCGGGCCTGCTGCTGAGGCGCTGGAATAACGACGGCCGGCACAACGGGCGCTATTGTTTCTGCGGCAGCCGGAACGGCAGGGAGTACGGCGCTGGCCGGAACTGGAAGGGTAGCAGTGGTGGAGGAACTGGCGATGGCCACAGAAGATAGCGTATCGGCTGGCATCTGGGCAATGTCCAGAAGCTGTGCATCCAGTTGCGGTGGCACGACGGCACCGGAAAGTTCGGGGGACGGGGGTGGTGGTGGAAAGGGCTGTATGGGCCAGGTTGTGCTCGTGTACGAGGCTTGTGTGGATATTGGCGCAGGCAGCTTGCCTGTGCTGATGCTGTGCGGTGCTGCTGTCAAAGAAGCATAGCCTTCTGATGCTACGCTCGGCTCCGGCGATACAGGAACTGCCGGGTCTGGCGTCGGTGTCCCCCCGATAGGTGTGTTCTCCATGCCGGCGATGGAACAGGAAGCTGGCGGTGTGGTGCCCACAGGCGGAATCAAGTGTTGTAATAGAAATGGATCAATCGTGCGGGAACAGAGACAGTGATCGAGAGAGCCGCCAGACGCCACTGCGAGTAGAAAGTGAGGCAGAGAAGCAAAGGCGCAAGCAAAGGCGTGAGCAAAGACACGAGAGTCGGTCGAAGAGGGGTATTATAGATAAACGCAAAACGATACACAAAGAAAAGGTCGTCGCACACGCCCCCCAAAAAATACAAAAAAGGCAAAAAGTGGCGGCGAAGCGTGGCGACGGAGCAGGTTCGTTGGGTTGTTCTGGTGGTGATGAAGACAACGCAAGAGAGGCTGATGAAGACTACGAGTACTCCACTGGGGTAGTGGCGAAGTAGCGGGAAGGCGACGGGGTGCCTGCAGCCTCAGGCAGAATTGTGGGGGGGGGGGGGGGGGGAGGTAAACAAGCTGGGGCAGCCCTAGCTGTAGTGTGGAATCGATGCCGCAATATGCCAAAAGAAAAGCTTTGTATCAAGTTTGCGATTCATAATCAGCTCAGGAGGCAGGAGGCAGGGAGCGCCGATCCGATATTGTGAGAAGAGCAACATCCGTTGCGCCTTCCTTGCGTCGCTATCGTATGGGGCACGTCGGCCCGTTGACGTCCGTCCGTGCACGCACGCTAGTGACAACTGGCCAGATACCGCTGCCTGCTGCCAGCTGGCGGTGTCTCTTGCCTCGTCTGCCTAGCTCAGGAAGGAACCGTCGGCCGTCGTTCCCTTGCTTGTGGGCTTTGAAAAGAACCAACACAACCTTTTGGCTCGTTTCGCCCGCGCCATTTCTGCTCTGCCTCTGCCGCTGCCGCGCTGCAGCTGCGGCAAACGTGTCTTTTTTTGCCTTTGGGTGTTTTTGGGGGGCAGCGCTTCTTGCTCTCAGTATCTTACTACGACGAGTCAGCTTGGCTCTCAAGCTACCCCTCCAGAGCCTGCCTGCTTCCTCCTCCTCCCCCCTCTCCCCTCGTTTCAGAACTCGACGCTGCTTTTGGATATCTTCCCCAGTCTACCAGACAACACCGAAACGTACCAGCTCTCCTCTTCTCATTGCCCACCAGCCAGCCCACCATGGCCTCGTTCGTCGAAGACCTCTGGGAGTCCATTTTCACGCCGGGCCCGACGGCCTCTCTGATGATCGCGACAAACGTCACGTTTGCCGCGCTGCAGACGGTCCTTTTTGTCCTGCTTCTGGCCACCTACTCGATCCATTTTGTCGTGCTGTCGTTCCTGTGCGCCGGCCTCTGGTGGGCCATCACCTGGTTTGCGCGCGAGCTCAAGGCATCGCAGCTGCGCGAGGAGCAGGCCGAGCGCGAGGCGGCGGAGCGGACGCGTAAGCAGCAGCGCCGGGTGGCGGCAGTGGCGGCGGCCACGGCCGACGCGTCGACCGACAGCGAGACCGAGGTGGAGGGGTCTGCGCCGCAGCACCGTCCGGCGCAGCAGCAGCAGCAGCAGCAGCAGCAGCAGCAGCGGCAGTCAACAGCAGGAAAGACCACTGCAGTCGAGAAGCCATCCGCTGAGGCGGCCGCGGGGACGCGGCAACGACCAACGGCGGAAGCAGCGGCAATAGGTTCAGCAGCGACAGCAGCAACAGCAGCAGCAGCTGCTGCTGCTGCTGCAGCCGCACCGCCAACAAGCACCAAACAAGACACACCCGTCCCCACGGCACCCGAACCGACGACGCCGCCGAGCCGAGTGGCGACCGCGAGCAAGGTCAACCAAAGCCTCTCGCTCTCCGGCAGTCGATCTGGTGTGAGCACCGAAGACGAGTGGGAAAAGGTGTCCGAGGGCGAGCACGACAAGGACAAGTGAGCCATGTGGGTTGCCGAGCAAATCTGTTGCAGGTCCCATCCAGTATCCAGTATCCAGGATCTTCCATGTCCCGATCTTTCTTTCCGCGGCCAGTTTGCGCATCTAGTAGAGCCTTTCCTATACCCCCTCAAGAGATTTGTTGCCCGCTACGTGCTCTCCGTCTGTACGTGGTCCCGTTCCACGGGCCTAGTCGCGCTGCATGAGGCGCATAAACAGGTTGATGATTCGACTCCATAAAGACGCAAGCCCGCGAGAGAACGAGGAAAGAACAGCAAAAAGGGAAAACAGGCGGCAACAGCATCCAGCACACGCTACGTTATACCATGACCCGCCTCATCTGCTGGATAAACTCGGACACAAAGTCCTCAAAGTTGATGGTGATGAAGCCGTCGCGGTCCTTGTCGTACTTCTTGAAGACTTCGGTCATGCGCTTGAGGGTGATGCAGGACTGCATAAACAGGTCAAAGGTGATGACGCCAGAGCGGTCGCGGTCGTAGTTGCGGAAGAGGAACTCGATAAAGTCGTCGGACAGGCGGTACTGGAACGAGACCAGCGTGTTCTTGAACTCGTCCATGGAGATGTTGCCGCTGCGGTCGGTGTCGAAGCGGTTGAAGATGGTGCGCCAGCGGTCCAGAAACTGCCACAGCCCGACAAACTCGTCGAAGCTCAGGTCGCCGCTGCGGTCGCTGTCAAACATGCGCACCATCATGCTGACCGTGTGGCGGTCGAACTTGGTGTGGTCGCTGTTGACCAGGTTCGTGGCCAGCTGGGTTTCCGTGACGTAGCCGACGCCTGTCTTGTCAGTTTCACAGCAACCAAAACATCGTAAACCCCCCCCCTCCCTCTCACATCTCACAACGCACGGTGCGTGTCCAGGCCGTCAAAGATCATCCGCAGCTGGTCCGTCGTCAGCTCCTTGTCGCCCTGGAACATGACAGCCGGCTGGGGGGCCGGAGACGGCGCCACCGTATGTGACGTCGGCGTCCAGGTGGGTAGCGGCGACCGGGGCGGGGGAACCGTATTTGCGCCGGCCCGTGGCCCGGTCGGCAGCCCCACACGGCCGCCACTTGGGCCGGTGGCAGCGGTGTGGGGCGACATGGCGCCCGGAGCCACGCGGTAGTCAGTGCGCGGGTGGTGGTGGTGCTGCTGCTGCTGGGGGTAATGGTTCTGCCACGGCTGCTGTTGCTGCTGCTGCGGCTGCGGCTGCGGCTGCTGCTGCTGTTGTTGTTGCTGCTGCTGCTGCGGTGTCGTCTGTAGGGGCGGCGGCTGGTGCTGGCGGTGCTGTTGGGCCTGTGGGTGAAAGTTCTGCTGATGCGCCGGGGGGGGAGAGTGGTAGGATTGTGCTGGTGGCTGCGGCGACCGACCTCCCTTCTGTTGTTGCCCGGTAGGGTCTTGTCAGTTCACGGCGCGAGGGGGTAGGGCAAATGTTCGTTCAGAGGGCGGCACGCACGGGTTCGGGAGACGGGAACCTGCGCGGAAACAGCAGTTAGCGAGACGCCGAGGACACGACGGTCCAGACAAACGAGAAAGGCTGCGACTCACGCCGGGAGCGCGTCCGGGTTGTTCGGGTTGCGGTAGGCCATTTGCGCTGGTTTTGCAGGACAGGGCCTCGAGAACGCGCGCAGGTTCGGATAGCGGTCCAGCAGCGGTAGGAAATACGAGAGCAGCCCTGGGGTGGGGAGACGGGCGCTCTGTTTCGGGCTGACGCGCAGAGGAAGAGGGTCTTCGCGTTTCCACGTCGGTCGCGCCGTGGAGGGGCAAAAAGGGGGGTCGACGGGCCAGAGAGCAAGGATAGCAGGGCGAGAGGCAAGGCCAGAAACAAGACGACCGAAATCGAGGGGACGGTGGCGACGACGACGACGACGACGATGATGACAACGACAACGACAACGACGAAGACAGCGCCGGTGGAGGGAAAAAAAAAAGGAGGGGGAAAACAGGACACGACAAGTGCCCGCCAAAGCGAGCCAGGCCCAGACTCCACCGTGGCTGCCGCCTGGCTGGCTCAGGCAGGGGAGCCGCCGCGCGCATGCGGCTGAGAGAACCCCGCGAGACGGCTGCTGCTTCCTTCCTCCCGCCCCCCTCCTTCCGGAGCAGTCATCTGCGCCTTCCGTCTCGGTCTGTCCACCGAGTGCGGGTACTGCCGGCTGCGTCGGCGGCTCGCCGCGGCGTTTACGTGATTGCCGGCTAGGTTGCGTGCGGCGTCCACCTACGACTGACTCGTAAAATACGACTTGTAGGCGCCGCCGCTCGCCCGACACTCCTCCTCCTCCTCCTCCTCCTCCACCACCACCACCAGAAAATGACGGTGAACGAACCAGCACAACGGCCCTCTGCGCTGCCCGACGGCACCGGCAGCAATGCTCTGACGGCCGTGGCTGCTGCTTCGGGCGAGTTTTGGCTTTATGGCTACGGGTACCGTCGGGCCCTTTTTTCTTTCTTGTTTCTTTCTGTTTTTTTCCGCCCTGCTGGCTTTGAACACGTCTGACCAGTCACAGGAGCCTGATCTGGAAACCACCGCCGCACTACGGTACGTCGCGTGCGCGGGAGGCCCCGTGCTCATCATGACCGCGGCACACACGGACACACGCTGACCCGGCGGGACATGCAGACCGGAGGGTGCCTGGTTGGGTCACCGGGTACGTGCGCCGGTTCTGGCAGGTAAGCTCACCAGGTCCTTTGTCCTTTTCTGTCTCTGCTGCGGACTGACGAAGCTGCATAGGCAAGGTAAGTCGTCGTCGTCGTCGTGCATCCGCGCAGGAAGGGGAACTGGCTGACACACCCGTCCCCTCCTCAGTGAGGACCACCGCGGCACGCCCGAGGCTCCCGGCCGCGTTGCCACGCTGATCGAGCGCGCGTTCTGGGAGTCGCTTGACGACCCGCACCACGCCGCGCACGACAAGGTCTGGGGCGTCGCGTACCGCATCCTCGCCGACCGCGTGGCCGAGGTCCGCGACTACCTGGACCTGCGCGAGATCAACGGCTACTCCATCCACTACGCGCCCTTCCACCCGGCCGACGGCGCCGCCCCGTTCCGCTGCATGGTGTACATTGGCACGCCCGACAACGCCCAGTTCACCGGCCCGCAGGAGCCCCAGGCCCTAGCCGAGCACATCTTCCGGTCCGCAGGGCCCAGCGGGCCCAACAGGGACTACCTCTGGGGCCTGGAAGACGCTCTGGAGAAGCTCAGCCCGGAGAGCCACGACGACCATGTCTCGGACCTGTCTGCCCGTGTCCGGGCCGTTGCAAAGAGGAGCGAAACAGAAGGAGGACACGCACCGCAGACGTCTGGTATTTTGTAGACGTTTTTGTTTTCTTCAACCGGGTCACGAAAGGTCTATGAAAAGACCAAAAGAAAAGGCCGCCTTGAACCCTTGTTTTTTTTTTTTTCTTCTTCTTCTTTTTCCCCCTCTCTTTCCTTTCCTTGATCCCTTTTTTTTCACGCGGTCTTGTTCTCTCTTGTCGCAATCACCCACACCCGGGTCATCAGTAGCCCTGGCCACCCTGGGGAGGCTGCTGCTGGTACTGCTGCTGCTGGAAGGGGGCCTGCTCGCCGCCCTGCTGGCGCTGGTCTGCGTATCCGCCGCTGGCACCCCATCCACCCTGTTGCGGACGGCGGTCGTACTGGCCGCCCTGGCCCTGGTAGCCGCCGCCGCCGCCGCCGCCGTATTGCTGCTGACCGCCATACATGGGCTGGCCGCCGTACGACTGCTGGGGTGCGCCGTACGACTGCTGGCCGCGGCCGTAGCCGCTGCCGTCGCCGCCTCTGTAGCCACCACCACCGCCGTAGCCGCCACCACCGCCCTGGTAGCCGCCCCCGCCGCCGCCAAAGCCGCCCCCGCCGGCACGTCTATCGGTTGCCCTATCCACGCGAATGGTGCGGCCGTCGAACCTGGACACCCGGTCAGTACTGGGGATGCATAGACAAAACAGAAAAACAAAAAAAAACCGGCTTCGTACTCTTGGTCGTTCATGGCGTTCATGGCCCCGGTGGCCTCGTCGTCGGTCGCATACCGCACAAAACCAAAGCCGCGGCTGCGGCCGGTGTCCCGGTCTTTGACAATGACCTGTGAGCGCAATTAGCATGCGTTTGCGGGAGAATAAGAAAGCAAACAAACAAACAAACAAACAAGAAAAAAGAAAAGAAAAAAAAAAAAAAAAAAAAA
>PCDN01000007.1:450628-501023 GCA_002778105.1 Ceratocystiopsis brevicomis
GGGGTGGGAACAGAAAGGAAGGAGGGAAAAAGTCGAGAAATGTAATACAGGGTGGAAAGCGCGAGCGTCGACTAGGCCAAGTAAAGGAGCTAAAGAGCCTAGGGCGACCTAGGGGCGTAGCGGAACGGATTCGTATGCAGTCACGAGGCCACCAGAGCGGTAATGGCGGGCGAGTAGGAGTCACAGCGGTGCGTCGTGCAGCAGTTGGTTCGGGTGGCGTAGGCGTAGAGGGGGGAGGTGGGATGCCGGACCCGGGAGTACAAGGTGGGGAGCAGCTGGTCAAACGCACGAAGAAGAAACGGGATAGGCAAGAGCAATTCTGCAGTGGGACACAATTGACGCAGGGGATAGCTTAAAGAATAGCGCTGTCCGTCTCGACTGGAAAGGGCTGGGACGGTGATTGGCGCGAATCGAGGGCGGATGCTTTGCCGAGGGAGAGCCAAGGGGCAGCATATGCATCTAAGTATCAACCGGAAGGGAGAAGACGCTCGCCCACGAGAGCGATGAAGGAAAAGGCGGAGGGAGGGAGCGAGGGGCAGAAAACAGGGGAGCACAAAAATGTCGTCAGGGCTGACCGGGGTGACGGTGGCTGAGCGATAGGGGCACCGCTTTATATGGGGGTAAGATACATGACGGAGTAGGCAGGTCTACTCGTCCTGTTTGATAGGTGGGTGCGGCCGCACTGAATCCCTTTCTTTTGGTGGCAAAACAACAGCTGAGGACTCACAGACGTGGGACAGAAGCTTTTTTTTTTGGGGGGGGACTTTGAGCTTTTTGCCGTTTGAAACTAGAGCAGAGAATTGCCTCCCGACTCGGTGCTCCTCCGATTCTAAAGACCACAGCTGATTGGACGGCGGATCGGAGCTCTACGCGTAAGATGCGTAGGAGCTTTGCGCCGAGGAGACTCGAGAGCTCGGGTGGCGAAAGATCAAATGATAGGGATTTTTTACGGAGCTCAAGACGGCGCAGCGCAGCGCAGACGAGCTTTCAATGCAAACTTGTCTTCTCGTCCATGGCGTCCATGGCAGCGCCGTTTTGTCATCGCTGAAAGCTTCACTGTGCCAACGGAGACAAGAAACTCAGCTGACAAGGGTTGGGTTTAGACTTGGGCTGTCACAGGGTTGAAGAAACGCAAAGACTGCAGCAACGGTAGGACAGAGCTCCGTAAGCGGAACTGACACCCGGCCAATGGGAGACTGTTTGAAGGGGATTCAAAGAAAAAGGGAACAAGGGAAAAAAGGGAAAGTGGGCCGTTAAAAAGCCGGCAGAAAGAAGCTCCCCCATAGCTCTGGCTGGCCCCGTTGAAAAAACGAAGAAAAAAAGTATCTTAAAAAAGTTGCCACACCGCCACCATTGCCACCTTGCCCAGCGAGACAGCTACGAGCATGCTCTTTGTTTTTTTGTTTTTGTTTTTTTTTTACGAGTTTTCGGTTTGTTTTTTGCTACCCTCCGGGGATCCCTCCGGGATCTCCGTGACCGAGACACAGTAGCAAGAGCTCTCCCAAACAAGCTGGGCCAATCCTGTCCAAAAACTTTACGAGCACGGCACATCGTGTAATCGGACGGCCTACGGCGTAGCTCACGGAGCTTGAGCTCATTCCAGCTACCTTTTCATATCTTGCCTGTTTTAGCACCTGGCGAAGAGTCATGCCCGTTGCGAAAACATGTATGCACTACCCCTCGGATTCTTGTCTAGAAGAAGCTTGGATGCAGGGTTGGGTTTTGATTTCACATGTCCCGCTGACGGCTCACAAGGCTGCAAAGCAACGGCAGACTGGTGGCAGTTCAAGACAAATGACAACTGCGACAAGAGCATATGGCCTGTTTCCGTCTTCCACGAAGCTGGCGAGCGCGTAGAAATTCACTGCCTCAGGCCACAACTTAACACCTGTTTTTAGCTCTGTCCCAAAGAGGCAGAGCTTCCCAATCAGGCAAGTCGCAAGCGCGGGGTCTCGTGGAAAAGGGACCGCAAAAGACACGCCTTGCGTCTTACGACCTGACTCTTTGGTTTTTGCTTGACAGTGGCCGCTGCTGCAACCCCCCCCCAAAAGCAATCAATCGCATTCGCCACAGGCCACTGCTTTTGTTTTCTGTCTTGCTTCTTCTGTCGCCCGTTCATCTTCGCTCGTGTCCAATGGCGCTCGTTTACGCTCCGGGCGCCGCTCTCCTGCGGACGGCGGCTCGGTCGCCAGCTCGCTTGCCCGTCGCCGCTCTGCAGACCCTCCGCCGGCACGCCTTCTCGTCCTCTTCGCCGGCTCGGTCTGCCGCTGCGCCCGCAGAGCCCCTCCGCAAAACGGCGCTCTATGACCTCCACATCGCCCACGGCGCCAAGATGGTGCCCTTTGGCGGCTTCGAGATGCCCGTCCAGTACGCCGGCCTCTCGGTCAGCGCCTCGCACGCCTTCACGCGCTCGCACGCCTCCCTCTTCGATGTTGGCCACATGGTCCAGCGCCACATCCACGGGCCCGGCGCCGCCACCTTCCTCGAGACCCTGACGCCCTCGGGCGTCGCCGCCCTGGCGCCGCACCGCAGCACCCTCAGCACGTTCCTGTGGGAGAAGAGCGGCGGCATCGTCGACGACACCATCATCTCCGCCCTCGGCAACGATGTCTACTACGTCGTGACCAACGCCGCCTGCCGCGAAAAGGACGACGCCTACCTCGCCCGCTGGCTCGCCGACGACGCCCTGCGCCGCCGCCTGCCCGGCCCTGTCCACCACGAGGAGCTCGTCGACTGGGGCCTCGTCGCCCTGCAGGGCCCGCTCAGCAAGGACATTCTGGGCGAGCTGCTGGCCGACGGCGCCGCAGCCGATCTGCCGGCGCTCCATTTTGGCAGCTCCGCCTACGCGCGCCTGCGCCTGCGGCCGGCCAGCGACAGCGCCGCCGAGCTGTCGAGCCCGCTGCTGATCAGCCGCGGCGGCTACACCGGCGAGGACGGCTTTGAGATCTCGATCCCGCCCGAGGAGACCGTCGCCGTCACCGAGGCCCTGCTGGCCGCCGGCACGCCCGAGCGCCTGCAGCTGGCCGGCCTCGGCGCCCGCGACAGCCTGCGCCTCGAGGCCGGCATGTGCCTCTACGGCCATGACCTGGACGACACCACCACGCCCGCCGAGGGCAGCCTCGCCTGGATCATCCCCAAGGACCGCCGCAACGACTACACCTTCTTCGGCGCCGAGACCATCCTCGAGCAGCTGCGGCCCAAGTCCAAGGGCGGCATCGGCATCCCCCGCCGCCGCGTCGGCCTCATCGTCGAGGGCGCCCCGGCCCGCGAGGGCGCCGAGATCGTCCGGCTCGACACCGCGGAGGGTGGTGCCGTCGGCCGCATCACCAGTGGCTGCCCCAGCCCCACGCTCGGCAAGAACATTGCCATGGCCTACGTCCAGGACGGCCTGCACAAGGCCGGCACCGAGGTCGGCGTCATCGTGCGCGGCAAGACGCGCAAGGCCGTCGTCACCAAGATGCCCTTCGTGCCGACCCAGTACTGGAGGGGCGAGTAACCCACCGGGCGCTGGCGTGCCGGGTTTGTCTTCAAAAGGGAAAACGGAATAGATACCTGTCAACCAAGGCGTTTTGCTATAGGGGGCTCAACCAGACCGCGAGAGAGGAACAACAATAGAAATTCTGATCCACATACAACGCAGATATGATAGTACATTTTCAACGCCCAACGCCTCCGTTGCTTGCCTGCCTGCCGGCCACCCAAATCCCCAGAACCCAGAAAGACATGAAAAGAGATGTCGGTACATGCAGAACCCAGTAGCTAAACAGTCCAAACACCCCTCCCCCCCCAAAAAATACAAGAACCCAAACAAAACATGCCTAGCTCATATTTTTGAGCTCATCCGCATCCAACGTCGAAACAAAGGCATGTCGCAAGAAGTGCAGCCACACCTTGTTGGTCTTCCTCTTCTTCTTCTTCTTCTTTTCGTGTTTCTTCCCCCTTTTCTTCCCCGCGGCGTCGACCTCCTCGTCTTCCGAAGCATCGTCGTCGTCGTCGTCGTCATCATTGTCGTCTATCTCATCCCTGGAAACGTCCTCGTCCTCGTCACCGTCACCGTCACCGTTGGCCTCACCCTTGTCCATGGAAACAGCCTTACTGCTGCCCGCCTTCTGTCCAATGCGGTACGCCATCTCCACAAAGCTGTTCACCGTGAGGTCTGTCAGGTCGTAGATCTTGTCTGTAAACGTGCTGTACTCGACGTCGAACCGAAACGCGAGCGGCGAAGCTGGCGATTCTGGTGACCATT
The DNA here is from genome assembly GCA_002778105.1 of Ceratocystiopsis brevicomis. Lineage (NCBI taxonomy): Eukaryota > Fungi > Ascomycota > Sordariomycetes > Ophiostomatales > Ophiostomataceae > Ceratocystiopsis > Ceratocystiopsis brevicomis. The sequence goes on from PCDN01000007.1 coordinate 454,875, forward strand.
CCCCCTCCGCTGCCGTCTCGTTGTTGAGGTACGACAGGTTGGCAAAGTACTGCGTGTACCCGACCAGGGTCATCGGCTGTGCCAAGTAGGCAGGACCCGGCCCCGCCGTTTTGCTCGGTCCATCCGGCACAACAAAGTTGGGGTCCTTGGTCCCTCCGTTCCCCTTCTTGCCTTTCTTGCCTTTCTTTCCCTTTTTGCCTTTCTTTCCCTTCTTGCCCTTCTTGCCCTTCTTGCCCTTACCACCCGTCGTTTTGATTTCGGCCAGCTGCTCTTCCTCCGACAGCACGGGTACGTCACTAGGACCATCACTCCACACCGGCGCATCCTCGAGTCCGGTAATGTTGTACTCAATGACCCGCAGTCCAGGGAAGTAGTTAGGCACAATGCTCGGGCTCACCAGCGACAACTGGAACCGCTCAGCCCACTTGTGCGGCAGATTGGGTCCCGGCTTCTTCTTTTTCTTCTTGCCTTTCTGGTCAAGATCACTGTTGTCTTTCGGGTCCTCCACTTCCATAGCACCCCATACCTTCGCTGTCGGGGGCTTTGGCAGCGTCGACCACCAACTGCGCAGCTCCAGAAGATAGTCTGTCGTCGACCGCACGTCTAGCTCGTCCTCCATCGCAACGCGAACAGGTGGATTCCGTGTTTCTTTTTCGTCGTCTTTACCGTCATTGCCATCTTCGTCTTCTTCACCTTTGCCTTCGTCTTCTCCGGCTTCGTCATATCCGTATTCTTCGCCATCGTCGTCGTCGTCGTAGTCGTCGGCAGCGTCTTCTTCCACATAACCGAGCAGGTTATAATCCAGCTCCTTGCTATCATGCAGCAGGAAATGGTCAATGTTCATATGGCCAAACAGCCCACCGATCACAACGTCGCGGTACTGCCGTAGCCACAGCGTGTACTTCTGCCAGCACGTCTCGTCCCAGAGCTGCTTGCTGCCCGTGCGCGCCGGCGGCACGTGGCCCATCAGCAGCGCCTTGACGCCACGCCGCCGTAGAAACGCCAGCTGCACACGCAGCCACTCAAACTGCTTGAACCCAGGCTCCGATGGGCCCATGCAGTCGTCAATGCCGGCGTTGCGGTCGAAAAAGTAGAGCGTGTTGAGACTGAACACGGCCAGCTGGTTCGGGATCACCTCGACGTAGAACCAGCCGCCATACTCAAAGGAATGGCGCTGCTCCTGTGGGATGAAGCTCGACCACAGATCGGCATAGCGCGTCAGCCACTTGTTGGGACCCGGCTGCAACACGTTGTGAGGCAAGATGTCGTTGTTGCCCAGCGTTGGCACAACCGGGATGGCAAGGCCGTGGCCAGACGGGCTGCCGAAGAGCTCGACAAACCGGTCGGCAATCCGCCGGTTGCTGGCCTGCACCTGCGCGGCTGAGCGGGGAATGGCCTCGTCACTGTCGTGGCGGGCGCTGTCGCCGGTCCACACGACAAAGTCGATCTCGTCGCGGAGATTCGCGGCAATCCAGTCAAAGGTGGCGTTGACAAGTGAGTAGGGCGTGTCGCAGCCGCTCGATGGCGCGCCGTACACGCCGGCCGAGCCCTTGCCGTGGTGGCACGCATAGCCGTCGTCTGTGGAGGAATGAACCGTGTAGAACTTGTCCGGATGGATGTCTGTTGCCGGTCAGGTAAAATCCAAAACTCCTGGGCCCGCCAGTGGAAATGATTCGTACCGGTAATGTGCAAAAACTTTCCATGTAGACGGCGCGGTGCAACAGCTTGGCGCTCGGCTGGCGCGTCTGCGCCGAGAACGCGCTGTAGCTGGTCGTTCGACGCGGGGAGGTGTACCCGTAGCGGGCTGGCGAGGGTGGTCGGGCAGAAGAGGGACGCAAGGCTGAGAAGACCCAGAAAGGGCAACAGCAGCCTCAGTGACCGCCTGGTCCACGTTTGGTAACGCATTGTGTCTGCTCGCCCAAGGAATTGGGGAACGAAGAGCGAGAAGGACGAGGAGGAAGGAAGTATCTCGACCGGAGAAACGAAAGATGGGGACATGAATGGCCAGGGCTGCACGGATGACTAAAATTGTGGAGAAAAGGAGAAGGATAGATATGGCGGATTTTCTACGATCGCGGAAATTTTCTCTTTCTCCTTCACGCACCGTCGCGCTCTCTTCTCTAGCCTGCCAGTCACAACGGAAACAGCTTTTGAAAGAAACTGATTTCGGAGGCTGACAGTCCGGGAAGCTGTTTGCCTGTTTCTTGCCTCTACGACAGGCGATCTTAGGGGCGCGGTTGCAAGATGAATTTTCACAGCCGCTCGTTTGAGGGAACCCAGAGCGAATACTGAAACCATTTGCTAGGATGTGTTCCCATGGTTTTCGTGGCTACATGTATACTATAATGAAGACAGTCTCTCAATGATAGGTGTTTTGCATTGAAACGGCATTAATAAGCGAAAGACTGTGGTCGGATGGAACATGGCAAAAAAAAAAAAAAAAAAACACCACAAAATGCAACGTTTTAGGGAACGGAAAGATCGTGAAGTGATGAAAAGCAGATGAAAACGCCCACCCCGCCCAGGATTGTACTGCCAGGTAATTGCTACCATAGTAGTCCGAATAAGATGACAAAAACTCCGACCAACAACACCCCCCAGCCGCAGTTTTGAGTCGTAACCAGTAAAGATGAACCGAAGAGCATCCAGGTCGCCCGCGAGACCAGAAGCAGACAACGGAATGAAGAAAAAATGTACAGAGAAGAAGCGAAAAAGACGTTAAGCGTGGATGTCGATCATCATGGACATCGAATTGGGATGCTGCGTGTCCCGCTCAAATCCACGCGGTTGCCAGGGGATGGGGTACGTCGACGAAGCAGCTCGTCATCAGATCCTGGATCTCGCTGAGATAGTCTTCCGCACAAAATTTCTTCAGTCCCTGGCGGTGCAGTTCGCGTTCCTCCTCTTCGAAAATCGTTTCCGGTTGCCTGACAACCTTGCTGGTGCTGCCGATCTGGGATGTGGGCGCCGCAGCCAGGACTTTGTCGGCGTCGTCCTTGCAAAACTCCTCCACCAACTCGGACACCTTGGCCAACTCGTGCCCGAATGGGTGGTTCTCTGCGTAGTCCTTGCGCGGGGCCAGCGTCGAGGCCACTGCGGCCGGCGCATGGGAAGGCGTTTGGGTTGCCGGCGCCAGCTTTGCCACAAACGACGCAGACGTGTGAGATGCACTTGACGTCACACTGGTGCTGGTCGAGGAGGAGGACGAGCGGGAGAAGCTGAAACTGGCCTTGGATGAAAGCGTCCGCACCGACTGCTCCGACATGCGCGATAGCGAACGGTGGCGAGCAAGGCCTTCCTTTTTCGTGTGCGACGGTGCGCGCTTCGGGATAACCGGTGCATCCGACGCAGGAAACGCAGGAAACGGAGCAGAGGGAGAGACTGAAGCGGTGCTCTCCGGCTTTGCGCTAGCTGCCATCGTGGACTGGCGAGGCGGCGTAAAGTAGCAAGACAGGTGGTTTGGCTCAGGCGACATGGCGCGCGAATCGTCTGGATAGGGCGAGTCCGGGCTGGTGGGAGGCGTTGATGCCGCAGTAAACACCGAGTCTGACTCGTCATCCGACTTGCTGCTGGACAGTGAAGGCGTAATGATCGGAGGCGTCACCGGCGCACGCACAGAAGCCATGCGCATGGGCCGCGTGGGCGTGGGGTTGATGTCCGGGGCGGTGAAAGCCAGAACATTTGTGCTGTGCGTAAGGGCGACGGGGCCCGAGATCTTGTCGCGAATGGACGTGTGGTGGCTAAGTCCACCAAAAACTCGGGTCGTCTTGCTGAGGCTCCGGTGCGGGATGCTGGCATCCGAGGAATCCGCGGCCTGGCGGTTCCGACGGGTGGTGAAAGCCCTTGCGATAGACATTGTGAGAGGCGGTGTAAAGTAGCTAAGGGAAAGAGGTGGAAAAGAGGAAAAAAAGTATCAAGCGAAGCTTGAAAAAAAAAGAGAAATGAAAGTAAAAAAAAAAAAAGGATGATAACGATGATGCAATAAGAAGAGAAAGAATGAAGAGTCCTGACTCTTGCGTTCGTTCTCGGCGATGCAGGCTGGGAGAGCAGATCACAACCCGTTGTGACTTGCGGTAAGGGAAGGAAGGAATGGAAGTGGCTAGGGGCAAAAGACGACCGTGTCACCGAACAAGCGCGTTGTTGGCTGTGTGATGTCGCCGTGCGTTGTTGCGCGTCGTCTGTGTTGTCTTTGTGCTGTCGGGTTCCGGTCACCGTTGACGTTACGTCGTTTTCTGGAAGGGAAAACGGGAAACGATATAAGGTTGCGAGACAGAAAGAGCCGACGATCGGTTCGTGTGATTGGCCAAAGCATGCGCTTCGCGGAAGGTAACAGTGTCGACCCCTCTATGACCGTTTAGGGAAGGTGCGGGCGGCTCGAGAGGATTTTGTCCTGGTGGTCTTTTGTCCTGGTGGTGCAGGTGCGTGCGTGGGCGTGCGAGTGCGACGTAGGCGGGTGTCTGTCTAAGACTTTGGTGCACTCGAGTGAGGAGTGCGTGAAGGAGTGAGTGCGTGCGTGACTGATTGCAACGCTGCTGTGGTGTGTTTCTGTCCGACGTCGTCGCTAGGTTTTCTTGTTTTTTGAAAGTGCCTTTTTGGTGGAAGGTCAAGTTGTTGAGTTGGTTGATACGTGTGGATCCAGTCCTCGGCTCCTGCTGTGTAGGGAATGACAAAAAAAGTATGCTGCTTCGTTGCGACAGCGCAGATTGACGATCGTTGCGATAGGAGCGCGCGCACGATGCAGTATAATAGAAGAGAAAGAAAAAAGAAAAAAAGAAAAAAGAAGAAAAAGAAGAAGAAGAAGAAAAAAAGAGAGAAGAACAAGAAAGCGACGATGAAAAGGATAGACTGTAAGGGCTAAAACCAGCACCCAGAGGAAGGAGTGATCAAGGAAGGTCGGTAGGGAAGGAATGCGCGATGGAAGAAAAGAAAGGGAAAAGAAGAGGACGCGAGGGAGGGGAAGAGGAAAACAGGGAGGAGGAGCGATGGAAAAAGAAAGCCACCTGGACGAGTCCAAAAAGGCTTTTTTTTCTCTCTTTTTCCGTCGCCCCTGGCTTGCGCAAAGTAGGGGATACCCGCTGATGGCGTGGGCTTGTCACATGGGGACGCGTACCGGGATACCTGGAGCCAGCATAATCCAGGGGAACACCGCTAGCAGACAACGAGCAGCGCTAGAATTTCCTTACTAGTCGAAAAGTACTGGGCTTGATATCGCTTGTTTATGTATGTTGTTTGTTTGTTTGTTTGTTTGGTTTTGTTTGGCGTTCTATTTGGTTTCGTGCTAGATCGATTTCCGAGTGTTTCTTTGTTCTTTCTTGTGTCCTTCGGAATACCCATCTTTGTTTCGAGTTGGGCGGCGCATCAAACCGTTGCGTTCGGAGGGTCGTCCTGCCTTTTCGCACCTACCCGAACGGGAACCTTTTGGGCCCCGCTGGCACCTGGCCCAAACGTCCAGCGCTCTGTGCCCCTGTCTCGAGTGGGACCCACCACCTTTTTTTGGCCGCTTTCCCGCTGGCATTGGCCAGCCAGAAGCACAGAAGCACCAGGCCCCAGGGGTGCGGTTCTTCCGTCAGGCGCTACCTTTGGTGCCACTGGCGTAACTTTTTGCCATTTACCCCCGATTCCCTCTTTACGTGGCCATCCCTGGTCACTCAGCCCGACCAACTGACGTGTTCCGTGTCTCAGGTGTGCACATGCGATTGTGCCGCATGCCGCAGCTTTTTTCCGGGACGTGAGAGCTGGACCGAATATCCGCGCGGCAATGCGCATTTTCAGAGGAAGAGAAAAGACGCGTTTACCGTGAGCGGCGAGGCGGTTTCCGAGCGACGGGAGTGCCAGAGGGAAACGGCGACTTCCCCCAAGGGCGTCAAGGGTGCAAATCTGTCATCCCTGCAGTACTCCGTATCTTACACGCGACGACGTTTTCCGCTGTGGTTCCTATTGAGAAAAACGTTTCAGCTTTCAGCAGGGCGAAAGGGATGAAAGGAGTCCCTTGACAGGGAGACTTGGATCGGCATTGCCTTGTTCCGCATGAGACGAGGAGCACCGCTGTCACAATGGTCTTGACACCCCTGTAATGTATCGGTAAATGAAATCAACATATTGTTGCTGAAAGCCACCAACCATACTTGGCTAAACGCGCGCTGTCTCTCTTGTTGTATCCCTGAAATTTGTCTACCATGCAGTCTTCCACCTCGTTCTCGCCCTTGCCTGCGCGCAGCAGCCAAACTGCCAGACGCTGCATCTCCGGCGCTCAGTCGGCCGGCCGGCCGGCCTCGGCGCGGAGGGCGCGTATTGTCTTGGCGCGCACACAGCAACCCTCCCGTAAGCGAAAGCGGTTCCGTGGAGGGGCGTAGAGAAGAAAATCCAGTGTGGAGGTCGCGTTGCCTACGCCTTCAATCCTCGTCCATGGACTCGCCGCCCACGGCCGCGCCGCCCTCGCCGTCCTCCTCCTCCTCCCCCTCCCCCTCTTCCTCCTCGTCGTCCGAGCTGTCCGCGCTGTCGCTGTCGGCCACAGCCACCAACCGCTCTTCCACCGGGCCGCCGGCCGCGGCCTGCGCCGGCAGCTTGGACGCAAACGCCTGGCGCACCGCCGCGTTGGTGCTCGTGTCCCACACCGTCAGCGTGCCCTTGCTGCCGGCCACCGCCAGCCGGAACGCCACCTCCGGGTCCGGCGCAAAGCTGGCCGAGAACACCCGGCCCACATCCAGGCTGCGCGACACCACCATGCTCGGGCCCGACGCCTGCAGGTTCCACAGCTTGACCGTGCGGTCGCCCGAGCCCGTCGCCAGGAACCCGGGCACCGCCGGGTTGATGTCAAACGCCGACACCGACTCGTCGTGCGCCTGCAGCGTCCACACCGCCTTGGTTGCCGTCGGGTCTGCCGGCGCCGCGCGCACGTCGTGGTAGTGCACCATGCCGCCCTCCGTCGACACAAAGAAGAAGTTGGCGTCGTGCGGGTCCCAGCGCACGTTCTCGACGTCGCTCTCCACGCCCCAGCGCGGCCGCGCCGCGTCCGGCGCCCGCATGTCCGCCGCCACCACGGTGCGGTCGTAGCTGCCGCTCAGCAGCACCGTCGACTCCGTCGCGTGCCACGCCAGCGAGCACACCTTGTCCGTGTGGTACGTGTACGACTTGGCGCACGTCGCCGTGTGCAGGTCCCACAGCTTGACCGTCGTGTCTGCCGACGCCGATGCCAGCAGATTGCGGTGCTTGCGGTTGGCCGCCAGCGAGAGCACTGCGTCCACGTGGTACGCATCGTTGGGCTTTCGGCTCTTCTTGCTCTTCTTCTTCTTCTTGTTCTTCTTTCCACTTGTCGACGCCTCGTCCGCCGTCGTGGCACTGGCCCCGCCCTGGCCCAGGATCGCATTCGGGTACATGCAGTCCACCGTGTCGAGGTCCCAAATCTCAATGTCTGGGTCCATCGTGCCGATGGCCACAAAGTTGGCCGCTGCGTCTGGCGCCGCCGTCGCTGCCCCGTCCGCCGTCTTGCCCACACGCAGGTCCAGCCACTCCAGACAGAGTGGGATGGCCGGCAACATGATGTCGTGGTGCACGTACAGGTTGTCGGCCTCATCCTCGTACACGTACACCTCCAGCGTGGCCAGTTCGTCCTCCACCTTGGCCGCCAGCACCAGATTGTCCGTCGCCAGGATCTGCAGATCCTCGCGGTCCTCATCCTCGTCCTCGCCATCCGCTTCTGGCAGCGTGATGTAGGGATCCTCCTTGTTGGACTCGTAGTATGCCAGCGCCTTGACGTTACCAAAGATGGACAGCGGCTGCCCATCCTTTGCCGCAGTACCGTCGTCAGCGCCTGCGTCGTCGTCGTCGTAGTGCTCCAGATCGAACTTTTTCAGGTCCTCGTCGTCAAGGTCAATTCTAAACCAGTGAAAGTCAGCCGACGTCCTCTCTTCTCTCGTTTCTGCTCTGCTTCCCAGCACGCACTCGTCTTCTTTTGTTTTTGCGCTCTTTCCCTTCGTCTGTGTGCTGCCCGCGCCGGTTCCGCTTCCGCCGGCCTCCTCCTGTGCCTCGTCCAGATCCTCCTGGGCATCGTCTAGCTGCAGCTTGGCCAGCGCCGCGATGCGCTCGAATTCTTGCTCGTCAAAATCGTATTTCTTCGGAAAGGGCGCCGCAAAACCCCGCGGCACCCATGCTGTCGTTGTAATCATTGCCGACTCCATTTTATCCAGGACGCGGCAGGAGCACCGGAGCCGTTTGTAAAAGAGTTTTTGAATGTTTTTCAAAAGCGTCGCCTCGAGGAAGAAAAAAAAAAACAAGAAAAAAAAAGTAAAAATTCCCCTCCAACTTTTCAGCGGGTCCCGCCATCCTTATCGATAAGAATTTTTGAGACCGCGCCACAAATGCTTTGGCTCCAGCCACATTTGAAGTGAAGACAAGAGCCATCTGGCGCCCAATTTTCCATGGCTGCAGCGACGGAGAGACATCGACGCCGCCGTGATGGATCGGCACAACGACCGCTACCGTGACCGCGACCGCACGCGGAACTACGACCGAGGCCATGACGAGCGCCGTACGTGGGATCGTGACCGCGAGCGCAATGGTCGTTGGGGCGGAGGCCGAGACGGCCGAGACGGAGGCCGAGATCACGACGTGAACCGCAACCGGGACGAGGCCTTACCCAACTTCAAGCGGCGACGGCTCAACTTTGGCCGGCAGCAACAAGGTCAGGATGGGGCTGCCACGCCGCGGGGCCGGAACGGCGACGCGACGCCGATGTGGCCAGGCGACGACGACGCGGGCGAGGGCGAGGGCGAGGGCGTCGACGACGAGGAGGAGCAAGCGCTGGACCGTGACTGGTACACGGGCGACGAGTTTGGCCACACGTTTGGCGACGAGGGCCACAACCCGTTTGGGTCGTTTGACGACAGCTCGTGGGAGGACAAGGAGCGGCAGGAACAGGCGATGCTCGAGAAGAAGACGGGGCGGTTCGACCGGGTGAACCCGCGGGCACTGCAGAAACAGCGCGACATCGACGCGTGGGAGACGAACCGCATGCTGACGAGCGGTGTGGCGCAGCGGCGCGACATGGGCGGCGACTTTGCCGACGACGAAGAGGCGACGCGCGTGCATCTGCTGGTGCACAACCTGCGGCCGCCGTTCCTGGACGGCAAGACCATCTTCACGAAGCAGCTGGAGCCTGTGCCGGCGGTGCGCGACTACCAGAGCGACATGGCCGTCTTCAGCCGCAAGGGCAGCCGCGTGGTGCGCGAGCGGCGGCAGCAGCGCGAGCGCCAGCGCGCGGCCAAGGACGCCACCAACGCGTCGGGCACGACGCTGGGCAACCTCATGGGCGTGCGCGAGGACGACGGCGACGACGACAGCGCGCGGCCGGTGGCGGGCGAGGAAGAGGCGGCAACCAAGCGCGCGGCGGACGAGGGCGAGGGCGCCGGCGCTGGCAGCAGCAACAGCAGCAACAAGTTCTCCGAGCACATGAAGCGCAACGAGGGCGCGAGCGCGTTCAGCCAGAGCAAGACGCTGCGCGAGCAGCGCGAGTACCTCCCCGCGTTTGCGGTGCGCGAGGACCTGATGCGCGTGATCCGCGACAACCAGGTCGTCATTGTCGTGGGCGAGACGGGGTCGGGCAAGACGACGCAGCTGACGCAGTTCCTGTACGAGGACGGGTTCGGTAGCCGGGGCATGATCGGCTGCACGCAGCCGCGCCGCGTGGCGGCGATGAGCGTGGCCAAGCGGGTCAGCGAGGAGATGGAGGTCAAGCTGGGCAGCACGGTCGGCTACGCGATCCGCTTCGAAGACTGCACCAGCAAGGACACGGTGATCAAATACATGACGGACGGCGTGCTGCTGCGCGAGTCGCTCAACGAGCCCGACCTGGACCGCTACGCGTGCATCATCATGGACGAGGCGCACGAGCGCGCACTCAACACGGACGTGCTGATGGGCCTGTTCAAGAAGATTCTACAGCGGCGGCGCGACGTCAAGCTGATCGTGACGTCGGCCACGATGAACGCGAAGCGGTTCTCCGACTTTTTCGGCGGCGCGCCCGAGTTTACGATCCCGGGCCGCACGTTCCCCGTCGACGTCATGTTCCACCGCACGCCGGTCGAGGACTACGTCGACCAGACGGTGCAGCAGGTGCTGGCGATCCACGTGTCGATGGGATCCGGCGACATCCTCGTGTTCATGACGGGCCAGGAGGACGTCGAGGTGACCTGTGAGCTGGTGCGCGAGCGGCTCCACGCGCTCAAAGACCCGCCGAAGCTCAGCGTGCTCCCCATGTACAGCCAGATGCCGGCGGACCTGCAGGCGAAGATCTTTGAAAAGGCGGCGCCGGGCGTGCGCAAGTGCATCGTGGCGACGAACATTGCCGAGACCAGCCTGACGGTGGACGGGATCATGTACGTGGTCGACCCGGGCTACTCGAAGCTCAAGGTGTACAATCCGCGGATGGGCATGGACACGCTGCAGATCACGCCGATCTCGCAGGCCAACGCGCAGCAGCGGTCCGGGCGGGCCGGGCGGACGGGCCCCGGCAAGGCGTTCCGGCTGTTTACCGACAAGGCGTTCAAGGACGAGCTGTACCTGCAGACGATCCCGGAGATCCAGCGCACGAACCTCAGCAACACGGTGCTGCTGATCAAGTCGCTGGGCGTCCGGGACCTGCTGGACTTTGACTTTATGGACCCGCCGCCGCAGGACACGATCACGACGTCGCTGTTCGACCTGTGGGCGCTGGGCGCACTCGACAACCTGGGCGAGCTGACGGCGCTGGGCCGCGGCATGAACGCGTTCCCGATGGACCCGCCGCTGGCCAAGCTGCTGATCATGTCGGCCGAGCCGGCGTACGGCTGCAGCGAGGAGATGGTGACGATCGTGTCGATGCTGTCGGTGCCCAACGTCTTCTACCGGCCCAAGGAGCGCCAGGAGGAGTCGGACGCGGCGCGCGAGAAGTTCTTCGTGCCCGAGTCGGACCACCTGACGTACCTGCACGTGTACTCGCAGTGGCGGGCCAACGGCTACGCGGACGGCTGGTGCTCGCGGCACTTTCTGCACGCCAAGTCGCTGCGGCGCGCCAGGGAGGTGCGCCAGCAGCTGGTGGACATTTTGCGGATGCAGAAGATGCCGCTGGTCAGCTGCGGCACGGACTGGGACGTGATCCGCAAGTGCATCTGCTCGGGCTACTTCCACCAGGCGGCGCGCGTGCGCGGCATCGGCGAGTACATGAACCTGCGCACCAGCGTGACCGTGCAGCTGCACCCGACGAGCGCCCTGTACGGCCTGGGCTTCCTGCCCGACTACGTCGTGTACCACGAGCTGATCCTGACGTCCAAGGAGTACATGTCGACCGTCACCGCCGTCGACCCGCGCTGGCTGGCCGAGCTGGGCGGCGTCTTCTACTCCGTCAAGGAGAAGGGCTACTCGGCGCGCGAGAAGCGCGTTATCGAGACCGAGTTCAATCGGCGCATGGAGATCGAGGCCCAGATGGCCGCCGACAAGCAGCGCCAAGACGCCCTGCGCCTGGCTGACGCCGAGCGCGCCGCCGCCGCCGCCGGCAGCAACAGCCGCGGCAACAGCGTGGCCGTCGGCGGCGCCGCCGTTGCAAAAACGAAAAAAATCGCCGTGCACGGTGCCGTGCGGAAGCCGGTTGTCAAGAAGAAGGGCAGAGGAATTTAAGCGCCAAAGGTGGGATCGACGTCTTCAGCGGCTTGGCTGCACGCAAAGCAAACCCCCCCTCCCCTCCCCCAGAAACCCGTCTTCAGCGGCTCGGCTGCACGCAAAGCAACCCCCCCCCAGAAACCCACTCAGACCCGGATGGCAAACTCCGCCTCTGCCTCTGCCTCCACCACCACGTCGCGGTCCTCCTTGTCGAGCCGCACCACCTTGGCGTGCGTCGGCCCTCGGTCGATCAGCTGCAGGAACGTTGCCACGCCGGCCGCGTCTCCCTGCACCTCGCCCTCCACCTTGCACATCAGCACCCGCAGGGTCCTTTCTTCGAAAAAGGAGGAGGGGAGGGGGGCGCCTACCTTGTTGTTGGGCAGGTTACGAACCCATCCGGTGAGGTGGTGCTGTTCCGCTAGCCTCCGTGCAAAGTACCTACCCGGGTCGTGTCAGCAGACGAGCAGGTGGGGGATGGGGGGTGGACAAGCTACGAGCAATGCTGCACCGTACCGAAAACCGACACCTGAGGCAGGGGGCCAGATTGCACTGTCAGCGGTGCCGGGCGTTTCGTCGATATCCCTCTTGGGTTGTCATTTTCCTCTCACCTTGAACTCGTCCACCGTGGACTAGAAAATAGACCTGGTTCTGGTTAGCTTTATGAGACTACACGATTTCATGTACCGTTGGTTTTGTTTGCATACTCGCGTTGTGGTCATCGTTCGCCGTCGTGGTAGCTGTTTCTCGAAGAAAGCTCGCAATCGACAATTGTCGTCGTACTAAGGTCGCTGATGCGTCACGTGGTAGTATTGTCAGCAACCAGCTTCATACTCTATTGAAATGAAAAAAAAAGAGAAGAATTAACATATATATAATTATAATATATAAATAATATACAAACCTCCTTTCTCGAAAACCCAGAACACCGCCTTGGAACTATGCTGCTGTGACTATGCAAACGTCATCGAAATTTCCTGCTCCTTGCCAAAATCCGGGTCGTCGTCTTCATACTCGTTCCACGGATCCGACAGCACAATCGCCGGCACCACACTTGCTCCAGCCGCCGCCCCGGCAACCACGCCTGCCGTCCCCGAGGACTCTGGGCCTGATGGTGCAGTGTCCCGGGCATGCGGCTGCGGCTGCGGCTGCGGCTGCGGCTGCGGCTGCTCTGGCGTCCGTGCTCTGGCTGTCGGATCGGCCGTGTGCAAACTACCGGACATGCTGCCACCGCTGTAAGCGTAGTCGCTGTCGAATGTCATCGATATCCCGCCATCCCCCGTGCCATCCATCGTTGACACACTCGGCATACTGGGGCTGACTTTCTGGTTCTGCTTCGGGGCTTTCGACAACTGCGGTGGCAGGGATTGTTGCTTGTTCAGCGTCGGCTTGCGCTCTTCCGAAATCCGATGCCACGAGGGCGGCCGCTTCTCATGCCCACTGGCGCCGGTGACCCGGTAGGCTACCGACGTATCAGTAACACGCCGGCCGCCCAGGGACAGACTCGTGCGCGGTGACCGCGGCAAGGCAGGTTTTGGCGGCGTGGGTGCAGCAGGTGCTGCCAGCACTGAGCGTGCCGACCCCGGTCCTGGGCTCGGACTCGGCTCGGGAGTGTAGTTGAGCTTCATGGGCGGCAGAGTCGACTCGAGTTCGCGCACCTGCAGCTGCTCCAGCTTTTCCAGGTCCGTCTCGTTCACGTTGCCCTCGCGGGCCAGCTCGGCACGGATCGCATCCACGTCAAAGAGGACGCCGTGGTTGTTCCCGTCCGCATCCTCGATGCGTCCAACACCAGCCGCTGCCGATCCACCAGCTGCAGAAGTCACCGCCGCCGACTGCCTCTGCCCCTTCTGCGCATCCTCGTAGATCTCCCACTCCTGTTTCTCTCCCTTTTTCTTGCGATTGAAGAAAGAAAATGCTCCACCCTTCTTGGACGTGCTCTGCTTGCTCTCTTTTTCCAGCTCCTTGCGTGCCTCCTCGATCTCGTTGATCAGCTCGCGCTGCCGCTCTGCGTGGTTCTCCGGGTCCGGGTCTTCAATCTCGGTGAACTCATCGCTCTCCACCAGCCACCCGCACTCGCGCAGAAGCCGCGGCATGGCCGTCCGGTAGTCCATGTGGCCTACCACAAACTCCGTCACGTCCATGTTCTCGATCTCAGGAACGACCTCAATGGGACCCAGTCCTGCCACACGCCGGATGCCGCCATTTGTCAAACGGAAGAGATAGCCCAGAATCCAGTCGCTGCGGTTGTAGCCGTTCACAAAACGCCCAGACACGACTGCCCGCGCCCGCATGTACTCGTCCGTTTTCACCACAATGGGCGAGCCGAACAGGAAGACGTTTTGCACCAGGCCGTAAGCGCCTTTGCGCGCCAGCTCCTGCAAGCACGAGAAAATGACACGCGAACCCAGCGAGTAGCCAACTAGCGTTATGGGCCGCGTGCCCAGGTTACGATCCATCAAGGAATCCGCCAGGATCAGACCTGCCATTGTCGCACGGTCCAGGGACACTGCCCATGGGTTGTCGATCAGATAGGACAGTTTTGTGAGCACGACAGGCAGCTGCAGCGCCGCCATGAGCGATACAAGGATGGTGCTGCCCAACAACTGTTGGAGACCTTGCGTGAGAGCCTACGGACGTCTGTGAGCCGAAGAGAAAAACAATGTTGCGACAAGAAAGCTGCTCACCTCCGTTGCCAGGATGTTGATTGTGTCGCCCATGCTGGTCAGCATCTCCGGCTCCCACAGTACCGAGTAGATGTCACCCATGACGGGATCCACCGTACTGTACGGCAGCCGCACGTCGTCGACCTTGCCCGTCATCCAGCCAGACACAGTCACAATGAGGTTCACTCGCTTGTTGTTGTGCAGTGGGCGGTATTCAAACGTGCGGACGGCTCCGGTCCGCCGGTCTGCGGCACGCCCCCCGATAACGCCACCGGATGCAGCTGCAGAGGACGTAATGATAGCGGCACCACCGGCGCCCGCCAGAAACCCGCTGGTGCCCGTAACACCAAGGGTGGTGAAGCCAGCAGCTAAGCCGGCGCCGATAACAGGCGCCAGCAGTCCGGCCGATAAGCCAATGACCAGACCACCGCCCACGGTAGCCAGGCCCATGAAAACGTAGCGCCGTTTAAGGGCGAGCTTGCGCCTTGACTCCATGTGTTCTTTTTCGTTCCAGTTCTCCTTCTCGGCATTCTGCTGCATCTCAAGCGCCTCGGTGACTTTCTTTTCGAATTTGCAGATGTCAATCCATGGCACATCCAGGCTCTCGCCGACGCGCTCGAGCAAAACACGTGAGCGCGCGTCGTAGACAGAATCTGCAATCAGGACCAGGAACAGGTCACACAAAATTGTCCACCGTAGATCAATGTCGATCATGGCAGTCATCGGTAATTGGGATGGCATGCGCACCGCTGGCAGCGCCTCGCCATCAACTTCATGATAGGGTGGTGGTGGCTCGGCTACCTCTTCATTGCCATTGTGCGTATCAACCTCATCCCCATCCTGGTTCTCGTTCGGTTCTCCGTGGGGCGCTGTGGCGTAGGATTGTGGCGTGTCCGGTGTGTGTATGGATGCCGGACCAGCCGAGCCGGGTAAACTTCCGTCGCCAGCCATGGGGTTGTTCACGCGCGCGTTGGTCAGCAGGGCTGGGGTCAAGTCGCCGGGTTCCACGCCGTGCTCGCTCAGTTGCTCAATCATGACCTGCTCGGCCGGGCTAATGTCCATGTGGGCGTACAGGCGAATCATCATCTTCTGCGACCACATACGCATGGAGTCCGCCGCGGAACGCACTTGCTTGCGCACCCTCCTAGAGGAGGGCGCCATGTCTTCTAGCTTTTTGGTCATCTTGTACAAGTGCAGGCGTGTGATGCCGACATATGCGATGCGCTGACCCTCCGTGAGCAGATTTTTGGTCGCCTGCATTTGCGACACAGCATCTCGCTGCTCCGCCTCGTCCTCTGCCAGGCTAGTGCCGCCGGCCGCTTTAAACAGGTACTGCGTGTTGTCGTCCATACTGGTGGCGGACTCGGCGTCGTCATCAATCAGCACACGCGTATATCCCCTACCAGCACCACCTAGGCCTTTGTAAGCATCGTTTTCGTCTTCGGCCTCGACATGTTCCCGAGCAATGAGACGGTCGTCGTCGTCATAAATGTCATATGGTGCGAAAGCCGGCATGGTCTGCCAGCCACCGTCCTCTGACCCGTCCTCTCCATCGTCCTTTTTCGCCGCGTTTTCTCCCTTCTGTTCTTTCTCAGTAACGAGGCTCTGGTGTGAAAACTCGGACAGAACTGTGTTTGTGTTTGTGGCGCCGACAGCGCTCGCTGAGCTAGCTTGGCGGGAGTGCACGGCGGCGAAGCTCGTGCGAGAAGTGCGCTTCGGTGACTTGACAGAAGCCTCTGCCTGCGGTGCGGAGTCTTGGGTCGTAGAAGGGGGAAGAGGTGCGGCGGTTTGTTGGTTGGGTGTCTCTGGTATCTTTGTGAGACTCTCTGCAGCGTCGGGGTTGGTACGGCTCTGGCCCGGGGCAGCTTCTGTCATGGGCGAAGAGATCGTTGCTGCAGCAGTGCTGTCGGTAACTGTTGCCGTTGCGCCGCCGCCGCCCTCGCTACCCTGGTAGCTAGAGCTCCGTGATTTGCGGGGCGGGCGCTCGGTGTTTGAGTCTGTCTGCGCGCCTGCATCCGCATCCGTATTTGCGTCTGCGTCTTTGTTTGCATCCGTGTTGTCGGCTGCATACTGAATCGCTGCGGCCGGGCGAATAGGCAGGCCAAAGTCGTCAAACATGGGTGTAGAGTCCGCTGCCTGGGTTTCAGCGGCGGTCGGGGTCGGACCAGCCGGAGACCTGTGCCGATCCCCCGAGGCGCTGGCATTGGGGTCACTAGACCTGGACAGTAGTTCTTGTGGCCTTGGTGGGCCCGTCACGTCTGATTCTCGGGTTGCTTCCTCGGGGGACTGGTCCGTTTGGTTCGCCGTCTGTTTGCGGAGTGGCGGCTCAGTGGCGCCCCCGCTGCCGGGCTCGTCTTCGGACGCCATTGCGATCTGTGTAGAAAGCCAGAGTGAGGAACGTTGCTTTACAGTATGGTTTTAAAACTGTGCTGCGAAACGGGAGGGAAAACCGGAAAACGTGCAAGGGCAAAGAACGAAGGAAGGTCTAGATCATGGGACGAGCGAGATGACAAAAGGGGAGCGAATCAAGGGGTTCCCGGCTTCGTGGTGGGCAGGATTGCCCCACCAGCGCAAAAGGCAGAAACGCAAAACTGTTTCGGCAGGAAGGAATGAGCGAAAGAGGTTAAAACCCCCCGGAACGCAGAAGGGGGCCGTTGTTGTGTTCAGCTGCTCTTTCTATCCGTTTGCCTTGCCGGTCAGGAAGGTATTACGACGAACAGCACAGCTCGGTGTATCTTACGAGTAGGCCAGCATGGATGATGGGGTTGCGGTCACATTACGTGCTAGCTGCATAACAAACTGACTGTGGCACGGCAATAGCCGCTCCAGCCACAGTGACCCAACCCAGGCTCGTGGCAGCTCAGCACTTTCTTACAGGTGGGGATGGATAGATATTTTTACTCCGTATGCCGCCGTAAGATACTCGTATTTAAATACGAGTAGCCTGCAACCAACCCTCCCCCTGCTACTCCGCATCGGCTCGGACAAATTTACCAAGACGTCTGCCCCAAGCTGCTGGCTGGCTGAGAAAAGAATCTTACGATCCAGACAATACAGATGCGGAAGCGGCATCGTCATATGTAGATTTCTGCCGGTTTTATGTCCATATTGGATGACGTAACTCATTCACCGCGGAGATGACAAAGGGCCGTTTCTGGCTACTCGAAAGACCTGTCGCCATTCTCCAAAAATAGATGCTTTGGTATGCAACACCGTAAATATGCTTTTCGCGAGCGTGGTTTGCTGCAGGAAGACGCCTATGGGGTTCAAGGGTGCTGTGAGCTTTTTAAAACTGTTGGCCATCGGAAAGCGCACGAGTGAGTTAAGTACTTACTCGCAGGCAAATTGGAGTTACGTATTTATATTGCCCTAAATTTTCTTATTTCAGGGAGAAAAAAGCGGTGGTAAAATCTTAGTGAGTCGCTTTGGAAGCCATTCTCCGTTCGTGCAACCACACGGAACATATTTGATTTCGTTTGCGAGAGGTCATCTGTCCGCAGAGTGCAGTGGGAGTGGGTCGAATGAAGATAGCTAAGGTGCCAGAGTCCGGAGTTCCTCGGATGCATGCATGAGTAGCATCGTGGGATTTTGCTGGGCGCACCAGATCACAGCATCTGACCCAACAAATACGACCGGGAAAATGCGTGGCAGCCAGGGCGATTTCTGAACTTTCTTCATATGGGGAGCCGTGTGCTATTTCTCTGCGTGTGTGGGATTTTACTTCATATCGGATGGCCGGAGTGTGCTGCGCTGCACTCGCCTCTGCTGCGTATTACGGAGTAAGTTGAAGCAAAACACAGTATCGCGACTATTGTCTCCGCGCTAGTTAGTATAGTGATGGTCAAGACGCTAATACCCCCTTTTGAGCCTAGTACAGCGCAGCATACGTATCTTCCTCCGTATACGAGTATCTTACATTCACCAGCCACGCTCCCCTGCGTAAGAAACGGGTAGTATCTCGCTGAGGTCCGCTTTTTTTATGCGCGTCCTGCCTCCTTCCCGCCATCCTAAATGTCGATGCACGGTCAGTAAAATCGTACAAGTATATCGTTGTAATATCTTTTGTAAGATATCTTACCTGTTCCTTGCTGGCCCTTGCAGCTCCCTTCTTAGTACGTCATATATCTCAGAAGGACCGATGTAGCAAATGGACGTCGTGTCTCACTGGCTGAGTGGCTCTTGAGTCAGATACTTTGCGCATGCATAGCGCCTTCCGCCTGCTTGTAGCACAAAGCTACAAGTCTCACAGGTATCGCACACCGTATCTGGCGGATGGTGGAGGACTCCACCCTGTCGTATCGTACTCATACGCGTAAGATACTTCGTACGCACCTATTTTTGACATGGCTGGCACCAGACGCAAGGTCCCGTTTTGCGCTCCAGTTTCCATCAGGGTAAGATACGTCACTTTCTGGCTATTCGCACTTGTCAAGCATCTATCGCTCACCGCACTTTTTTTCAGCGCAGCGGTGTCGCCCCTTGACACGTCTCAGGAATGGGGGGGGGGGGTTCTTTTTTTCCCACGCAGTGTATGGTGCTCCATGCAGCGCCTGTAGGAGCTGGCGCCACCGGGCTTCGTGTTTCAATTGCCCGGCTGCACCAGCCAGAAAACCCGCCAAGTAAAATAAGATAATTGGAATCTTAGCTTTCCGACCCATCCGACGTATCCTTACGCAGTAGCAGACACTGCTTGACCGCTGTTGGCTTGGCAGCCTTAGCCTTGTGTACACGTATGTATTATCTAAGTAATCCCGCTCTCTCTCTTTTTTTCCTTTCTTTCTTCTCTTGCTTGCTCTTTCTCTCTCGTCGTTTTGCCTTATCCCGCCCTCTCTTGGCCCCTTCCCCCCGCGGACAGAGTAGAAGGCGATAAACAACCTGAAGCCGCGGATAGTCCTCGCCAAAACGGAAGGTCCGGACTGGGCCCCATTCAGGCTACCTACCCACACTCATTCCATCGACTTTTAGCGCCCCTCTTCCCCATATCGAAATCCCTGCCTCTTCTTTCCCGATCTTTCTTCTTCGTCCTCGTCCTCGTCCTCGTCCTCGTCCTTTTATTCTCTCTCCTTTCTAACCTGCTCCTCGTCCAGCATCTGTTCTGCTCTTTTCAGCCTTCTCTTTGTTCTCGTTTGTTCGTTTTCGACTCACCTACTTATTCCGCAGTTTTAGCTCTTGCAGTGTTCTCCGCTTTCAGCGTCCTGTCCTGACATCTTACTTTTTTCTTTTTCTCTCGACCTTCCTCTTCCTCCTGCTATACTCGTCAGACCGCGTCCCCGCTGCGCGTTCCTCTCGGAGTCTACCGACGGTGAAGCTGCAAGCCAACTTTCCCAACAATAGCCGTCCGCTTGCGGACGTGCTCACAGCCCAACCGCCATTATGGTTCGCAGTCGAGGTTAGTTTGATCCTTCTCCAACCAAGCCCCTTTGTCTCATGTACCTTATTTTGGTTCTCCAACCCAACGTCCACATCCCGCCATTCACATCGCCCAGCGGACTCTCTCCAGCACGTACACGGTGTTGCCAGGCGCTTGAGGATAGCCCTTTTTACCCCCTTACCTGTCTCCAATAATAGCGCCAACCACGACATTATCTTACGCCATCGCTCCATTTTGCCTCTTTTTCTTCTTTCGCTCCCTTTCGTCGACGTCGCATATCTAATTATACTTGTCGCATATCTAGTTCTCTCCTTCATGTCCCAGCTTTCTTCTGGCAGCCAGCGAGAATCGAGCAGGCCCCCGTCACCACCCCGTCGTCGCGTCACAAGCAGTGCCACTTTCCCGTCTCTTGCATCACACAAAAAAGAATCGACAGAACCATCGCCGGCGCTCGAGCCCTTTCCAACTGTCCCGACAGCTGCGTCACCCGGCACTGGCAACAACGTTTCTTCAACCCCAATCAGCCGTCCGCGAAGCACATCCAACCGCCCACGAAGTACCTCCCGGCCGCTTTCTATCGTTCACACGTACCATCCCTTCGTCATGGATACCAACGACACCATTCCTGAGCTCCAACCCATCTTCACCCACCTCAATAGCCACGGTAACAAACTTTATCACGAGGGCTATCTTTTCAAGCTTGACGATCATGATTTACGTATGTTAGGAGCCAGGACTGTCTCTTTTTGCCATTGCCATGCTGACGTGCAACAGAGGGTCGTCCCAATGCAGACAGAAACTGGTCCGAGTGCTTTGCTCAGCTCGTGGGCACCGTCATGTCACTCTGGGACGCCGCCGAGCTTGATGCCGCCGGTGAAGAAGGCGAGGTTCTGCCAAAGTTCATCAACCTGACCGACGCTACCATCACAGTGGTATGTTCTAGCCGAAATGTCGAGCGATTGTCTGCCACTAACTGACTCCCTGCCTTGCTCAACCTTTAGATCAAGTCTCTCCCTCTGCATTCGTCGAACGACAAACCCCTTCAAAACATCATCGGCGTCTCGACCGCTGGCCGGAACCGCTACCTACTGCACTTCAACTCCCATCATTCGATGATCCAATGGACTGCCGCCGTTCGCCTTTCTATATTCGAGCACTCGATGCTACAGGAGGCATACACCGGAGCATTGATCGCCGGCAAAGGCAAGATGTTGAACAACATCAACTTGATTATGACCCGGACGCGTTTCCCAACTGAGGGTTGGGTCCGCGTCCGCTTTGGCGCTGGTGTTCCCTGGCGGCGCTGCTGGTGCGTTGTTACTCCGCCAGACGAGAAGGACGTGCAAAGGCAGCAAAAGCAGTGGAAGAAGCGATCTCCTTACGACCGCTCACACATGCCTATTTTGAAGGGCGACGTCAAATTTTACGACACGCGAAAGGAGGGCAAAAAGCAGAAAAAAGCAAAACCCATTGCCACCGTCACCAACGCTTATTCTGCCTATGCCATATATCCTCAGGCCAAGGCTCTCATCGACGTCTCTACCCTAATCAAACTGGAGGGCGCCATCACCATTCACTCTGTCCCTCCCTCAGTCACTGAGGGTTTCGTGTTTTTGATGCCAGAAGTTCAGCCTGCAGTCACCGGCTTCGAAATGCTTCTCCGGTTTCTTTTTCCATTGTGGGACACTTTTGGTCTTTATGGTCGTCCTGGTCGCCTTGTGGCCAGCGTTCTGGACCCCCGATCTTTGATGTTTGGCATGCCCAAGCACCGCCGTCACGGTTATCTCGACATGTTGGACGTTTCCGGTCTCGTCGCCTCGGATGATAGCGCATCCTGGAGTGAGCGTGAATGGCGCAAGCGGCTGAGAGAGCAGACTGCTAAGCGCATGTCTGGCATGGACGAGGGTTCAAGCAGCGGCTTGGACAGCACTCGCACGTCAAACCATAGCGGCAAGAGACTGAGCTTTGGTGCGAACGGGCCAACGTCGACTAACAACGCACCTCTCGTTGTCGACCGGGTGCGCCCTAAAGTGGGATTCACTAGCGATGACGATTTTCGGCGCCAGGCTCGCTCGCCAGCCCCTGCACACCGTCCAGCTTTCCGGACTGATTCGGCCCCTCCAGCGTCAGATCGGCAGCATATGCCGTCGTCTATGGCGCAAGCCATGGTCGCAACAGCAACACACTCTCGCAACTTCTCGGACACAGTTGTGAACGGTGACTCCGCTTCTGCAGATCCTACTGAGTCGCCTGTCCGAGCATACGACGCCGCGTCCGATGGCCCTGCAGAGGCGGCATATCAACCATCTTGGTCATCTGCTCCGCCCGTGAGAGGTTTTGTGAACGATCTCGCTTCAACTCCAGAACGCATTAGCTCGGAAGATGAAATGTCTTCGCGGAACCCTACACCGCCCCGAGATCTAGCCGATATGCCGCAGCGCATGCAACCGCCAGAGCCAGTTCAACCGCCACCTGCTTTCCACCATTCTGCATCGTCACACCCTGCTACAGCCCCCCACCAGACTGCCAAGTTACGGCGGGCAAAGAGCCGTTTGTCTAGCTCTACCCTTGCGCAAATCATCAGTGGTGGTAGAGGTGCTCTAGCTGAGGCATGGAGATCGAACAGCGGCGGAAACGCCTCTACAGCCCCCAAGACAGGCCTTACTCCCTCCGCGTCTGCCCCTTCCCTATCACAGGACCCAACGGTAGGCAACCCGCCTGCCAACCTTCCTTTTTCCAAATCCCCTTTGAATCAAACATATGCCCCAGGCCCTGCCCGCCAGGCGAGCTCTTTCCAGCACACTGTGGAACAGACTGTGCCGGTGCCTTCAGTACCCCAACACGCCGGTCCTGCATCCTCTCACTTCTACGATGCCAAGCCTGGTCGCCAAATGCTTCTTGCCCAAGGTCCTGTTTCTTCTACCCCAGCTGCTCCTACTGCCCCTTCTCTCCCTGTTTCTGGGGTATACTCGGGACATGTTTCACCGGCACCGCCCCAGCGGATGCAGACCCCCCCTCCCCAGATCATGCAAGAGGCAGGGGCAGTATCGCCTTCGCACATTCACACGTCCCCCCCTGTCCATAGGAAACCACTTCCGTCGGAAACTGACACCTTGCAGAGGCCTAGAGAAGCTTCAGAGCCGCAGTCGGCGACCAGCACAAGTGCCGCTAGTGTACAGGACTATTACATCGACGAAGCTGCCCTCGCAAAGGTCAAATTCACGGATGGGGATACGATAAGTCGAAGGGCGGTCGAGCGACAAGACACGAAGCGCAGCGCAGTTAGCAGCAAGTACGACGACGCATCTTCGACTTCTTCGCCAGATTATGCGAGTACTCATGAATCGATTCAAACACAAAGCTACGTTGAGAACCCCGAGCGACCACGTGCGGGTGTGCTGAGGACCGTTGGAGATACCACAAACTCGCCGCAGGTGTCAAATAAAAACGACGGCTTCGATATCCCGGAAGTCAACTTCGGACCTACGATCAACTATGCTGCCCGGTCTATTCCATGGAACAAACCCCCAATCCCGCTGGCAAGTTCTGCGGAGCGGACAGGCTCGCCGAAAACGCCCTCTACGGCAACAGCACACGTACCTACAGGTCAGGGGGCCGTTCCGCGCAAGACCCTAGGTAACCAACGCCATCCCTCCGATTCGAGCCACACTCGTCAAGAGTCCGACGATACGCTTTGTCGTACTGTACAATGGCAGCCGGGCGGTGTTGTAGCTGGAAGCAGGAGGGACTCGGGAGTCGAGGGTCGTGCTGGCGCATTAACGCCCGAGCAATTTGTCATGCAGCGTGCCTCCCAAGCAGGCACGGCGTTGTATGCTCATCGGAGGAGTCCATCTAACAATTCGACGTCAGCTGTACGGAACACGCCATCTCCCACAACGCGACGCCGGTCAAGCTTCGACATGCTCAGTTTGGCTCCTTCTCCGTTTCAACAGCCTCAGCGTCCCAGTTCGCAGGGCGCGGCCAGTGTGCTGGGAAATCACAACCGGAGCGTTTCCGGTTTGTCCGCTCGCGAGCAAGAGCACTTGGCTCGTATGACAGGTGCCCCATTGATCAGCGTGGCTACCAACGCTCGTGGCCAGCAGGTTGAGGGCGGTCCTGGTCTAGTCGGAGCTATTGCTGCGCGCGAGCGGGAGAAACAGCAAATGAAGGAGGGTTACAGTTCTCAAGCGGTGCAATATGCAATCAACCAACGCCAGCAACTGCAGTATCAGAAACAGTTGCAGCAGCAGCAGCAGCAGCAATTTTATGGATACCAAGGCTTCCCCGTCCAAGGCCAACCGCAGTCACGACCGCCGCAAGTGGGTATGGGTCCTGTTCAGAACGGCTATGGACCTCAAGCGGCCTGGAGCATTCAACAACAACAGCAACAAACCAACGCGTTGCCCGGAGGCTGGCCTACGATGCAAAACGCACAGTCAGATTACACACAGGCGATGCATGGACATGGATACGGACAAGCATACAGCCAGGCTCAGCAACCTGGCAGCAGGACGCCGCGTTTGCGAACCCCAGGCCCCTCAGGTCAGGCCCCGTTGTACCCTGGCCAGGCGTTCTAAGATAATGAATGTTTTAGGCGGTAGCCGTGCCTCATTTTCTCGGTCTTTTCATTTGTTTGGGTGGTTCCAATCTACTATTTTGCCATTATTATCAACATGGCGTTTAGGATCTACGGCAGGCCATTTGAGGGTGAAAACATGGATGGACAGACACGAAAAGCATTTGGTCTGTGCGGGTTAAATACCCTACCCTGCTTTCTTTTGTTTTCTTTTGTTTTGTGTTTTCTCTTGTTCATAATTTTATACCATTGAGAATGATCATTTTTTTTATTTCGCCTAAACAAAACTGAGGATTTTTTAAGCTGTTCTGATTTTCAGTACATACATACTTTCTCTTGGATAGATAGCAAATTGGCTCGCTGGTTATATAGACATCAGCACGAAACAAAAACAAAAAATTGTGAGACTTAGGCCAAAACACCAACAGAACTAGAAGTCAACCAAACGGCTTTTCAGTCCTATTTATCTCCTTTTCTTTCAAAATTGGACAGATATGCCCCTTGCAAAATACAGAAGCGGCATTCGGGCAACTGCCAAAAAGCAACGTAACCCCCAAAAATATGCAGCATCGAGCTTTCAACGTTGGGTGGCTAATCGGCCTTTCGATGATTCTGAGAGACAACATGCCCCGTGGCTGGTACGGGGTATTTGCCAGCTCCGGTTTCGTCGTGAAGCATCGGCGGCGCACCCACAGTGCTCGAGGGCTTCGGTCGCCGAGGCTCATCACGAAGGCCCTGTCCCGTGCCAAGGCCCGGGTGTTGGCTCAAAATCTGCGCACGCAGCTTCTCGAAAGCTACCGAGCGCTCTCTTTCCAAATCAATACGCACTTGCCGCTCGGCCACATCGCGGGCAGCGTCCGCCAGACGTTGCAGCTGCAGCGTGCGCTGCTCTAGGAAACGCTCCGCCCGCTGACAAGCATCGTCTAGTCGGCGGCTAGTCATCTCGTCGACCAGTCTCGTCGCCGGGACAGCCGCCTGTGCGCTTTCCAGCATGCGTCTAGGCACGGCCGACCCTCCCCATGTGCACTGAAACACGAGGCTGGTCTGCTCTGAATGATTTCGAGTCTGGGGCAGCGTCTGCTTGCTAGCACCGGCTTCCGACATTCCTGGTCTTGCGTTCCACACCACCACTGCGTCGCCGTCGTGCAGGCGCGCCCAGGAGCTCGGTGGGCTCTGCGCGCTGCCAGGATGGGCCGGTCCGAGGTACGTGCCGTTGACGAGAATGCCTTGGCGGGCTTTGGTGGATATGTAAAAATGATACCGACTAGCAGCCTCACCGTGCGCATCAAGCCGCTCCCAGGGCTGAAGATCTTTCCAGGGTTCGGAGCCGTGCCCGTGACCGTGGCCATGACCATTAGCTGTATCAGCGCCTCGCCAGAGTAGAATTTTCAAAGCACATTTGGGCACCCGCTTCTCAGAAACAGGCAAATAGACCTGGGTGTTCTCTGGACCGCGTCCCCAGGATGTGACGGACGTGGTGATTGGTATAGCAATATCTTGAACAATGGAGTCGGGCGTGGCGTCTAGGCGGGCTGCTACAATAGGGTGCAGTTCGTGCCGGTCGAGCGGTTGCTGTTGTGCTTCTTTTCTGGCGAGGATGGGCACAACAATTTGAGCATGCGACTCTAGCAACGGCTGCGCATGAGCCACTCCCGGGTGTGGTACGTGCTGCAGCTGTATTCCCGACTGTGGGCTTGGAAGTAAGGACGACGGAAAAATGTTCTCCTTCTGTTCGCTGCCATTGTCATGTTCATCGTCACCAGTGCCATTGAGCGTTGCCGTGTCAGGTATCCTTGGAGGCGGGTCCGACTGTGCCCGCGCCGGCCTGGGTGTGGGCGGGAAATGCATCATTGCCAAATCCCATAGGCGTGAGCGCCCCGGCCGAAACTCCTCGTGCCTTTTCGCAGCCGCATCCTCAAAGACATCGTGCTGCAGTTGTGTCATCTCGGGGTAGTGTAAATGCCAGCTGTCAGGCTCGCCTGGAGTCCAATATACAGACTTGTTGATTGGCAGGTCAATTTGCCGGCCTGTTTTCGAGTGGCTTATGGGCTCTACGGCAGCATAGAGCTCAGCGGTAGAAACATCGTTGTGGTTCTCGGTGTTGTCGTCTTTGGCGGCACCCGCTGAGTTGTTGATTTTATCACTTAGGTGGCCAGATGCCGAAACCAAGCGGACATCCGACCTTAGCCGTTTGATGGTTGGCTTGTGCAGCACGCCGGAATCAAACTCATCGCTTGTCTCATGTGCTGGCTTCCGCTTGCTACTTGTCAAGTCGGTGAGGGAGTGCGCTGCATGCAGAGGTACCAAGGACTTGACAAATAAATTCCCAAGAATCGACTCAGCACCGCCCAAGCTTTGAGACGCCACGTCAAACGTCATATTGTTGAGTTCATTAACGGAGTGGCTTTCTTGAAAGTTATGCGGTTGGGACAGCGGCGCAGGCACATGATGTCCGCTGTCACGTTTCGGCTTTTCTAGGCGAGCATGATTTTGTGGCTGGGACCATTGCTGTCCCTGTCGAGACTGCTGTATGTCACTCTGTGGTGTGAGGAACACGTCCTCCTGTCGCGACACAGAATCGGCCTCGGAATCGGATCCAGCTGCATACCCATCGCCAAGGTCGGAAAGCGGTAGATTCAGCCCGTCTTCGGCAATCACGCCGGAGCTTCCAATCGCGCTCACAGCCACCTCGCCAAAGAGGCGCGGAGCACGCTGTCGGATTGTTTCTCCATTCTCGAAGCCGCCAGAGAAGTTTTCCTTTTGTGAGTACCTGGGCGAAAAGTCGGACACAAGATCGCGAAACTCGCTGTCGTCACCAATTAGATCTTCTTCGTCCATGATTTCGTCCGCACTCAGAGCGGCCTCTTCCAGCTGGTCGTCCCGCAGGCTGAGCTGAGACGCACTCTGCTCAATCTCCTCCGTAGAGGCAACGGCCGAACCAGCAAGCCATGGATGAGCCTGCAAAGCTTCCACGATAGCGCGATGCTCAGGTCGTCTCTGAAGCATTTGCAAAAGAAAGTCGACGCACTCGGGAGACACATAGACAGCGCGAAGAGGCCTGACATCTAGTGGCTCCGTCATAATCCAATGCAGAAGCTCAGTGTAGCTTGTGCCCTGTGTGACCGGAAAGGGTGGACGGCCCGTGAGGCAGTAAAAGAGCACACCGCCGAGTGACCAGATGTCGACAGCATGGTCGTAGCGTTGACCAGGGACCCGATGTCGCTGACGGTTGCGGTTGTTCCGGTGGCCGTTCTCATCATACTCGTCATATTCGGCGTAAACTTCTGGCGCACAGTACAAAAGCGTACCGCAGAAGGTCCGCAGGAACGTTTGTTCGTTGTCGACCATCTTTGACAGGCCAAAGTCGGTGAGTTTGACGTTGAAGGGCGACTGGGAGTCAATCAAAATGTTGTCTGGCTTAACATCGCGATGGGTGATGTTTTTGCGGTGGAGATAATCAAGAGCATCGAGTAGCTGGGTGGCCACTGCCTTGACGATGATCTCAGACAGGCACCCCCGTGTTGTAATGTAACTTCCCAGATCACCTCCGGACACATACTCCATGATGATGATGAACAGGCGGTCATCAAAATCAAAGTGCTCTATATACCGGACAATGTTCGGGTGTTGGATGTTCTGCATGATCCGCATCTCGTTTTCTACTTTCTGATCGAGGACGCCGTTCTTGATGAAACGCCGCTTCTCCAGCTCCTTTGCGGCGTATGGCTTGCCATCGAATTTGGCCGTAACCTTGTGCACAGTGGCAAAGGCCCCTTTGCCGATCTTGCCGATACGGTTGTAGCTGCCAGAGCCGTTCCATTCACGCGGAAGGCTGTCGGTCTTGGCGGCAGAAAAGAGAGGCGGAGGTGGCGGTTTGGCCTGCCTCTGGTTGATGGCTTCTCTTTGGGCGGGAAAGAGGTCCACTACGTCGGGAGGGCTGGTTGCAATCGGGGCCGTCCGCTTCTGCTGCTGCTGCTGCTCAGCAGCACCAAGAGCTGCCATGCGCTGCAGATAGGCCTCCAGGTTCCGCAAGTAAGCAGCCTCGTACCGGCCTTCGCGACGTGGGACACGGACCAGAAAGGCCAGGTCGTGGGCGTGGTTCTGTAAGAGAATGGAGATTTTGGTTCCGCTGATGAGGGTGCGCATGTTGGACACACCCGGACGAGTCGTTTTGTTCTTGGATTTTAGAAGCAAGTCGTCCACGACCGTGCCATTAGTGGACTGATCTTCCAGCATGAGCACACCGTGTTCGTTGATGAAAATGCGGAAGTGGATGTTGCTTAGGCGACGCAGGTTGTCGCTGCTGAAGCAGATGTCACAGCGACTCGCATTGCGGCCAAAGGTAAATCCCTGGCGCGGGTTCTTGACGCAATCAGACAAACGCAAGATGAAAGCCGGGCCAGAGGTGGGGGCGGCGGCCGAGAGGGCAAAGTGGTCGGCATAGTCTTCGTAGGTATAGTCGACATCGACGGCCTGGGCGTCATTGCCGCCTATAACATAGGGGCATTGTTCGCGGGCGAGGCGGGCAGCCTCGGAGCGGGTGTTTGGGGTGTAGGGGAAGAGGAGACAGATTATGTCGGCGATGTCTTCGTCGGTGAAGCCGGAGTTCTGCTTGCCCAGACGCCGCGGATCAAGGACATTTTGAGTGGCTAGCAAACCGGAGTGAGCAAGACGAGCAGCGAGAGAAGAGCACTGGGGGGGGGGCAAAGCACACAAACCTTGCTGGGTCGGCTGCGACTCGCCGTCCATCGGGCTGACGAGCGTCCGAGACGGGACCGAATTGGGGGTGTCGATGTATGTCGTCGTGTCTGGGAGACGGAGGAACAGGAACAGCCGACGTAAACGTCCCGGGGGGACCAGGTAGGACACGGCCCGAGTCAGTTGGGCCAATGTGTCCGTCCGCCCGTCTTCTCGGTGACCTTGCTTATCGTCGTAACCGTTGCTACCACCAGCAGGGCTCTATAACGGAGGTAGGAGACGCCGTTCGGATGTCAATGCCGGACGAGAGGTGGGTGTATGGAACGGTGCGTGTATTTGTGATGCAGGCCGAAGAAGGGCCTCGTTGGGCAATGCGCTCGTTGCACGGGCGGCCGTTCGTAGCCTGCGGATTGCGGCAGGGCAACCACCGGCCAACAATGTGAGGAGGGGACGCGTCTCGCTGGTGCGGAAAGGAAGCAACCGGCGCGACAGGCCCGCGTTACATGGCGCGTGGCCGCAGGGCGCACACGGGAAGGTACGGGTGGCAAGAGATGGGTTGGGTTGGGCAGGTGCGCCGGTGGTGGTTGTCCCGTGTGCAGTGCGTTGTGGGCGTCGTGGGACGTCCCCTGACCCTGACAGGAATGAACTTTGCAGGCTGCAGTTGCTGCCCCGATGACGGCCAATGAGGGCGAACCGATGCGGGGGTTTCGAAGAGCTGTGGGCCTGTAGAATTGAGTGGTGGTGGGAGCAGTTCGGTAGGGACCGCGCCTGAGCTAGCGCAGCTGTTCCTCGACTAGGCGTCTTCTGTCCATCGACTGAGGCGACCGAGGCGTTCGAGGCGTTCAAGACGTTCAGAGTGTTCGCTGTGTCCGTGGTTCGCAAGATATACATACGCCCGTATCCGGATTTCCATGCGGCTGGATATAAGTTTGCCTACGATGTACATGAGTGCAACTCGCAGACGATGAGAATGAATAAATAGACCACCCCCTGCGGC
Source organism: Ceratocystiopsis brevicomis (assembly GCA_002778105.1). Lineage (NCBI taxonomy): Eukaryota > Fungi > Ascomycota > Sordariomycetes > Ophiostomatales > Ophiostomataceae > Ceratocystiopsis > Ceratocystiopsis brevicomis. The sequence goes on from PCDN01000007.1 coordinate 484,808, forward strand.
TGCTCCCTGAACCTAGTGAATGAATGGCTTGGCCCCGCCAGCGACGGCGCTGTCAGCAATCGTCAGTAGCGGCGATCACGCTGCAAAGTTTTGGGGCGCGACCTGTCAAGCCCGCGGAACGTAAATGTGTCCACGTGCTGCAGTCAGGGGTTGAAGAGCATTGCTTGTTGTCCTAAAAACTGACACCCTGTCCATCCCTAAAGAGATATCGTACATGCCGTCGTCCGTCATGCGTCCAGTGCTGCGCCCCCATCGCTCCCGTCGTCGCCGGCACCGCCACCGTCTGTCGTGTCGCCCGTCTTGGCCTTGTGTTTCCGCTTCCGCTTCTTTTTCGGTGTGGTCGCGTCCGACGTTCTGCTCGTCTCGTTCGCTGGCGGTGCCGCCAGCTCTGGCTTCTTCTTCTTCTTCATCGATAGCGGGTTCGGCCCCTTGGGTCCGGGCTTCGTCTTGGGCTTCTTCGGTTCTGGCTTTTCGGATGTGTCGTGGCTTTGGATGCCTTTCTCGCTGCCATCCTTGGTGGCTGCTGCCTCGTCTTCTGCCTCTGCCTCTTCGCGCTTACGCTTCTCACCGGTCATCCGACGCAGCTCGCTGCGGAACTTGGCACGCTCAGCTTGTGCGCCAACCTTAGCCGTTGTTTCTGACATGGGCTCCATGATCATGACGCTCCGGTTCTATTGAGAAAAAAACCGATCGTTAGTACACCCGGCTCAGTGCATCTGACCGTCGGACGCGTCAGCACTCACAATGTAGATGAGCGGAACCCCCGACACACCACGCATAAATCGCCGCACGGCTTGGTCCTGGCTCGCAACAACGTAGCGGTGGCGGTTTTCACCGCGCTTCTTGTCGTCGACAACCGCGCTCAGGCATTCCAGCGTCGGCAGCGGCTCGGGGAACTCTTCCGGGCGGTGCCCACACCGACGGCGTTCAAACGTCTTGGCAACGTTGACGGCGCGCTTGGCTACTGCCGCAGTATCGCCGTCACCGGATGCTTCCTTGTAGAGGTGACGAATGCAGCATTGCGTGATCCTAGAGGCAGGGGAGAACATGAGCATACGCGTCGCCAACCAGCGGTTGGGCCCGATAACCCAGACGTACATAATTTTCACTTTTCCATGCAGTGTGCGTTCAAGGCCTGCTTGCAGATCCATCGTAAACTGCTGGGAGTCCCGGACGAGGTCGGCATCGACTACTTCGTTAATTAAGATGCGCAGGGGGCAAAACCACAGCTCGCCAAGCCAAGACCTACCCAGCACCTGGTACGGCTCACGAAAGCCATGGTGAAGTTGAAACTGCTGTAGCAGCTTCTTGTACTGTTTGGAGCGCTTCGTGCGCATTTTGACGGCGGTGTGCTTGTCGCAGTGTGACGAGCGCAGAGGAAAATGACGGCAAATTTTAGTTGTCTTCCAACTTTTTTTGTACGATAAGATCTTTTTTTTCTCTTATCAAGCGCCAAATTACGCTAAAACGGCATCACGTGAAACTAACCGCGATGAACTAGGCAGGACGCGCCGCAAAGAAAAAGAAAAAAAACCAAAAACAACCGAAACTCCTGATCGCTACCCAGATCCGATATGCCGTCTACCAACCCAATGAAACCGACCTAGCCCCATCCCCTTTTCCCAAGTTTGCTCTTGGTTTATGCGTCAGGGGCACGGCGGCACACAGCAGCCACAACGCTGATATCATCGAGTTTTCCTGTTTCTGTTAGAGCCGAGCATCATTGGGGGGGGAAGGGGAAAGCGAAACCTACCCCCTTCGCTTGGCAGGCCCTCTTCGATGGCGTGCTCCATAAACGGACTCTCCGCAAACGGGTCCACAGCTACCACACGCGCAGCCTCGGCGAGCTCCTCGGCCACCTCGGTCATCATGCCGCGATGCAGGTCCGCGGGTGTCTTGTCCTTGCCCTGCCAGGCCGCCACGCTACGGCTGACCCGGTCGACAATCTCATGCGCCCACAGGTTGTCGATGACACCGTCTGACATGGCAAGCACCACGTCGCCCACGTGGATCGGCACCACGTCGATCACGGCGTTGTCGCGTGGTGTGTCGGGGCTGTTGGTGCCGAGCTGCCGTGGGCAGTCGAACCAGTGCCACTGCGCCTTGGTCTTGAAGACCAGCCGGCTTTCGGCGGGGCGCACCACCATAACCTGCGAATCGCCGAGGTTGGTAACGTAAAGGACCGGCTCGCTTTCGCCGGGCGATGGTAGCTCGCACCCCATCGACCCAGTGTGGCTGCGTCCAATGTCGCGGTACGTCAGCAGTGCGCCTGTTGCCGTCGTTGTGCCCTGCCAGTCGTTGGGCACACGTGTCGCTTCGATAGTCTGCTCGTAGGCCCGCTGCAGATAGCGCACCGCGTCGGGTTCTGGCGGCGACGAGCCAGCGCCGCGGCCCGCAAGTTGCAATTCTGCAAGCCCCTCGTGGACGGCCGTGGCCCAGAAGTGCACCACCAGCCGCGACCACAGTCCGGCGTGCCCCCGCGGCCGCACCGACCACGCGCCCACGCCGTCGTTGGCCGCGATAAAGTGTGTGCTGGCAAAGACAGCGTCGTCGCCGTTGGTGCAGCCGCCGATTAGCTCGCCGCCAACGGAGGACCCGTCGCCCCTGCGTCGGCCGATGATGCGGTCATGTGTGCTGAGCGGATCGGAGAACGATCCGGAAGGAGGCGAGTGGAACGGCGGGGGGAACGGGCGCGGCGTGCGCTTTGCAAAGAGGCCGATTCCGGTTTCAAAGTAGAAGGGGCAATTCGGTATGGGCTGCAGAGCAGGCGCGCCGCATCGTTGAAGAGGTACGGAGGGTATGTTGGTGTTGGTGTTGGTTTTGGCCTCAGCCCCAGCCTGTGGCCGGGTATTGGTGCTGTGGTGGTCACCGCCGGGCCACCGTCGCCTTGCAAACGAGGAAAAAGGGCGACGCCGATAGGCGTCGGAGACTCGATGATGGTATAGACATGACCGGCATAAGGCAGCGCGGGCATTTGCACTCGTCGTCGATCCGTTTCGCGGCGACCAAGGCGAAGCGGGGGGGGAGAACGGAGCGAAGGGAGATGAGGGAACCCGAAACGACAAAGGTAACTTCCTCATCCCAGCAACAGGGTGGGGGGTGCTGGCCGGCAGCGAAACAGAGGAGGCACCAAAAGGAAAGGGAAAGCAGCCAGCTTGCTGGCCATGAAAGAGAAGAGGGTAAAGGGATGGGAGGGGTTGGTAAGAGAAAGGGTACGAGAAAAAAAGAGCAGAAGAACGAAGGAACGAAGAAGACGATAAGGTGGTAGGTAAGCGAAATAGCTGGGTCTGGGGGGGATTAAATTAAAACAGAGAAAAGGAGGGAGAAAAAAAAAGTAAGACCTGGTTCGCGTAAGGAAGGACGATAAAAGAATTTGTGACGGGCTGAGCACCGCATAAGAATCAAGTGGCGACTTCGCAAAACTGCGATAAGGCTTATCACATTGCGTGCACTAGCGCGCTTTTGAGGGTGGTGCTATATCTTTCCCCTGCAGATGGCAAACAGCAAAACAGGCTAAAACGACACGTTTTGTTCACCGTTGCAGTGTTTCTCGCTTTTTTTGGCAGCAGCCAACCAGTCACTTGTCTCTGACCGCGGTTTGCTACTTGCCACTCTGCTGCGGAGGCTTGTCCGCTGACATAATGCTTCAGCTTCAAGAGAGGCTGGAGAGGCTGAGACTAGCAGGCACTATGTCCGCTGGCTTTGGCCGCATGTCTTCAGTCGCAACGCGTTCTACCGAGGATTATAAGGCCGTCTTTTCGTCTAGAGCTGACTATTGTACACATACACCGCATGTCGAGGCTAGGATGGGGAAGAGGTAAGAAATCTATGCTGATGCTTGTCGTCATGGGGGGGAGTCGACCGATGGTAAACGACAGAGGGCAGACAGGGGATGGGAGAGTGCTAGTTATGGGTGGTCCCCGTGGTAGCTATCCCTGCCAAGGCTGTGTCCGTCGGGTCCCCGTCTCGCCTCGCATCGCTTGCTTGGTCGTTGTCGTCGATCGTTCCGCTCGTCTGCCCGTCTGCCCGTCTGTCCCGTTTGCCCATCTGCTTGGAGGCTTGTCTTGTCGTCTGTTTCGTCGTCCGGCTCTGCCCCCTCGGTGCAGTTCCCCAACCCAATTCATTGTCGAAGAGTGCCGTCTGTTTTTTTGGTCATTTCCCTCTCTTTCTTTGCCTCATTGACACAACGTACAGGAGCAAAAAGAGAAAATGGCAATGCGCAGATGGAAAAGGGGGGACAAAAATAACAAAATACAAAGAATCAAATAAAAAGCAAACAGGCAAGCGTGTCTAAACCGCCTCATTTCGGCCTCCAGTATTATGCCTTTTGCCTCAACCAAGGCCTTCTACCCATCCGCGACAACGCCGCCTATGGCTTCTCCTTCATCAATGCTTCGAAAAAAGCCTCGAGGTCGAACTTGGGGTCCGTCGGATCCTGGTTCACTGTGAAAGGCAATTTCAGCACGGTGTTCCGCAGCATTCCGCAGTTCCATTTGCACTCACGTCCGCTCGCGGCCGCCGATGCTGGCGGCGGGTTCTTCAGCTTGCTGTATTCCGCCTTGGCCTGTTCAATCAGGCTGAGCTTGTGCTGGTACGCTTGCTGCGCCGCGGCCTTCTTTTCGTGGGACAGGATGGACCGCTGGTGGTAGAAGCCGTAGAAGACACCCAGGCCGAGGGCCGAGTACCGAAGGACCTGGAGATGGAGTGCGTGTTAGTTTCAATCGCCACACATGCATGCTCGCTGTAAGTCGTGACGTGTCGTGTCGTGTCGTGCACGCAGTCGCGCCGTCTCAAGGGCTCGACATGCAGGCAATGAAAACAGAACCGAAGAAAACAGGACTCACGTTGACGCCTGCGTTAGACATGCTTGCGGCTGGAAATGAAAGAAGAAAATCGAAAGCAAAAAATAAAGAAGAAAAAATTAAAGGTACTTTCGTCCGCGTTGGTCGATACAAAGAGAGCGCGAGCGCGAGGATGGTGATGGATCGATCGTTTTCAACCTTTTTTCAATTCGTCTGCTGCTGCTGCTCCTTTGCTCGGTCGCGCGGATCGCTGGCGCGTTGGAAATTTCTCTCACATTAGACTGGCTGACTGATCCCGCAAATCCGGGAATTCTCGCGGGACGACGGTATGTTAGGGGGAGGGTGGATACCTTTTTCTCCCGTTTTAGAATCACGTGAAAATTCCACACGCTACTTTTGGCGTGGTGTTAGCACGAATGCGCCTGCTCGTAGAGACCTCCAGTAAGTAAATACGGAGGAGTGCAACTTCATCAGCCAGCGACGCACCCACGACGATTCTGCAGCAGCACCGCCCAGCCAGTATCTTACACTATACCCGCAACCGGTTAACAGCGCCGAGTCTTTTTCCGGCATCGGAGAGCACGCACACCTTACGGCTGCGCATCCACCAAGTCGATTACGCCGCCCTTGGCCCCTGAATACGCAACAGAAGGAAAAAAAGAGAAAAAAAGACAAGTTGAGCGCAAAGCAGAAAAACCGCAGGGCACGGACCGCCTCCTTGGACGACTCGCACTTGACTTCACACCCTGCGATGGGCAGGCCATCCTCGTACGCGCTCAGACACCCTTCCTCAGACCAATCATGCAGCAGCGGCGCGATGAAATCCTCGCAAAGAAGGCGAAGCTCGCCGAGCTCAAGCGGCAGCGCGAACTGCGCACCCAGAGGCAAAGCATAGGAACCGATGTGCGTTTGGTGGTGTCTCTTCTGTGTATTTCTTTTGCCCCACGCTCACAAGAAAGCAGCTCATTGCACCGACGCCAGGCCGCGCCGACAACCGCCGCGAGATCGAATCGCTGATCAACAGTCTTGTCGGCGAGAGCCGACCCGGATCAACCACTACAGGCGGCGCTGCGTCGCCCGGACCACGCGGCAGCCGGCCAAACAGCGTGCTGAGTGCCGGCGAGCTCAGCAACGAGACATCCGAATACGCGGCCGCGGCCGCCGTGTTGAGTGGGGGAACTCGCTCGTCTACGGTCGCCAACGAGCCCCTCGTCCTTTCCACGGTGTCCCTCACCACGATCTACGAGTGCCCACCATCGCCCGTCAAGGAGATCTATTCCTACAGCAAGGGCGTGCAGACAACCGATGACCTTCTGCCGCTGCCGCCCGCGCAGCAGCAGCAAGGCCCGAACTCGGCCCAAAATGGGTACGATTCCGATGGCGGTGGTCGCGGCGCCGGCAGCGATGAGCCCCCACCTACCACACCGAGTAATAAGCGCCTGAGCCGGCGCGAACGCGAGCGCGAGGAGGAATTGCGAAGGAACATTCGCCGAGAGGTGGAGGAGGAGCTGCAGGCCACGCGGGACCAGCTTTTGTCCGGGGCGGACGGCGCGACACAGCGAGCGGCCGCAGCCGCGGTAGCAGCCTCGGCGGCCAACAACTTTCCAGCGCGTGTACTCACGGAGGAGGAGCTGCAGGCCGTCTCGTCGTCGACAGAGTTTGCCGACTTTCTGGAAAAATCGACCAAGGTGATCGAGAAGGCACTCGATCTCGAGTACGACATCCTGACTGACTACACGCTGAAAGCGAACCGCAGCGGTGACGACGACGACGACGACGACGATGACGACGATGACGACGCAGACGGCCCAAGCCACGGCGCAGATGCAGAGGACGATGCGGCCAACGCATCAGGGGGCCGCGTGGGCGGGAGCCGCCGGCGCAACGTGGCGGGCCGTGGGCGGCGCAAAGTGCGGGAAATTCGGCAGTTTTACGACGACAAGTGGTCGCGCAAGCGCATGATCACGTCCATCGACTTCTCGCCCAAATTCCCGGACTTGCTACTGGCGTCGTACACCAAGAATCCGGCGGCGCCGCACGAACCGGACGGCGTCGTCCAGGTTTGGAGCTTAAATTTACACGACCGGCCCGAGTTTGTATTCCACGCGCAGTCGGACATTCTGACCGCGCGCTTCTCGCCCTTCAACCCCAACCTCATCTTCGGCGGTACGTACAGCGGCCAGGTGCTGGTATGGGACACGCGCGCGCGTTCAGCGCCCGTGCAGAAGACGCCGCTCACCGGCTCCGGCCACACACACCCGGTCTACGCCCTTGACATTGTCGGCACCCAGAACGCCAACAACATCATCAGCTGCAGCACCGACGGCGTCGTCTGCGGCTGGGCCGAGAACATGCTCGCCCAGCCTCAGGAGTTCTTGTCGCTGACGGTGCCGCCGCCCAGCAAGGTGGACGACCTAGCGCCCACGTGCCTGGCGTTTCCGCCCGCCGACCCGACCTTCTTCCTGGTCGGCTCCGAAGAGGGCACCATCTACCCGTGCCACCGGTACGACCGTGCCGGCGCCAAGGCCGGCATTGATGCGCGCGTGCGCTACAAGGGCCACGCGGCGCCCGTGCTCTCAGTCGACTTCCATCCAGCGCGCGGGCCCGTCGACCTGGGTGACCTGGTTTTGTCGTCGAGTCTTGACTGGTCGGTCAAACTGTGGAAGGTGCGCGCGCCCGCAGCCACAAGCACGGTGGGCGTGGGTGGGGGAGGTGTTGGCGGCGGCATTCATGGCCTGGGCGGATACAGCAACGGTCTGGGCGTGGGTGGCGCTGGCAGCGGCGTCGGCGTCGGCGCCGGGCTGGGCCCTGGGACATTCCAGACCGAAGGCGTCGCTGAACCGCTGATGGACATTGTGCGAGAAGACGTGGTGTATGACGCAGCCTGGTCGCCCGTAAAGCCGGGCGTCTTCAGTCTGGTGGACGGCGCGGGCTGGCTTGAGCTGTGGGATCTGACGGTGGAGACGGAAGAACCGGTGACGCGCATCCGGCCCAGTGCGCGCAAAGATGGGCGGACTCTGCTGGCCAGCAGCCTCAACAAGGTGGCATGGGACAAGAGCGAGGGAAAGCGATTGGCGACGGGCGGGATTGCCGGGACGCTGAGTGTGTTCGAGGTGGGCCTGGGCTTGGGCGGAAAGGATGGGCTGCGCAGCGAGGAATGGACAAGCGTCAAGAAGTTAGTGAGCCGGTTGGAAGCAGGGGGGGTGAATGGGGTGGTGGCTTAAAGGAAAAGGGGAGGGGGGGGAGAGGTACTCTGTCCATTTGCCTCCTCTCGTCGTCCTTGTATCTTTTCTCTCTGCTTGTTCGTTCTTTTTCATATACCTGGGTGACGTCTCTCGATGGGACATGTGTATAAGCACAAACACACGTGTCGTCTCCATCAAGATCGCAGTGCAAGTGACGGGGAAACTGGGGAGGTGAGATACACAACCTCCAGAAACGGTCCAGGCCGTTGCACCACGAGCCATTAGGCGCCGTGCTCTCAGCCCCATGTTCTCATGTCCCCCCGTTGGGCGGAGGGGTATGCCTGGAAGGGAGGCAGAACAGACGCCTTCTGCAGGGGTCGGTTAAGTCTGCGCCCCCCTGGCAGCGAGTAGGAATGAATGCATTCCCTCCCTACAGGCACAGCCACCCCCCCCCCCCCCGTTATCTCAGAGGCTGTAGGCGGCTCGGCCTGCAAGGTGCAGCCCAATGCGAAAGGAGCAGTCGACGAAGTCCCCGTGGCCTCTGATGACTCTTAACTTAAGGCTTTCGTCCCTCTCCTTCTCTCGCCCTCGTCGTAGGAAGCCCATGGTTTTGTGAGCCTGGGCCAAACAACGCCTCGGGGTTGGTTGAATGCATAAAGAGAGCACCTCTCTCCCATGGAAGCGCCTGGGTCCTTACTTTCGTCATTTGCAAGCCAGAGTATAGCAGACGCACAACACACGAACCGATCCACGGGCCCCCAACCCCTCCCCCACTGCCACGATGAGTTTCGGTGTCGGTCTCATGGACGTCGTCGGCGTCACCAAGTTTGCGTGGAAGGTGTACAAGGCACTGCGCGAATCCAGTGACGACTTCCGGCGACTGTCTAATGAGGTGGCCGCGCTGCACGCCGTTCTCCTCGAGACAGAGGACATCCTTAGCGACAACCTGCAGCTCGACAACATCCGTCGTCGCCGCCTCTCCGCGCTCATTGTGTGTTGCCACGACACGCTCGAGGACGTCCAGCGGCTGCTCGACAATCACGAAAGCCTCAGCACCCAGGCCACCCGCACCTGGGACCGCCTGCACTGGGGCCTCCGCAATCTCAGCGACATGCGCCTACGTCTCGTTGCGAACGCAACAAACCTCGGCGCCTTTACATCGGCCCTCAACAAGTGTGCTCTCTTTCTTTCTCTCTCTCTCCCCCACCCCCTTCTTGCTTTACTAACAACCGTAGTTCGTCCATCTCCCGCATAGACAAGAAGCTGACCAAGCTCATGACCGAGGTCCGAGCTGGTCTGCGCGAAGGCTCAGTCGTGACGGCCTCGGACGTGTCGGAGACAATCGACACACCCGGTGTATGGGAGCAGCTGCAGCGAGAGCTCGAAGATGTCGGCATCGATGAGTCGGTCATTGAAGAGAACCGCGAATACATTGTCACTTGGTTCAAAAACACACTGCAAGACGGCTTGACCAGCGACGACGAAGATGTGACCACACTCTACAGCAGGTCCCACGAGCTGTCCATGGACTCGGGCCGCATCTCGCCGAAAACTGTGCCAGGAGCAACAGGCGACATTGTGAACGGCACAGGGGCCGATGCAGCTTTGGATGCGACATCCGACGGGGCATGCACACCGCTGGCAGTAGCAGTACATCGGGATTCGGGCTATGGGGGGAGCATGCGAGGGAACAGCGTCTCCAACATGCGATCAGCCATTGACCGGTTCGCTGAAGACATCGAGCGGACCACGGGCGGGAAGGCGGCAGAGAGCTTGCTCGAGCCAAATGTCGGACCACCCAGACAAATTGCCGTCAAAAAGAAGGCTTCCCCGGCCCGACTGCTGTTCAAGCTCCTGCAGAAAGACGATACCATTATCCAGGCGGCAAGCGATGGGGACGCCGACAAAGTGGCCAAGCTCATTGGTTTGGGCGTGAACATCAACGCTCGTGATCGATGGGGGTGAGCTTTTCTGCCTTCCCTTTCCGTTCTTCTTCGAATTATTTCTTTTTCTGACAAAGCAGTTGGTCGGCGTTGAGCATGTGTGGCTATGGCGGCCACACAGAAATTGCACACATGCTTCTCGAGCACGGGGCTGATCTCGATAACATCGACGTGGATGGTGAATCGCCCGAGGATTTGGCTCGCAACCGTGGCAACCGTGAAATGGTTCTCTTGTTTGAAGCGGCGAGGGAAACGAGCGACAAGAAAACACGAGAGATGGACAGCGAACAACCAAGGAGGATTGTAAACTAACAGTGTTCCGTGTGTGTGTGCGCGTGTGTGTTTTGACTTGTCATCTTTCCCGGGGGGCGGCGTTCTTTGATTTTGATACCTTTTTGATGGCAGGATGCCTCTTCTGAACCTGCTGCGCTTTGCTATTTGCAAGTTTGACTTTGTCCATGATTTTTGCGCTGGGGTCGGCTATGTCAGGAAAAACGTTGCTATTCATCCGAGAAAGATGACTGTGTTTTTTCGCTTGTTTTATGCGCTGGTTGCCATGAGTCCGGTTAATGCAAAGAAAAAACCACATTCTTCCTGGGCCAACACTTTTGAACCTTATCAAAAATATACGCTTTTCTCGTGTTTGTCGATTCGTCGGCACTTTGTTTCCTAGTCAAAAATAAGAGGCAAGGCAAAATGCAAGAGAACGGGACTCGTGTTGGCCAACGAGATGTGTGACGTTCTTCCAAGGCAGTTTTAGGGGCATTTAGCCGCTTCGACTTTCCTCGCTGGGCGTCGTCTGAATTATGGGCCAAGCCCCTCGGCCATGACCAGCCTCCCCTGTTTGGTCTGATGGTGGAAGCACTTCTCGCAAAAGAAAGGATAAAAGACCCTTTTGCGCCTGCCTCGTCTGTTTCACCTTTGCATCGCTTTTTTAACCGGGTGCCAGGTCTGCCAAGCTTGTTCCAGCTTTTGCCAGCGATCCTAGTAACGGTTGCAATAGCAACAATAGCAACGGAAAAGCCAAACAAAACAGCCATGGAATCAGATACCGCCGTCATCGTAGCATCTAAAATGCATGTTGGCATCGTCGGTGCTGGTGTGTCAGGGATGCGATGCGCTGACGTCCTCTTGTCGCGCGGCTTCCAAGTCACTATACTAGAAGCGAGAGACCGGCTCGGAGGCAGGGTTCGTCTGCCGAGCATATCGATGACAGGGACCAGGATTCGCTAACACGTTTGTTTTTTGTTCTCGTCGGTAGTTTTGCCAATCGGATGAGCTTGGTTATACGGTTGACATGTCAGTACCTAAACTGGGAGAACAGACTCCAGAGGCAAAGAGCACACACCTGACTTAGATAAAGCGGTCCCAACTGGATTCATACCACCTGGGACGGCGGTGAAGTGCACCCTATCTTCCAGCTGGCGCAGCAGACAAACACGCTGCTGCACAAGTGGAACAGCAAGCAGCTGCTGTTCGATGCCGACGGCAACGCGCTGCCGGACGGGATGACCGAACGGCTTTCGACACTGTTGTGGGACGTCATCGGCGAGGCCTTTGCGTTTAGTGAGGCGGCACACAAAAAGAACGGCGGCGTGGATATACCTGCCGGCGAGTCGTTGCACGACTTCATTGTGCGCCGGGCTAAGGAGCTGTTGACGGACGAGACGGAGCAGAAGCTGCTGATGCAGATGAGTGAGATGTGGGGAGCCTATGTCGGCGAGCCTGTCTGGCAGCAGAGTCTGCGGTTTTTCTGGATGGAGGAGTGCTGCGGTGGTGGTAGGTATTAAGCCACTTTTTGTCGTTGTTTTGTTTCCCTCCTGCTAACCAAGACAGAGGAGGTGTTTGTGGCCTCCAACTATCGCGCCATATTTGATCGGATTGCCCAGCCCGCCGTGGACGGTGCCTCGATCAAAATGCGCAAGCGGGTGTCGTCTGTTGGGGCGCCGATAGAGGCAGCGCAGAAGGTCCAAGTGAAGACGACCGACGGCGAGATATTCGCTTTCGATGCCCTCGTCATGAGCACGCCGCTCGGTTGGCTGCAAAAGAACAAAGCGGCCTGTTTTGTTCCGGCGCTGCCGGCCCGGCTCTCGAATGCCATTGACAACCTTGGGCTCTCGCATCTGGAAAAGGTGTTTATCACGTTCCCACGCGCGTTCTGGGTGACCGATGACACCACGGACAGCTTTGCCAGCTATACAAACTGGCTGGCGCCCAAGTATGCGCCCAAGACAAATCCACAGTGCTGGCCGCAGGAGATCTGGAATCTGGCGTCCTTTGCGGACCCCAACCGCCACCCGACGCTGCTCTTCTACACGTACGGCGACTGTGCGCGGCACATCGTCGATAATGTGTATGGCAAGTCACGCGAGGAGCAGTACGCGTTTTTGACCGCTTTTTTTCGACCGTATCTTGCACGGCTTCCTGGATTTGACTCCAATTCGACGGACTGTGTCCCAGCTTCTGTGCTGGCCACGACATGTCAGAAGGACGAGCTCAACGGAAACGCTAGCTATTGCCACTTCCCTGTCGGCATCGAGGCCGCCGACCAGGACGTGCTGGCAATCCGAAGTGGTGTGCCAGATCGCCGCTTGTGGTTCTGCGGTGAGCATGCGGCGCCGTTCGAGGAGTGTGGTACGGTGACCGGGGCCTATCTCAGTGGCGAGGCGGCCGCGGAGAAGGTCGCGGCAGCGTTGGGGTGAAGGAAGGTGAACAGGAGGCTTTGTTTTGCAAGTATCTTGTTTGTATCTTATTACTATCACGAACGCGGAATTATGATGGATGAAATGAAACGCGATTTTTTCCCCACCCGGATACCCCAGAGAAGGAAGGAGCTATGTCGACATTTGCCTTCAATGTTTCTCCATAAAACCGACTTACATGCCAAGGTCGCGATTTTACAGCTATGCTTTTAGCGCTGTCCACTTGTAGCGCTGTCCAAGGAAACTGGAAGCAGTCGATCGTGCTAATTTAGCGGGCTCCATCCCCCCAAAAATATATCCTACAGCTGGTATAAATGCACTTCGTATCTCTTTCCCTCCCTGGCCAGCACATCCTTGGCGCGTCTTTCCATTTCGTCTCCTTTGTGGCTGGATCCGAGTTGCATTCCATTTTGTGTTTGTCTTTCATTCAATCCCTTCTTGCCTTTGTACTCACGCTTGTTTTATGCCCTATACCCCTATTTCGCCATGGCCAACCTTACGATCCGCAACATCTCGGTGACCCCCCTGGAGCTGACCTTGGTCGAGCGCTTTGAGGCACAGAGCTCAGGTGGTGGCGGCATCGCTGTTATTCTCTGGCGTATACTGAGTGTTCCGCTGTCGCTGCTTGGCATCCAGGCGGGCGAGACGGACGACACCGCCGGTGTGGTTCCAAAACCGGGCACAGAACCGACGGCTCGGGACGAGATCCAGGGCGTAGCCATTGGGCCATTCGAGACGCGCAAAACCGAGGTCCGTGCTCCGGACGCGACGCATGAGGTGCTGCGACTCACGTTTGTGGCCTCGCTGGACGGCAACACGAAGCGCTCCTACACAGTGGACGTGCCTGCGCCGTCGACGCGCAGCATCGAGCTGACGCCTGTCGAGGGCGGCGACGGCGGCGATGTCACGGCGCATTTTACCGCCGTGTTCCGTCGTGACAGTGCGCATCTGTCCATCATGAGCAGCGCGCAGCTGTCGTCATGGATGGCCACTGTGGACGGCGCCTGGCCCGTGTCGAGCCTCTCCCTGCCGGGCACGCACAACAGCCCGGCTTGCTACCACGCGCTGCCCTCGGTGCGCTGCCAGGCCGTCGACGTGCGCACACAGCTGGAGAACGGCGTGCGCTTCCTGGATGTGCGCGTCAGCGTCAGTCCGACCGACACCGCCGGCCAGCAGCCGCATGCCGACCCTCGCCTGGCCCTCGTGCACTCGGCCTTCCCTGTTAGCCTGACGGGCACACGCCTCTTTTCGGAGCTGTACGAGACCGTGTGCACCTTTCTCGAGGTGCACCCGACCGAGACGGTCCTGGTCAGCATCAAGCGCGAGGGTACCGGCAGCGGCACGGACGCCGACCTGGCCCACCAGCTGCGCGACCACTACGTCCAGCAGGCGGAGCAGAAGTGGTTCACACAGCCGCGCATCCCGTCGCTCGGCGAGGCCCGCGGAAAGCTGGTCCTAGTCCGCCGCTTCGGCCTGCCCAACGACGACGACGCCTTCCGGGCCGGCTACGGCGTCGACGCCTCTGCCTGGCCTGACAACTGCGCCGACGGCACGTCCGGAAGCGGCCTGCTGCGGCTGCAGGACTTTTACGACGTCGCCAAGACGGCCAGCATCGATACCAAGATCACCTACGTGCGCTCTATGCTCGATAAGGCAGCCCAGACGAACCACGCCAAGCCCGGCAGCGTCACTGCTAACGCCGACCCGGCGACGCCCGGCCCACCGATGTTTGTTAACTTTTTGACGGGCAGCAACTTCTTCAACGCCAGCTGCTGGCCCGAGAATGTGGCGGCGCGCGTCAACCCGACGGTCATCGACCACCTGTGCATCCGCCACAATGAGACCGAGCCCGGCGATGGTTCGACAGGAATCGTGGTGAGCGACTGGGTGGGCTACAAGGGGGACTGGGACCTAGTCCGGTGCGTGGTCGCGTGGAACGCACGGTTGACGCTCAAGGCGTAGGACAGCTTGGGCGCGCGTGGGCTCCCTCGACTAGAACGGATCGTTGCGGCATTAGAAGACAAAACTAGGGACCAGGCATATTTTGATTTAATATCCAGCGACAAACACTCTTGCATTGACACCCATTTCTCTTATATACCACGGTGGCAATCGTTTTCGTACACAATGATAATTATTTCTCATATCCGTTCTGCTTTGTTAGCGTCGGTCTGGATTGAAGATCAAAAGAAACCAAATAATGAGATGCCAAATCAGTTCTCCAAGGTGAAATAGGAAAGTTCTCATCAAAAAGAATCAGACTATATGCAGGAAGGATATCATCCCGATGGCGAACTGGGCGAGAGCACAGGCAAAAAGAAAACGTACCGTATGCATTGTGCATTTTCATATACTACGTTGCAGTCATTACCTGTGAACAGCAGTTAGTACTGAATCCAACGTTCGTCCGGCAGAAAATCTGCATTCAGCATAAAAACAAGAAGCATGTTCAGGCTGTGAAAATGGCTGTTAGCATGAAGACAAAAAGCGAAGCACGTAATAGGACAGGGTCGCCGTTTAGGGAAGCTAACCTCATTAAATCAGATTTTAAATGTTTGTTCATTTCCAACCGAAGTCGGATCAAACAGTGTGAATAAGGATCATCATTATGCTGAGGAAATCCTTTTCCTCGTTTGCGAAAAAACAAACAAAAATAGCAAAGCGTTGACATCCATATTACCTGGTGACACAATTAGCAACCGTTTCAGCATCGTGAGTGGTTGTGCAGTGTAAAACTGGAAAAGACACCCCAGTTGGTGGTATTGCTCAGGTGACGAGTTCTCAGCAAGAATGCCTTGGTCAGGCCTCCCTCCCACAAGGTTTGTACTTCCTTGCTTTGGTATAGGAGAGCGGTCGCCAAGGTTTCGTTAAGTCCGCCCGTTCGTTCAAATTTTCATCATGGCACCACGGGAACCGGGGTACGCGTAGAAGCAGGCATGCTGCTGGGGAGACAGAAGGAAACCAGGGAAGAAGAGAAAGTGTACCTGCAAAGCACCCGGCGCGTTAGCGAACACAACTGTGGCAAAAGTGTCTGGACATTGCAGAAGAAATAGAATAGAAAAAGAAATCAGACAAGGCTGAAACAAAATGGGTATCCACATGTAGGATTCGGAAAGAGGAATTCCTAGATTTGGTTTGTTGTCATCACTTAAGGGAGGGGGATGCAGAAGCAGTCGAGTCCACGACCTCTGATGTATGTGTTTACCTTTTGAACAGACCGGCCGCGTGACTGCGGCCGGCGAATCGGGGCATTATTTGCAGACCATGGTAAGCCGCATATGAAAGAAATGGGCGATTCTCGTGGCTGCAATTGCAGCGGCTGCTGTGAAGGAGAAAGAGAAAACAGGAACGTAGTCGCAGAAAAAAAACTTTGCAGCTAAAATACTCAACGACGATAAGCGGAGCAGTCCAAGCTTCCAGGAAAAACAATAGTGCGGTATAAAAGTGGACATTGTTTAACAACCTATACACAGGAGGCAGCCAGGCGGTGAGAGGCCACTTACAGAAGGCACCGTGCCAAATACAGGCAGTGACGTGCGCTGTCCGGGTCTTTCCGGGCACCAGGAAACGCTACCTGCCCCCCC
>PCDN01000007.1:504213-590255 GCA_002778105.1 Ceratocystiopsis brevicomis
CCCCCCGGCACAATGACCACTCCGTCGTCGGTTGGCCAGCGACTGTCCTTTGGCGGCGCGCTATGCACGGTGCACTACGTGGGCGAGGTGGCCGGTGCGGGCGCCGGCACCTGGCTAGGCGTCGAGTGGGATGACGTGCGCCGCGGCAAGCACGACGGTGTGCACAAGGGCGCGCGGTACTTTTCGTGCCGTCGGCGGCCGCCTCCGGGGACAGCAGAAGGTGATGCTGGCCGGGCGTGGACACCGGCGTCGTTTGTGCGGCCGACGCGGCCGGCAGACCCGGTCCGGACGTTTCTGGAGGCCTTGCGGGCCAAGTATTTGCTTGAGGAAGCGGCCGAGGAGGACGGGGGTCGCAGAATGGGATTGTCTGCGTCGTCTTCAGCGCCTGCCATACGCCCCGTGGTCATCTCGGGCAAGGTAGCGGAGGAAGTGGGCTTTGAAAAGGTGCAGCGGCAGTTGGCGCAGCTCGACACGCTGCGGGTGGTCATCCTGGACGAGATGTGCATAGGCGACGCCGACGGTGACGCGGGAAGAGAGGACGGCACGGGCGGGAGCGTACAGCAGACGTGCCCTAGCATCACAGACCTGGACCTGAGCCGCAACCTGTTTGCGCGTCTTCGCACCGTGGCGGCCATCTGCCGCGAGCTTCCGGCCCTGCGCAGTCTACGAATCAAGTGCGTGTTGCGCCTGTACCGTCTCTCGGCTCTCATTTCTCTAACCCATCCAGCGGCGATCGCTTTGCTGTTGGCGCAGACATCCCCGCAGATGCGTTTTCTGGCGTACGCGAGCTTTCAGCCGACGAGACGCTGCTCTCGTGGGCCGAGCTGCTCCAGCTGGCGACGCACTTCTCGGCACTGGCGCAGTTCTCGGCCAGCGGCAACCAACTGACAGCTTGTGTACCGGCGCTGGTGCCCTCGTCGGCGCTGGCGTCGACGCTGACGACGCTCAGTCTGGAATACAACGACTTTACGGCCCTGTCCGACCTGGCCGGCCTGACCGGCCTGCGTGCCCTGCGCGCTCTGCACCTCAAGGGCTGCCGCATCGCCGGGGTGACAGCGTCGCCTGGCTTGGTGGACAAAGGCAGTAAGGCGGCAGCGGCCGCGTCCTCGGCCCTGGTCTTCTCGTCCACGCTACGCCACGTCGACCTGTCCTACAACTGCATTGCATCCTGGGCGTGTATTGACACCCTGGCCGTCGTCTTTCCCGGGCTGCGATCGCTGCGCATCGCCCACAACCCCATCTACGACAACCCGCACTTGGGCCAGCCAGAGACCGTGTCGGCCTCTTCCACGGCGACGGCCACCGCCAATTCCACCACCCCCCTGACCGAAGAGTCCTTTATGCTGACCGTCGGCCGCCTCGGCCAGCTGCGCTCGCTCAACTTCAGCACCGTGTCGGCGGCGGACCGTTCCAACGCCGAGATGTTTTACCTGTCGCGCATCGCCAAGCAGCTGGCCGCCGTGGCGCCTGAGGACGAGGTGCGGTTGGTGCTGGTGCATCACCGCCGGTACGCTGAGCTGTGCGCGTTGTACGGCGAGCCAGCGGTGGTGCGGCACGCGGCGGCAGCCAACGCGGCCTTTTTGGAGGCGCGGCTGGTGCAGGTGCAGTTCTGCAAAGAACGCGTACAAGGAGGGGCAGGGGTCGGCAACGGGAACGGAAAGGCGGACGAGGAGGTGCAAACAGTCGAAATCCCCAAGTCGTTTGACATGTACACGGTCAAGGGTCTGGTTGGGCGACTGTTTGGTGTGGCTCCCCGGCGGCTGCGGCTGGTGTGGGAAACAGGCGAGTGGGATCCGGTGGTGGGCGTGGACGAGGACGACGAGGATGCGGAAGACGCGGACACGGAAGACCCGGACGTTGAGGTGGATGCAGATGAGACCCCGCCACCAACAAAAGACGGCCAAACACTGGAGAATGCGCGCCCCGGACGCTGGGTCAAGCGGGAGGTTGAGCTGAAGGACAGTCCACGGCAGTTTGGATTCTGTATCGATGGCATGGAGGCGCGGATCCGTGTGGAGGTGCGGTGAAGAGGAAAAGGGAAAGAAAGGAAAGGAGAACGCAAAGGAGCCATCAAAGGACGGGGAGGCAGAGACGATGATGGGTGCGGCGGCAGAACAAACGGGAAAAGAAAGTGTCGTCTTGTTTGCTTAGCTGACTGACGGAACATGTCTCGGGTAGCGTTTTCATCCTAACAGGTTTTTTTTTTTTTTCATTTTGCTGGTTCGCTTTTTTCATATATCCCTTGCGGCCGGTGGTGAAACAAAGCAGCACGCAAACGGTGGGAGGAAGAGATAAAAAGAAGGCCTCCCCCGCCCGGGCGGGGAGAAAGCAAAGAGGAGGGAGAGAAGAAGGGCAAAAAGCTTAAGAAAAGAAAGGATTCAAGGCAAGACAGAAGGGGAAAGAAGGGGAAAGAACACCTGACCTCCAAAGACCAATGAAGACACGACGACAGGACGACACGGAGACACCGACTCATCTTTTCTTCTCGACATATTCCTCGACCCGCTTCCTCCGTCAAGCAACATGCCTCCAAGAGCCACCCACTACATCGTCCGGCCTGGCCGCATCACGGTGCTGCCGTCAGGTGGACGCGTCCAAGCGCCCGGCCGTCTGGTACCGCTGGTAGCAGTGGACCAGCTGCCACCATGGCTGGAGGTTGTGGGCGTGCCGCGGCAGCTGACGCCGGAGCAGGCTATCACCATGATTGCGGTGGGGGGATACGAGGAAGTAGGTGAAGGGATGGGTGAAAAGGCGGCTGGACGAGGCCACGCGACGGTCGACAACAACAAACAACCAAAGGGAGACATGAAAGACGACAAAGGGCTGGGAGACACGGCAGGCTTCGACGTGCTCGTGCAGCCACCGGATCGCACTGAGGCCTGCGTGGACAGCGCGGGCACGGACACGTTTTCCGTACACTGTCTAGAAGGATGCGAGTGCAGCACGGCAGAAGAGGGTGTCGCGTCTGCTGCTCCTGCTGCTCCTGCTGCTCCTGCTGCTCCTGCTGCTCCTGCTGCTCCTGCTGCTCCTGCTGCTCCTGCTGCTCCTGCTGCCCCTGCTGCCCCTGCTGCTCCTGCTGCTCCCATCCCTACCCCCCCTGCTCCCGTCCCTACTCCTCCTGCCCCCGCTGCCACCATTTCCTCTCCTGCTACTCCCGCAGCTACAGCCATTAGCAGAATTGCTCCACGCTCGGTATCGACCATAGAGCTGCCAGGAACACTGTACACATCGCCGCCGCACAGCGATACGCTCACTAAAAATGACAGCGTGTTGCCGTCGAACATCAGCAGTAAGGGCAAGGACAAGGACAAGGACGACGCCGCAGTTACGTCTAACGAAACCGAAGGCGCGTCCACGTCTTCGTCTTCCTCGTTCGATGCGTTTGGTGCGTTTGCCCGCGTGTTGTCCAGACGCAGCAGCGCTCTGCCTCTTGAATCGATGATAGCAAAAGCAGAGCCTCTGTCAGGAAAGAAGGACTCCTCGGGGAGCGGCCAGGGGGCTAAATCGATGCCGACGAGCACAATCGGCGGGGGAACAACGGCTGGGACCGAAGCATCCAGGACACTAGGACAGCCACTGGACAGTAAGGATGAGGCAGACAATGACAGCGACTTCTTACTGGTGGACCTGGGCTACTCAGACGTCGACAGGGGCTGGAGAAGCCTCCCGAAACTGGAGGCCAGGACGAGGAAGCCCGACTTGGGGCTACCGACCATCCTGGACTGGGACTGCTGGCCGGAGGGGACCAACAACCACGACGGTAGCCAGGCGGACACCAAGGCAACCAACAAGACCTTTGCGGCGACGGCCCGCGGACGTGCCAGCACGCGAGACAGCAGCGTCCACCCGGGTGTGTCCCCGGGGGCGGCCACGGCGGCGTCGCGCAGCTCGGCCAAGTCCCGGGAACGGGGCAGCAAGGTGTGCCGCTACTGGGTGGTGCACGGGCAGTGGTCGGTATTTTCGCTTTCTCTCCGTCACCCTCGACCTTGTCTAACAACCTCCCCCCCCCCCCCCCCCCCCCCCCCCCAGTGCATACGACACCAACTGCCGGTATACACACACCATGCCGACAACGCGCCAGGGCTTCGAGGTCATGAACCTCTCGGGGCCACCGCAGTGGTGGACTAACCGGCAGCAGGACATGAAAGCCAAAGAAGGAGGCGACGGCAGCGGTGGCGGTGGCGGCAACGACGGAAGCAGCGCACGCGTGGAGGGAGGGCAGACACCCAGCCCGAAGAAGAAGAAGGTCCAGACCAAGCGCAAAGGCAGCGGCAACGGCAAAGGCAGCGGCAAAGGCAAAGGCAAAGGAAACAGCGCGGCCACGGCGAAGCTGCAGGCGCAGAAGCAGGCGCACGTGCAGACGCAGACGCAACC
This sequence comes from Ceratocystiopsis brevicomis, assembly GCA_002778105.1. Lineage (NCBI taxonomy): Eukaryota > Fungi > Ascomycota > Sordariomycetes > Ophiostomatales > Ophiostomataceae > Ceratocystiopsis > Ceratocystiopsis brevicomis. Next base: position 508,588 of record PCDN01000007.1, read on the forward strand.
GCAAACGCAGGTGACCTCCGAAAGTTCGCGCCCGGTGCTGCTGCTTATGCCAGCACAACAAGAGCCGGCGCCAACACCAGCACCCGCACCAGCACCCGCACATGTGCCGGCCGGCAAAAGATTGTTAGCCGGCGGTCCGGCCAGCGCAGTTCGTGAAGTCACGAACCTGGTTGACTTGTAAAACGGAGGGGACTGTGCGACAAAAGGGACACTGAAGGAAAAGAAGATTTGAGAAGATAAGACAATCCAGTTTTGCAAGCATCGTCTTTTGTTGTGTCAAACGACGTCTTTTTTTCCTTCAAAGCGCCGCATGCCGTCACTGCCGGGAAACTAGTACGAGTATATACACGTTTCGTCGCTGCAGAGGATATTTGCGTCCCGTCACTGCAGCGGAACTAGATATACGAGTCCTCCCCGCCGCCTGCGCCCACCTCCCACCTCTTTTCTCTTCCACCTTCCACCTCCTCCACCCGCTTCCTCTGTCGCCACCGCAACCATGCCCAAGATCAACGGTCGCGAAGTCGGCCCTATCGGCCTCGGCCTCATGGGTGAGCTCTCTCTCTCTGTCTCTCTCTGTCACTGATCTATATCCCCTTCTAACCACCCCCCCCCCCCAAAGGCTTCACTTGGAAGAGCCCCCCTCCCCCCGAAGACCAGTCCTTCGAGGCCATGCGCGCCGCCCTCGACGCCGGCTGCAACTTCTGGAACGGTGGCGAGTTCTATGGTCCTCTGGACTACAACTCGGCCGTCCTGCTCAACCACTACCTGGAGCGCTACCCTGACGACGCCCGCCGTGTCGTGCTCTCCATCAAGGCCGGCATCAACATCGCCACCTTCCGCCCCGACAGCTCGCCCGCCGCCGTCCGCGCCTCCATGGACAGCACCCTGCGCCAGCTCGGCCCCCACCTGCCCTTCGTCGATGTCTTCGAGTGCGCCCGCCGTGACGCCGCCGTCCCGCTCGCCGACACCTTTGCCGCCCTCGCCGACGGCTACATCCGCGCCGACCCCCCCACGCTCGGCGCCATCGGCATCAGCGAGGTCAGCGCCCAGTCCATCCACGACGCCGTCGCCACCGGCCACTCCATTGCCGGCGTCGAGGTCGAGCTCTCGCTCTGGAGCACCGAGTGCCTCTCCAACGGCGTCGCCGCCGCCTGCGCCCAGCACAACCTCCCCCTCATCGCCTACTCGCCCATCGGCCGCGGCATGCTCACCGGCACCATCAAGTCCGCCGACGACCTGCCCGCCGACGACATGCGCCGCCACTACCCGCGCTTCCAGCCCGAGAACTTCGCCATTAACCTCCAGCTCGTCGACGCCGTCGGTGCCCTCGCCAAGAAAAAGGGCTGCACCCCCGCCCAGCTCGCCATCAACTGGGTTCGCTGCCTGTCCAACCGCCCCGGCATGCCCACCATCATCCCCATCCCAGGTGCCTCCACCGCCGCTCGCGTACGCGAGAACGCCGTGCTCATCGACCTTACCGACGCCGAGATGGACGATATCGATGCCATCCTGGCCAAGTTCGAGGTCCGTGGTGGCCGCTACCCGGACGGGGCGCCGGTGAACACGTAGAATCGATGTCAGATATTGATATTAAAGTACACCCGTACAAAATGTAATAAAAAACGTTTCTTGGGCGCACATGCTCGGACAAATCGCAATGCCCTTCACGCTTCATAGCGAAACAAAACACGATAGATAACAAAAGAACTCGGAAATCAAAACAGACCGGGAAAGCATGAACAACGGCCATATTATCAGCGTGGTACAAAATGGCAATGGCAATAGAAATGGCACAAAATCAAGGAAAACAAAGTCGGAACAAGCAAACGGAACAAGCAAACAATAAGCCACAAAAATGGCATAAAACAGTCGTCACAATGTACATTCTCTCGACGCATACGCTGGCGTCGCTTTCCACTGCGCCTCGCAATCGTCCTCAGGCTCCGACAGCACCTCGCATTCCACAACATGATGGTACGACGTCGTCGGCTTGGGCATCTTCCGTGTCCTCCGCGATTTGGCCCTTGTGGACGTTTTGTCCGGCGAAACCTCAATCGACATGTCCTTTGCGGAGCAGTCACTGTTCTCTCCGTCGTTCCCATCGCTCTCGTCGTTGCACTCCTCGATCACAAAACCGCTAGTCAGCGGCAGCTGTCTGCCACCACGGATAGCCAAGGCTGACATTGTAGCCTCCTTGTCCCACGCCGTCGTCTTGTTTTCACCTGTAGTCCTCGACTGGCTCCGCGGAGCCTCCCAGTGGTTTGTCGCATCCGAAAAGGCGTCAAAGTTGTACTCGGGGATGACGTGGTCATACCGTGCATCGACACCAGGGTCACTGGGTTGTCTGTATTTGTAGGAGCCGTCGTTGTCGTGGGCGTCTTGGCCGACGACCGCCGGCCCGCCATCAAAAAGCTCCTTGATACATTCGGCATTATAAGGGTCTCCTGCAAATGGGAAAAGGTCGTCGCTGGGGCTTTCATTCTCCCACTCGGCAGCAGCGGAAGGTCCCTGGCCACCCACTTCCGAAAACAGGTCAAAATTGTATGGCGGAATGACTCCAGCACCTCCCATGATGTCCACATTGTCCACGTTGTGTTCAGCCTTCCGTGCTATCCTGTCCCAGCCGTAGGCCCCGGAGGTGTGCACCTGGTGACGAAGCCAAGCGTCTGATTCCAACATATCTCTTTCAGTCCGGCCAACAGAAGGTTTCTGGTAGTAGTAGTGATGGTGGTGACATTGTGTTTTCGGCTTCTCTTTCTCGGACACTGAAGATGGGCTTGCCGTTTCTGTGTGAACGCTGAACGTGCGTGGCATGTAGGACGGATCTAGCCCAACTGGAGGATAGCCGTAGTTTTCATCCATGCAGACGGATAAATGTGGCTTTTGTCCAAGAGGTTGCCTCTTGTGTGCCTTCGGCGTAGATATGAGAGACGGGCCATTTTCAGTTTCATGCGTGGGTTGGCCCTCTTGTCCACGACATTGCTTTGATATGGCAGGAGTCGTGGCGCGGAGACTGGAGCGGCTATCGAGAACAGTAGCTCCATTGGTGTCAGCATCAGTCCCGCTGACGGTGCCGGTGCCAAAACCAGAGGACGAGTGAGACTGAGGTATTGGCGCCTTTGAGCCATACTTCGAAACAGGGACGGCTTCTCCGCCACATTTTTCGATGCCTGTCTCGCACTCGCTTTTGCTGCTGACCTGGCCACTCGACCCTTCTTCAGAGTCTACGACAGACTCAACTGTCGCTGACCGGCTTTTATGCAATGATCTCTGTTCTCCATTTGCCTTAGCATCATCTCGCATTCTCTTGTACTTGAAGTTCTGGCCGGTGTGTTCTTTCCCCTCGGTCCCTCTGGTGCGAACGGCATCCATTGTAGAAGCCTTTGGGGCATCAACTCGAGGTATGCCGCCGTCTATTTTGGCCGACGATGCCCTAATTGTCTTTCCCGACTCGCAATTGTGCATGTTATCTGCAGGGGAATGAGTCTAGCTGCGTTAGCTAAACGTACCGCACATGGTAGAGTTTAATATACAGAGACGGCTATTAATACCTTGCTGCTTTTTGGTAAACGGGCTGTTGCACGACGATCAACTGATGCTTTCTAAGTATCAGTTTCTGACTCGTCCTCTGCAACGACTGTTGTGGTGGCTGGCAGGATATCAAATGGTGCTCCAGAGTCACCCCTCGAGTCATGTTGCGCAGAGACATCTCGGCACTTGCGGCAGAAGTTGGGAATAGGCTTTTTCCCCGGTCGGATGGGGTTTATGTCATGGAATTTTCGGGACCGCACTCGACCGCAGCCGTTGCAGACATGAGCATTTTGCAAAAACTTTCGGGAGACATGCCGGGTGGGTTTTGGACTCTGTGCTGAATGATCGTGTTGTTTTTCTTCCGTGCGCTTCAGGTTGCAATAAGACACCGACCGCCGTTGCTTGAAGGATTCTGTTGAGGAGGAGAGCGGTGGCGATGCCGAATACTGTATGTTGAAAGACACAGATCTTGCTGGCTGCAGCGAGGAGTTGTGACGACGGAGCCGCATGTGGGGATCGTCGTGCTCCCTACACGGGGAGCTGCTGCTGCGTGACTCTGACCGACGACGGTGGTGGCGTCGCCGGTGAGTTTTCGGACGAGTTTCTTCGGGAGTGCGATAGTCTGTACGGCTCCCCATGACCCCGCCGGTATTGGTATGCCTCCCATACACATTGACAAAAGGATTTGTATTATCCGTGTTTCTCATAGGTGTCTGTGGAGCCGGTGACCTGAACGAAGGCGGCAACGGCGACGACTGCTGCTGTTGCTGCCAGGCACATGCATTTCCAGGGACTGGAGAAATTGCTTGTGGGAGTGGCTGCTGTGTCGGTTGTCCGAACGCCTGCTGTCCAGGCTGCAGCAGATAAATTTGGGCTGGGATGTTCCTGAACGGATATGATGCGCTGCCTGTTGCAGGTTCTCCATTTCTGCCATTTGACACTGGTGCCATGACTGATGGCGCTGCTGGTACCCAGCCTGTTTGCCCATAGGAACATGTTGGGATTCCTGGGGAGATGAATTCATCTTCGCCGCAGGGTACCGGCGTAAGAGGCGGCCCAGGACGTTGTGCCAAAATGTCGTGTGGCTGCGGCGTTGTAGACGACGACTGTCGCCCGAGGGAAAGGCGAGGAGTGCGTCTGCCAAACAGACCGAAGACCATGTTAGACGCACGGGACGACGACTTCAGTGCAGACGAAGTGGCACCACTGGCGCTCTCTGCCTCTGATCTCTCTATCTCGAGTGAGGAAGACAGCTTGGCCGGTGAAATACCACGGGGCCTGCTGCTGTGTCTGTGACCCCGCCGGCGAGGCGAGCGCCGAACAGAAGACACGCCGCTGAATAGTTAGCTTTTGTCTTCTGGTCACAAGTAAAAGACGCCAACATATACATACTCTTGATGATGCATAACGCGCTCAGTCGAAAAACATGTCAGTCCGAGAAGGGTATAGAAAAGGTTCTTTCTTGCAAGGTGAATAAAGGATGAAGTCTCATGTATAAAAAAAACAGATTATAGATCCAAAGCAGAAAATGGATGCGATGGGTTAGAGGACAAAGTGGGAAAAATCAGAATGAAGATTCGAGAATTCGAAAGAGAAAAATGAGGAGCAAGAACACCAGACGAAAGCGAAACGCGAGAGCGGTGTGCACGTTTTGCTGACCCAAAAAGACGCGTCTGCTGAGCTTTAAGCAAAGTGCCTGAATAGGAAGGAGCTCTAAAACGGCAGGAAGCAAGCTGGCACGCGCTCAGTGTTGCCACAATGCATATATATATAGATCGACCGTGGTGGCACACCGGTCCAATATCACAAAACGAAAAGCACAGCTTTGTACCTCAATTTTATTTGACCGAAAAATAGAGCCCGAATACAATGTCGTCCTTGTCCCGCGGACAAACCCTGCGGGCAAGTAAGTACCGCTCTCCTTTTTTCTATGATCCTTTCCTACATCTCTCTTGTCCACCCTCGTTATCCAGAGACTTAGTCGAGACGCAGGACGCGTGCGCCGCGCCGCTTGACTGGCCTCTTCTTCTTGTGTCCTTGCTCGAAGGACGCTACAGCCGCATGGTCGCGGCCCACATTGTCCAGGTCCTTGACCTTGTAAATGCGGATAATCCAGTTCTCAGTGGTGTACGCCTCCTCCACTGTGTTGAGCGTTGGGCTCTTTTCCGGCAGCCGCGAGCCGCGCACGCGGTCCTGTGCCTGGCCCGGCGGGAATAGAGACTGGTAGTTGTAGTACGACATTTTGTACCTATGCAATGTTAGCAGAGCTGGAGACGAGAGTGTCAAGAGGGAATATGGGAAGTGGGTACTGACATCAAGCTGTTCTTCATCGTGTCCGTAGCCTGGTCGTCGACGCGGTATTCGCCGCGCTGGGTGAAAAACTCCCGCTCCTTCACCTCGTCGGGCCAAATGCCTTCTGCAATGCGCACCATCCACAGGAACTTGTTGATATCGTCGCCTGAGTAGCCCAAGAGGCCGCCAAAGACAACCAGGACGTAGTCAACCTCGTGTTGCCGCATAATCGGGTAGCTGACCTCCTCACGCGAGCTCATGGCCTTGCCGACCGTCGCAATGTGCGTGTTGTTCCACGTATTGTTATCCACGAGCGTGGGGCGGTCCGCCATGCCGCCGATCTGGTAGCCATAGTCCCACCACGACATAATCTTGGCATCCTCGGGTGTGTTCTGGCGCAGCCACTGGTATGCCTCACGGTAGTCGTCAATAATATGTTGGCTGCCATCAGGCATCCGGCTGGCCAACACCACGGAGGGCGAAGAGTATGCGTTGGACGTCACCCACGTGCAATGCGACACAAACATCACCAGGTACACCGTGACGGAGCCGGCAACAACAGCCTTTGAAAACAGCGAGTAAATTCCCACAATGGGCCGGCTGGTCGCCTTCAGGCCAGCCTTGCTCGCCTTCTTGGAGTAATCCTCGGTTGCTGCAGCCGTCTTATCTGCTGCATCCGGTGTCTTGACGACCAGGTAGGCATCAAGGAGCGACGACACAGCCAGGGCGGCGGCCACGCAAACCACCGGCGTTAGCGTCAGCATCAGCCGGACCATAACGCCGGCGAAGTAACTTCCAAAAAGCGCGTACACAACGATGAAGACGTGCTCATCCGCCAAGTTCTGGAAGCAGAGATAGACGCCGGCGGGGAACAGCCAGATGAGAAATTGCAAGTCGAAAAAGAAGGCTGGCCATGCCGTCGGCTGATGCTCTGAGACAGATGCAATAATAGGAATGTGAATCTTGGCGTAGCCAGTGTCCCAAAGTGAGTAAAAGCGACCGCTCCATGGGGCAACAAAACCAGCCGTCGTGGCGACAACAAGCCCCAAGACGCCAACAATAAATACCACACCGGTCGACAAAAGGAGGAAGCTCTGGAACTGGCGGCTAGGGATGGCCGAACGTACGTAGTCGAGGAACGCGAGAAGTTGAAGGAAGCCAAAGATGCCGAGAGCCGGCATGTGCTCGCTTGTGCGCACCGGCGAGAATCCGACAAAGGGAATCTGCATGCTAGCAATGGTACCAAGAGCATACCATGTTGTGTAGGAGACGTATAGTCGCGAGCTGTAGCGACCCATGCAAATAAGCACAAACGCATGCAGAGGCAGCAAGCAAGTGATGAAGGCATAACCACCCCACGAGGCCACCATGTACCCATAGAAGAGTGCGCACAGCGCGCCCCAGAGCATGGAGCCCAGCTTGAGAGCCTTGATCCAGAGGAAGAAGGTGAAGACAAGTAGGAAGATTGCAATGGCCTCGTTATCGTAGCTTCCGGCGACAGATCGCGAGATGTATCCGGGCGCAATTCCCATGAATGCGGCCGCGAGTAGGCCTGCGGATGGGGAAGTAGACAGTTCGTTGGTCAGGAGGTACGCGGAGTATGCCGTCAGACCGGAGAACGCGGGGGCCAGCATAACGCAAACGTTGCGGATGTCGACGGGGATTGTGAGAGTGCGAAGAGCATGGTAAATGGCACCGCTGGTGACCATGAGACCCGGGTAGAGAGTACCGCCGGTGACACGGCCGAGAGGGTGCCAGGTGCGGTCGTCAAACCAATCCCAGAAATTGTAGAAGCCATTGGCCACAAGGTATTTGGTGGCGCGGAAGTTGAACCATGGATCAACTGGATCAGGTCAGACAGGGAGGAAGGAAGGCCATAAAATGGCGGACAATAAACACGCAAGGAAAAAACCAACACTCGTGGATAATGCTTTCAAAGCCTGCAGAAAGAGACGAGGTCAGTGGGACAACCGGAAACAAGACGGTACACAAACGCTCAGGATACATACGAATGACAGAAAACAGTCGACTAGAAACGGCGGCTGCGGCAATGAGGCAAAGAATAACCACGCGGAGCACCGAGCGCAAGCTTTTGGTCTGGCCGAGACCGAGATCAGCCAGCGTCGTGGACAGCGTTGCTGTCGCCATAATCGACGTGAGGGTGGATGGTGAGCTTAGTGACGGGAGCTCATGGGAAAGAAGAAAGAAAAAAAAGCAAACAACGGAAAGAAAAAAAGAACAGTAAAGGGAAGAATAAAGACCACAAGGAAGGTATGGACGCAAGGTCGTCGTCAAGGGAAAAAGCGAAAGCGTCGACGATGCTCCCTTCCAAAACTGATTGCTCCGAGAGGACAGTTGGAGCTTCGTATGCAGTATGGAGACGTGACGCTGATTGGATGTTGACAGCGTGCCTGGCAGAATACAAAGGCGGTGAATGTAGATTCCGGTCACGTTATTTGATTAGTAAATCTATCTGAATTGTTGATCGAACGCGCCGCGCGCGCCAGTTATGGTGCGAAAACCCCTAACGCGATAAAGCGCTGCGCTGGTGTGCTTGTTATCACAGAGGCAGCCCCCCCTCCTCCTGTCGGTCTTTGGAAGTTTTTATATGTTCTTGGATACAGACGCCATCAACGACGACGGCAAGCTGATGTCATTTGGTTATTCCATCTTCAAAACTGGCGTCTTGCCTTTCCATCCAAAACGCTTGGTCGCATCGGCGCGATACGTTGCTGTCCACACCGCCTCCTTCTTCTCCTCTTGCCAGGTCTTATCTAAGACATGGACAGCGCCACATTGAACTTCTTCCAGGGTCCGTGTCTTGCCCTCTCTCTGCTCTCTCTTCCCTATTGAGAAAACATCTTGTCCTTTCTAACCGGTCCCCTCCATAGGTTACTTACCTGATTCTGCACTGAATCTCGTAGCTGACTACGTCCTACTCCCCGACGCTCCGCTACGTCTTTGGTTTGCCACCCTTGCCGGCCAAGCATCGCGTGCCGCCGACGCTGTTTCTCTCTACGCTGCGCCCTACTATACCGGGCCGATACAGGCCGCCGCTGACACCATGCTACCGCTCCTCGATCGCATCACCCAAGCCGTCTACAACGCACCTGATGTTGCTGTGCTGCTATTCGTGCTTGTGCTGCTCGTTGTCTTCATACAGGTTCTCGCCTTCCTACGTCGTCTTCTTGCATGGTGGACACGCCTCATGTTTCGGCTTCTTTTCTGGTCCGGACTTGTGCTTCTCGCCTCTGCCGCGTGGCAACGGGGGCTGGCCCAGACGGCTGAGGATGCTGCGGCTGTCGTGGGCCGCATGATGGGCTACGCAACGTTTGTGAAGGACATCTGGAAGGCTGAGTATCAAAAATACCAGCAACAACAGGTACAAGCACAGGCAGCAATGCACAACGGCGCCACCGGCGGATACAACTATCGATACCAGCAACAACAGGTTCGCGGCTGATAGGACCAATGATGCCAGGCAGAAGAAGTTCAGCCTGAGATGATCCTGAGCCAGAAAGCAACCCCCGAGGAGACGGACCTCCTATGGTAGCCTGTTTCCATATATTTATGGACCGGACCGCGCTTTATCGAACCTTAAGTCCCCTCTTCAAACCTCATGGCCCGCGCGGAAGCTGCCTTCCACTGGCATGCGAGACACCAGGACCAAGCCCCCCCGGGAAGGCGCCGCAATGGACAGACATTCGAGACTATCCATATACCTTCACACGCTGCGACCTGGTCCTGGAAACTACCGTTGTCTTATGGTTTTCATCTGGTATCAGACAGGAACCCGTTTCTCAAACGCCAACGCTATGCAAAACATAATCCCCCCAACGCCGAATCCCGAACCCTAAGAAATACCCGCGACTGAAACCAGTTTCATAAAACAACCCTAGCCGCGCCGCCGCTCTGGGCGGATGAACAAGCTGGCCAACTCACCATGGGGTCCTGTGGCGGTTCCGTTGGTTTAGTCCAGTCCATTTCCACCCAGAGGCCTTGAAGGGCCTCTCCATGGATCCCCATGCCTACCTCTTCTGTACATAGCAATCCAGTTTCAACCCAAATATGGAACAAGACCTGCGCCGGCCAAGTCCGTGGCCAGAATCTTATTGCACCATGTCTTCGTCCTCGAACTCGTCATCCTTTAGTTCTTTTGGTTCTTGTGCCTCGTTGAACTGGATGCAATCGTCAATATAGCTTAAGATGGCGCCCACGCTGTCTTCGCTGGACGCATCTAGCTTGAGATAGGACACCATGCTAAAGCTCTCGATCAAGTTAGCCACAGCCAAGTTTAACCGCCGGAAACTAGTGCCACGCATCAGCTGCTCCCGGTCCTGTGGGTCCGTGTCTGCTGCGGCGCGAACAGCCTCGTCAATGCCAGAGGCAATAGCTGCAGGGTCGTCTTCCAGGAGGGAAACATCCGGTGTTATGAAGCGTTTGAGGTCTTTCTTGCGCATCTGGCCCTGCACGAGATCCATTTTGCTTAGGATGTTGAGGTGCGGTACCTCGAGCATGATCATGGCACTCATAGCGCTCAGTGTCCCGGCAAAAAACTTGGCGCGGTCGACGACAAAGGTGGCCTCCAACAGGTAGGCGGCACAGAGCCGTATATCGAGGGCACCGGAGCGCGTCAGGAAGCGAACTAGGGCCGGAAGGATGGGCACGTGGGTGTACAGCTCGATCTGGCCGGGCATGTCGAAGATAATTAGGTAGTCTTCGGTCAACGAGTCGAGTGCCTCGGACAGAAAATCGAGATTCTCCATGAGGAATTCGAAACAGTAGATGAGGCCGCCATTGGGGCCGAGACCCATTTCCTCCATGACATCGTCCAGCGAGATGAGGTCCCGGATGTCGAGATCGGGCGTATGCTCAAATGTCTCGGCAGCCGGGTCAAGATTGACGTAAAACGCAGAGCGGCGGTTGAGTTGAAGATGGGTGATCAAAGAAGCGCAGAAGGTGGACTGAGGCGCGTGTTAGAAGCAACACGGCGGTGCAAAAGGTCCGGGAGAGTAGAGCTCCCTTACCTTTCCAGCACCCGCCGGGCCCATAACCATGACGCCGAACTTGCTCATGATTCCAGGGAGACTGGGGTTGGCAGCTTGTCGAAGTGGTTGTTTTGCTTCCGAGGTCAAGGAGGAGCGGTAGTTCAGTAAAGTTCGTATCTTACTAAGAGGATAGCCCGCCAGGATTAAGGCGCAGTGATAGTGGCGTTTAGAAAAAAGAGGCACGTTGACTTGTCCTCGTAGTCTTGCGGGATCGAAGAATTTTGCCCTGTGATGCTCCTCAAAGCCAACTCTTTTTTGTTTGCGCCAACCGCGCTAAGCTACTTGACACCCCGCAGTGGAGTCTACCAGATGTCTCCGCGCACAGCCCACCTATGGTACGCAGTCAATATACGCGTAAATAAAAGACGCGATAATGCTGCGTGTCAGACTCGGTATCTTACCTTACGAGTTGGTATTGTATTCGTATCGGGAAACCCCCGCCCTTTTTATACGACGTATGTTGATAAAGTCGACGTCTGAAGTCGGCGTGGTACTTTTTCTGGGGCTGAACACTGCAGGCATATTGATGTTACTACGAGTACTCAACGGACTGGGCCCAAAGCTGAGAGAAAAAATGAATCTGAAATTTTGAATTATGAAAATCTGGAAATTGAAAAAGGGCATAAGAGCTGAAAAGAAGAGGGGAACAGACAAATGGCGGAACAGCTGACGTGGTTCGAACGGTGTTTTTGAGTATCTCGAACTGCCGGTGAGCGATACGATGATGCGAGATACATCATCTAATCTTACCGTTAATCTCAAAGCAGCAGGGTCTTAGTCTCGTTTCTCGGCAGAAACAGACGTTTACCCTCCGGGACCTGCGGCAAAGCATCAGGCCTGGAATGTCTCTTTTTTTCTTGCTCTGCTCTTTCTTTGTCCCCTTGCCCGTGGAGGAGGGAGGTTCTGTCTCATTATTTGCTCCGGAAAACCGTATAAGATACTTTTCTCATCGTCCTATTTCCATATGCCAAACAAAAGAACGCCTTTTTGCAGACTTTCCCAAACGCTCACTGGTCGTCAAGAAGGACCAGCCCGCAAAGGAGTCAGCGCTGCAGCTTCTATTGGTTCATCGTGTGGGTCATGTAGCTTTTTACCCCTATCGCATTTGAGCCGTGCGGAAAGATGGAGACGCAGCAGTAGCTAGGGGGTAAAAACAAAAAAAAAGACGGAAGGATGAGCCCTGCGATGCGGGAAGAAGACGAAAAGGGACCACGACACCAGCGCCCCTTCTCTCAACTATGAGCATTAGGCCACAAGTCCTTCTGTCGCACTTCGTTACCCCTCTTCTCGCTTCCTCGACCCGAAGTTTTGAGGTCTTCGGTCTCGAAAAGGACGACATCGAGCCAGAAACGGCGAGACGATAGCGAAGCTTCCACTGCGCCCAGAAACCGCTACGTTGTCCTCACGAGCAGGCGGCCTCACCGTTTGCTAGGGGCCGTTTTCTTCGAGTCACGAATCATTACAACACAAACCAACACGTAAACAGACCAAAAAAAAAACCATTATCGACAGACAACAGCAGACAAGCTCTGGCTCGATAGACGGACGTTCACGACTGCGCTCTGTCGCTTCACCGTCGAGTCTCACACGGTCGCACACACCGCTCCTTTTTTATTCTGTCTCGGCAGAACAAGGGTGGCTTGCGTTACTCACCACAAGGATCCCCCTCCTTCTACCCTTTGCGCGTGCGATTTTCTGTGGCTTCCGCGCAAGTGCACAACGGGATTATTCCGTCTCCCGTCTACCCGCTTGCTGCTGGTCCCATAAGAGACCCAATACAGTCGCATCTGGGGGCCAATCAACCAAGAACTCGGCGAACGAGGCGCAACGGCTCTCGTGCATTGCTGAATACGGCGTGCGCATGCGTTGAAGGGACACAAAAAGGACATCTCTTCCGCCTGCTCTGCCGCACTTCCCTCTGCCGATTCATACGTACGCATACGCCTGCGTCACCTTGTCGCTTGCCCGCTCCATTGCGACACTGCCGTTGAAATGGCTACGATGGACGCCCGCGGGGGCCCGCTGCATCAGCCATATCCATCTGTACCTGGATCGCCTACCTTGACAAATCCAGACATGATCTTACCCGATTATGACTTTTCCTCACATTCCGACCTAGACGATGAGGACCACACGGCGCACCACTCCCAGTCATCGCTTATGATGTGGCAGAACGCACAGACAGCTGCATCGAGAACAGACTTTCAGCAACTCTTCCCTGTGGACAACACCTACCAACCGATGTCAATGCCACCCATAACTCCGATCATCTACGGCAACGGCACTATGCTTTCCGATATCGGTGAGGTCACCGAGGCTGAGAGTACGCCTGGTCGACCGTCCACTCGGTCAACACACCGTCGCAGGGTGGATAGCATCGACAGCACAGAAGACGGAACATTTGGCGGCGCTGGGGCCCGCTCCCGGTCCGTGTCGCCAACGCCGCCTCCACACAATCTACGCCGTGCATTTCAGCACGGTCACCACCAGAATGCATCCCCCAGCAACGATAGCCTCATAGAGACAACTCACAGGTCATCTCTCACGATGGGAGCTGAGGAGGCGAACGGAGATGGTGGCGGCGGTGGCAGTGGCGGTGGCGGCAAAGTCGGTATCAAGCAGCGCGCCCGCCTACAACAGCAGATGCAGCAACAAGCAACGCATGGCCACACACGACGCGATTCCATTGACAGTAACGGCACCATTACCACTGAGGACCAGGCTATGTTCGCCGATTTCGATGACAGTGTCAGCGTTGGCGACAGCGTATTCCAAGGTGATGACGAAGAAAGCGTCGCTGAGTCCTACTCCTACGCTGGGGAATCATACGTCGCAAGACAGGTGCCCATAATGAGCACTGCTGCGTCATCGGCGCTGTTGACAGTCCCCGACCTTAACGCCGTTGGCTCCATCAGTGGTGGCAGCGATGATGGCGATCGCCGCCTCTCAACAGCTTCACTGAGCCTACGTGCCGAGGAAATTCTCGCCAATGCAAAGAAGCGCCTTACGGTACGTTACTGCCGTGGAGCAGCTTCCGGGTTGGAAAGGACTTAGGCCTTTTCCGTTATTTTACCGGCTGCTAACTTTTTATTCAGACTATGGAGGGCAATCTTAACCGTGCCCGCAGTTCGCTGTACATCATGCCCCCTACTGGGGGTTCCTTTCCGTCAGACGGCTCGACTCCCTCGCCAAGAACACCACCACCAGGACGGTCCGCCACTGCCGGTAGCCGCTACCACGACCCTTTGCCCACCTCTCCAGTTCACCCCCGGATCGTTGGCAATGCGTCTACACACTTTGATGTAGTCAACCAAAACAAGCAAATCCAGCGGTCAGCCAGCGCCCTAGGCGCTGCTGGGGGATACCGCCAGCCTCGCAGAATCGACGACGCAGGGCACGGCAGCCCAGAAAATAGCCAGCTCCGAACTTCCTATAGCAGCAATGCTATAGAGAACCCTCTGGAACGCGTAAGCGAAGATGAGGCACGAGACGACACCTCAACTTCGGCATTTCGCAAGACAACACAGCTGGAAACGTTTTTGAGCCCAGTTACACGCACATACGTTAACGACAAAGGACTGGCGCGATCCGCATCGGCTGCTCAAATGCGTGGCCTAAAGGATCAAATGCAAGATTTGAAGGGCAAAATCTCAACCCTTCGTGAACAGGCCCGCGCCGACAACCTCAAAAGAAGGAGTATGCAGAGTCTGCAAACGCCAAGCCCATTCACAAACGCACAGGTCGACCAATGGCATAATGAGCCCCGGACATCCCAAGAAACCCGGGAGAACATCGAGCACGACACGACCTGGAAAGAAAAGTTGCCCAGTGTCAACGGAGGCCAGGCGCGCGCTGGAAGTGCTGACCTTCCGGACGAGGGCAGAGATTTTGTGACGCCACCCCCCAGAAATCCCGCAGAGCGAGCCGAGTTCCCCGAGTCTACTCCTATATCGACCAACGCACCTGTATTCGGAAGTGGTGGTAGTCATTCGAGCGGATCCCGGAGCACCTGGCGGTACATCCCCAGGGACCAGGATGAAGACGAAACGGACGAGGCGTCGATCAACAGTGCCTACGAAAATAGCAGGGAGAGTGGTACGGTGCAGCAGCAAGACGGCTTTAGTCCAGGGAGCAATTATTCGAGGAACTTTGACGAAGATCCCTTTTCCGGTTCATCGAGAACGGGCACATCACCTGAGTTGGCTAGGCGTGACACCGGCGAGGTGTACGATATGGACGATTTGGAGGACCTGCAGACGCAGAATGGCGATTCGTCGGATGATGATGGGACCGCATCCGCTTCTGCTGATGCAACCAGATTCGGCCCCGATCAGATATACGGAGCCCCCGAGGGAACCGCTGATGTGGCTGGAAAAGAACTTCATGCGCAGCCGTTCGGCTCTCGGCCGACTGACGAGGACGGTGATGGTGGCGGTTATGAAAGCGAAGGCGGCGAATCGCTGTACCATGATTCCGTTCAACACCAGTTGTCACACGAGGATCGTGACGACGCTTTCGATTATGAGCACTTTATTTTGCACAGCGCGTTGGGAACGATCAGCCAGCAGCGGTTGGTCCGTGAAAGGAGCGACAGTTTCAGCTCTGAAGACTCTGATGAAACAACACGCGGACCAGATACCAGGAACGGTGACGGAGTCCTGCTTTCTAGCCCAACGCGTCGGGCTAGTATGAGTTCTATTGCCACGACAGAGTCGGTCGACTCGTTCGCTACGGCTACCGAGGGGCGAATCAGCCGAGCGAACCATTCGAGCCCGGATGCGGACGACGGCGACATCGGACCAGAAACGTCTGGGCACACAAGACAACATCGTGTGGGTAGCCTTCTTCTCGAGGAAACATCGGACAACACCGCCACGCGATTTGCATCGACAGATGGCTTCCGCGAACCGGTTGTGCAGCACACCAAGCAGAATAGTGCTGAGGAGCCACGCCAGACACAGCAGCCGATGGTAGCGCGACGTCCGGCCAGCAGTGCGGCGACGCCCGGCCACCGGCCGTCTGTATCGTCTTTCGAGTCTTTTGGAACGATGAGAAGCTTCCCCCTTGTGAACCGGAATCGGCTAGGCAGTGTGAGCACTGGCAACATGGCTAGTCCTGGCGGGCCCGTTGGACCAGGTGGTACTAGTGCGGCACTGCCGTCCTCCATTCAGGCCTCTTCCTTTGGCAGCCGTCCCCCTTCTGGCGACGACGAGCTGCGTAGAAACTTCGAGATGCCTACGAACAAATTGGACAATGTTGCAAGGAACCAACAAGCGGCAGATGCATCAGAGTCGGAGTCGCAATCCAGCGCAAACACACACCAGTCTCGGCAGAGCGTGGACAGCCAACGCAGCCAATTCAACATCGTGGGCGGGGCCCGTGAGCATACTGGTAGCCGCTCGAGCCTGTCGAACAGCTTGGCCATCTCGCATGCGAAAGCGCTGCAGGAGCTGTCGAGGGATGACCAGATCCTGGTGGAGCGTCTTGTGGGCAACCTAGGCCGGTGCGTGCTGGGCCTGTCCGAGTCTGGTCGGGCCAGTGCCGAGAGCCGGGCATACCGACGCCGCATTGACGCGGCATGTCGCATTCTAGACGGCCACGAAGCTGTATGATTCAAAGCCAGTTGGCTTCTGTTTTCGGTTCTTACCAATTAGGATTTTGGTGTTGTATCTTTACCTCTGGATTTATTTTTCTATTTTGGTTTTCCATCTGCATTTCTTTTTGGGTCGCATGGCAACAAAGGCTTGGTTGGGACTCCTGTCAGCCTGGTTTCGATACCCTTTTGTGTTTATATATTTTTCTTTTCCTTGTTTGGGTGACACTGGATAGAGATGTGGGCGTTTCGTTTATGGCGTGTGTTGTATTAGTGTAATATTTCGGGCACAGCATGTCGTGTTCTTGCTTCTGATGTTGGGATGGAACAAAACGTTTATTTCTCACTTATAACCCTTGGTTATTTATTTGTTCTCTGCGCCCTTTGGCCAGCTGATTCTTCTTGATTTCGCTCGCCTTCCCTCCTTCTTCTCCTTCTTCTCCTCTCCAGTATCTAGCACACTTGGACTTTGAGATTTTAGCAAGAGGGGAATCGCACAGCTAGAATTCCACTGGCTCCCCTCCCCCCCCCCCCGCGAAACTCTCAAAGCCTAAGAATGGGAGATGCTGGAGAGAAATAAAAATAAGCAGGAAAGCGAGAGAAGGAAAAAAAAAGAAGCCAGCTGGCAATATGACGACAACAAAACATAATAATTAAGATAGGAGTGATGGTAAAAGCGAAAACATTCATTTAATCATTCCCCCCCCCCCCAAAAAAGGAAACCAAAGAAAAAGAAGACGAAGAAAAAAGGGAAATCAAGAAAGGGAAACATTAAAGTACGAAAACGCCGGCAGTTAACACCCATGCCAGTCCGCCACACATTAAAGACACAACATGTAGTTCCGCATCCTTGTTAAATTTTCTGGGGGCGTATGCCGGTAAAAGGACCGTTTGTAGGTGTTTCTGTCTGCGCCTGCGTCCATGCTTCTTGTGCCCGGGCCATGTCGTAACGGGCCGTAGGAGAGTAGCCCATATCGGAAACGAGCTGGCGCAGGCCCTGGCGGATGAGGGACCGAGAAGCGGCAGGAGCTGGTACCTTGAGCAGGGACGTGGTGGTGGATGCGTCGGAGTGAATGGAGGCCGCGTCACCGAGGGTGTATTGCTGGGAAGCCATTATGTGAGGGATGAGGAAAAGAACTTTTCGTCTTTGAATATTGTATTTTTGGCATGTGCTTGGGAAACTGGACCCAGGGGTGTTGCATTGACTGTTTGAATGTTTGAATTCTTTGAGGGATGCCTGTGAGATGGGAAAACAAAACGCAACAAAACCCAGGCCACTTCCATTTTATATACACGAAGACGGCGGTAAAACAGTTGTTCTAAATCTTTTACCCCAGCTGCCGTATTACGACATCTCATGCCAGGTTGGTCGGGTCGGTCCTAAAGGGTGCCTTGCTGCTCATACGCTGCTGCCTGGCTATTCAGGGCTATCACAGAACAGTCACATATTACAGTAGCCGGAGAACCAATCCAGGGAACCAGCCAGTTACAGCACTCGCAACTGGAAATTCTCCACGCACTGCTGCTGCAGCCTTGCACTAGCGTAGCTACGAGCACGGTGCTACTGCATCAGGCAGAACTGACTCAAAAAATGACATTAATAATTCAACAAAAGAACGCCTCTAGGCCTCCATCGACAAAACGTAGCACAGGAGACAGTAAGATACAGGAGTGTTGCCTACACAATCAAGCGTTCCTTGATATCGACCTTGCCCTTGCCCAAAAACTTGATCTTAGAGATAAGCTTCTTGCTGGCGTCCAGCTCGGCGATTTCGTCGCTACCGCCGAGGCCGTAGCTGTTCACCAGCACATTGGGCACTGTGCGCCGGCCCGTTAGCCGTGCCAACTGCGTCTGCATTGCGGCACCCAGCGGGTGCAAGTCCAGCTCGACCACGAAGGGCGCAGGCTCGATCGCGTACTTTTCGAGCATCACGGCCTTCGCCCGCTTCGAAAAGGGGCAGTATGACTTGGAGAAGATGATGACTGGAGGGGTAAGCCTAAGCCACGAATTTTCCACATGTCCACGGATGAGACTGCCGTCTTACCAGGTGCACGTGCGAAAATCGAATCGAGCTCCGCTGCCACGGCACGCAACTCTTCCCTCTTAGCAGGGTCGACATCGTCCTCGTCCGCGACCGCTGCTGCTGGAGCTGCCGCAGCGGCTGCCGGAGCTGCCGGGGCTGCGGCTACCACTGCCGGGGCCTTGTTCGCAGCGGCCGCGTCCGCAGCAGCTGCAGCAGCAGCCTGAACATGTCCGTTTGCCGAGCTGCCCACACCAATCAGGTCGCTTGGCGAGTCGGGCCGGTTGGGTGCTTTGGCGTTTGCCTGCTCCTTGGCCTGTTGCTCAGCTGCCTTGAGCCGCTCCTGCATCTCACGCGCTAGGCGCGCATCATCATCATCAACGTCGCCATCCTTGTCCATATCAAGGCCGATGGGCGGTGGTTGTGCGTCCCTGTTGCGCCCCAATGCGTTCTTCGTCTTATGGTACACGTCCTGCAAAGTGCGCTCGTCGCGCGGTTGGTTATCACGCAAGCCAGACGTGTAGAACAGAATGATGACAGTAAAGGTGATGGCGGAAATGAGTATGAGCTTGAGGCGGCGGATGGGAGCCATGGTGGGCAGAGGGGAGGTAGATCGAGAAGCAGCTATTGGGGTCGAAATCTGGTATTGAAGTGAAGAGTCGGTCTCGTGGCCGCCGACTTGAACGCCGAGAAGAACTAGAACTTGGTAAGAAGAAAGGCCGCAAGATGAGACGGCTCGATGCCGCAGTGTCGCGATGCCGTGCGATGCCGTGCAATGCCGTGCAATGCCGTGCAATGTCGTGCTGTCGCGCTGTCGCGCTGTCACGCTGTCACGCTGTCACGCTGTCACGCTGTCACGCTGTCGCAATGCGATACCAGTAAGTACACGTGAGACCCCCAAAAATATCAAAAGATCGTCGGGCGCTCTATCCGAATACCAATCGGGTGGGTATGGGCAGGACAGAGACAACAAAGACAAAACAAGCAGCAAGGAAAACCCAAGAAAACATGTAGCGAGAGAAAGGGGCCTCGGGGGGATGACCGGAGCACATGATGGGATTACAATACGAGAAACAAAAGCCGCCGCTGCGGGGGGCGCGGCGCTGGCAGCTTGGGTGGAGCGTTGTATTATATAAGCAGGCGATTCCGGTTGCTTCGGGGCACGTGCTTGCGCGTTCTTCAGGGGGTTTTTTACTAGCGTATCTTACAAGAGCTTTTTATGTAGTTTGTACAAAGTTTGATTGGCCAGTAAAGCCAATCTCATGGCCCGGCCGCGTAGTTGTGGTTCTTTACTTCAACCCAAGGTCATAACTGCATACCACAAGAGCAGCTACAAAATGCAAAAGCGACTGAGAAAATTACTACGGTATAATTTTTGCTTGATTTCTCTCTGGGCAGGTGATTTTGAAGACCAGAGTAGCTATTATGCTTTGTGAATCGCGTTGACTTGCCTCCGTTGGCGCGTTAAAAGCTCTTTTATGCAAGTAAAAAAAGCTTTTCTGTTGATAGTAATAATTCTTCAAAAAAAAAAGAAAAACATGCCATGAGTTCTATGTCTGGACTCAGACCTCTGTCTGGCCTTCGCTTGTGTTTGGCCTCAATTCGATGTCCGTCTGCTTAGGGGTCCAAGGGACGCAGGCTGCCGTCGGGCCAGCAACTGGTAGCCGGGACAGGCTCGGGTGACGATACGTGTTAAGCTACATTGATCTGACTGCATTGAGACGTTTCGCCATCTACGAGCGGTGTTTGCATAAGAAACCATTCTTGGTTTACGCAGCTGCTCCGCGCGTTGCCTGCTGCGAATTCTCGGTTCTCGAATACGATACAGGAAGGCGCCACCATCTGAACCTGCCCCTGGCGCCGCGCTTCCTATTTCCACAATTTCAAATCCGCCGAAGAACCGGTCTTGTTTCAAGCGCGTACTTCGTAACTGTCTCCCATGAACGCGGAAGGTGAAAATTAACCTAACCGCGGCGCCGCTTCCTTTTCTTGACGCGTCCCGCGTGCCCTACCTCGCAACTATACCGATGCCCCTTTCGCCTTCCTTCGTCCCTTCCTTCCTCTGCCCTTTCGAAGGCCCCCCTCCTGCAGCCTCCCTTGCCGCGTAATATTGTGCCCTTCCCCCTCCCTTCTCAAATTGGCTCTGCTTGCCCTTATATCATATGGCATCTGCGACGCTAACCCGATCATCGCCATCGCGCCAGTGCAACCTCCGCCTCTAACCTCACCCCTGCTGTCTGAACCCCTGCCGTCGTCATAGCTGCTTTCCGCTGCTGTATTCCTGTTTGGGCGATGTGGACCTCCCTCGCACCAACTCCCTTCCTCCATCTTTTCTTTGGCTTCTTGTTTCCCGCCTCCCCTTCGCCAGATGCCACCGTCACTCGTCCTCCTCCTGGAACCCTTGATTAACCATACCACCTTCCCAGTCTCCAGCCGCATAGGGCGCCAGACAAACGACGACAATCCGATAAAAACGGATAAACGGGAAAACGGATTCCCAACGCCGAGGACCTTGCGTCGACTTGCAATGAGTCTGCGGTGAGACAACTGCTCACTGAGACAGGATCTTGGGGCCGATCTCCAAGACGAAATCGGGTTTGTTTTACAACTTTCTGTCTTTTGACAGGTAAGATACTGTCCGTCCCGTTTGCTTTTTTCGTCTGTTGCCCTGTTTTCCTCCCAGTCCGCCTTGCCTGTTTGACTGTTACCACGGCTGTGCCTCAGCCGGAGGGGCTATTCTCCCCCTTCACAGTGGACACCGAGCATTGTTCCGTATTTCTCATCGTGCCTGGCACTATCCTCAACGTTTTTCGTGTGCCTTGCCCCGCTGATGTCGACCCACGCAGATCGGTGCCTGTCGTGTGCGGATACGCCTTGTTTCGCAGCCAGGCAGACCGCGTTTTTTTTCCCAGTCTTCATTTCTTTCCCCCCTCTGGCCATGAGATGAGCGGGTCTATGCTGACGGTGGTTCCGGCCATCGAATCAACAACGCCCGGGGCTGCATCTGCAGCCACATTCAGCCGGTCACACGCAACACCTAATCTTCTGCTGCTATCATCATCTCCCTTCTCCAGTGACGGTCTCTCAGCACGTGGCAGTCGTATGGAACAACTTCGTCCTTCCTATACCGAGACAGCCTCGCCATCTTCGACCTCTCCTGCCGCGTCCTCTCCTGCCGCGTCCTCTCCTGCCGCGTCCTCTCCTGCCGCGTCCTCTCCTGCCGCGTCCTCTCCTGCCGCGTCCTCTCCTGCCGAATCTTCACCCTTCAAGAGCTTGCCGAGTCTTCCCGCCTTCGACGTGCCGCTGATAGATTTCAGTGACCTAGATGACCTGCTCGCTTTCCGAAAGAAAACCCGCTCATTGTCGGCGGTTGACAACGAAGACAGCCGCAACAACGATAGCAACAGCACGCCCCGTCGCCGGATCTGGGAAGAGTTCACCACGACGCCCGCTACGCTGGACGCTCCGACGACAACGAGACCGTCAACAGCAACGGCGTCACCGCCGGCATTATCCTTTGCGCCGCAACTCGAAAGCAACACCCGCCCAGCGACAGCAGCGGGCTTTATGGCCACCACTACAACGGCCACCCCTGTTGTCTCTTCAGATGGCCAACTGCTGAGCCGCCGCCGGACGCTCACCAGTCGTCCGCGGTCGTGGATGCCTGGCATGCGGTCGTCGTCTTTTCCTGATGTGGGAGAATTGCCACTGAGTCGAGGGACCACTGACAACGGCGTCGAAACCAGCACTGCCGTAAGCGGTGCTAAAGACGAGAGGTCACAACACGGAGCCGAAAACGAAAGCCAAAACCGCATGAGCGGCGAACAACAGAAAACGCCGTCGACCCTGTTTGTGGACTTTGCGCGGCGGTCGTGGAGGGGACGGTCGCCATCACCTGCGATGTCTTCCCCGTCTACGTCCCCGTCTCCTTCTCGGTCTGGTTCCCCTTCTTTATCCTCGGCGTCGCCAACAAAAGGCCGGCTCCGGGACCGGATGATACGACGCTGCCCGGCACCCATGGCTGTGACTCGTCAGCGTAGTCCATTGGACGGGGACGGTCGGCCGGACGCAGACACGAGCGACAATGCCGATAATGTCATAAGCCAGCCCACCACATCTGCGGTTGCTGTCGTTGAGGGATCTACGCCTCTTGTCACGTTGACGGATGCGACCACATCCTCGTCCCGCGTGCTTAGCCGTGCCGGTGGATACATTGCGCGCATCAAAGAGCGGCCGCAAAGTTTCTTTGGGCGGCCGTCGGTGGGAGACGAGGGCAGAGGCAGGAAGACAAGGAGTAGCAGCAACTGCAGTAGCAGCAGCAGCAACAGCAGCAGCAACAGCGAATACAACGACAGCACGCGCAGCAGCATCCACGGCAGCGTGCTACAGCCAGCGCCATCTGAGGATGAATCGTCGACCACGGCCGACACGAGCCACCACGCCAGTCCGCTCATCAAGCCGGCGACAGTCGGTTCTGCGGCGGCTGCCGTGGCGCGCGACCCACTATGGGCGGCCTTCCGTGACCTGGAGACCAGCTTTTACAAATTTCAGTCCAAGACATCTACGACCCAGCGCATGATTCTGGTGCGGGCTACGCTGGTGCCGTTTCTGCGGAGCCATGTCTCGTCAATGTTGACGATGCCGGCCATAATTCCTGAGGATGTTGAGCGCCGCGCCGCTATCTTGAACCGTTGGTGGACCAGTTTGTTGGAGATGCTGGATAGTCCTCTCGGACCTGCACTCTTTGACGGCCCGGGTGGTGGAAACACAGAAATCAACAGCAGCACAAATGGCCCTTTCTTCACTACATCTACGACGGCGAACGGCCACTTTCAGCCTGTCGCTGGCATTGACCGCCCCGTCGTGCTCGAGGCGGTCTCCATGATTATGTGTCGGCCCGAGTGGCGACTGCTGACGCCGGCGTTTCGACCGCAGTCTAGCACAAAGGCAGAAGAGCCACTCCATCCCACAAAGGGTGATGGCATGATTGGTGCAGTTTGCAAATCAGAGCATATTGTTCGCGGAATGTTTGTGGACAACCTGCTGGCCCAGCTTCTGCTCGTGGTGCATCGCCTGGCCGTGCGCCAGGTGCCGCTGTCCATGGTTGGCTTTGGCGGCAAGGCCTGCGCATACGCCTTTTTCTTCGTGCCGGGTGCCGCCGAGCTGCTCGTGCGTCTGTGGGCACTGGACCAGAACATCGATTTATTGCGTCGCACCGCTGACACCTTGGGTCTTCCGCGACGCCACACTTTCTCTGCGGCTGCGGCGACGGTTGGGAATGGCTGTGCTGATCGTGTGGCCGCACTTTTTCCACCGGCTCTTGTGCAGTTGTGCTGGACCTCGGTGACTGCTGAGCACGCCCGCTTGCGCCAACCACCGCCGCTGCACCTGCTGGGCGAGCGGTATGCTGCGTACGCGCAGAGACGACAACAGCAACAGGGCGGTGAGGCCGACGCGGTGCCGTGGTTTGCTCCCGTCTGGCTGTCTCGGTGGCGCGGCACTGATACGGACCTGCTCTTTCTCTTCTGCAAGCACTACCATGTGCTGACGGCTGAATTTCTTTCGCCGTTAGGCGAAACACCCACACGAACTCTTGCAGAGATAGCACGTGCTCCCGCGTTTGTGCTGCTGCACGCGCAGTTGTTGCACATTATAGACAGCACAATTCATCGACAGGCTGCGTTCGAGGCTGCCATGGTGTTGGCTGGCGCAGCACCAGTGGCGGATTACGGACCATCGATGTGGATGCAAGAGCAGCTACAGCGACAGACACAGAAGCCGTCAACGTCCGGATCGCAGCCTCAGTCGACGGCGACTACCGTTGACGAGTCAGCCGTCAACAGCCTGCTCTACTATCCGCACTCTAACGTGGCGCGCGAGATGAACGAGCACCGTTTGCTTGTGCTTCTGCGGGATTTGCTGACCGATGAGGCAGGCATGAAGGCAGGGACGCATGGGACGGTGGCGACGGCAGCGGGTACCGACAGCAGCGACAGCATTGGCATCTCAGCGCACGCCAGCGATACCTTCACAGTCGCTTATCTTGGACTTCTCAAAGCAGCGGCACTGCGTACGTCGCAGTACGACCACGACGCCTGCTACGTGCTTTGTGACTTGCTGCACGAGACACTTCTGGTGCTTGATGGAGCTGGTGTAGCTGCTGACACCGTTGATTGGGCGTTTTGGCTCGATGTGTGCCGCAAAATGCTAGCGTCTAACAACACCATGTCCGAGATCCGGGTGCTCGCTTTTGTCTTCGGCACCTGGGATCTCGTCACCGCCGACCCAGTCCGGAAGGCCAACTTATGCCTCGACTGGCTGCTGAGCGAGGATACCTTTTCTCACTTTTTTACCCACTGGTGTCCCATGGTGCGCGCTTTCTACATGCGCCTGCTGTGCTGGCGTATGTGTCGTGATACCGGTCGAGCCAACGCCCCGCTCGACACTACGGTTTTTGTGCGCGTCTCCCAGCGCCTGCGCATTACTTGGGCTCATGCGCTCTGGCTACAGCAACAGGCCAGTGCTACCGGAACACTGCCGCCTACTACGGTGCCGTCGTCACCACAGCCGGGCCGTCGCTTCATGATTGTCCGTACTGAAGTGGCCATGCCGCAACCGGGGTTGCTGACCCGAGCAAATGGTGTTGGTGGCGGTAACGTTGACACTGGCGGCGATAACCGTCTGGCAACCTTCGACTCTATCATCCCTGCTGTGGTCGGCGGCAAGAAAAAAGACAAGAAGTCTGCCGATAGCCCGTCCAACAAAAAAAAGTGGTCATTACTCGGCAAGGTTCGCAGCTTGACTGCCAAGACACCGGCCGACGAGGAGTTTGATCAGCTGGGGTACTCACCGCCGCAACCACAAGCTGCCGCTACCGCTGTATCTTCCGCCTTGCCTCATCTTTTGTCCTTGCCGCCTTTGACTACCACGTCCCTCCCATCTCCTGCGCTTGCGTCATCTGCCTACTCGTCTGTGTCATCTACCTCGCCTACCTCATCCACTGAGTCTTCGCCTGTTTTCGAGGCTGCCCAGTTCGTTTTCCGCTTCGTGCTGCACAACGTGCCCATGCCGCCCCAGCATCGTCAGCCTCAGTCGTTAGCCGCTCTGCGCCCGCGTCTGCCTGCCCCCGCCCAGGCTCGAGTGCACGCTTATGCTCTGGCTGCTGGCGAGTGTTTTTATAGTCCGCCTCCGCCGGCTGCCGGCATGCCGGCTATCACCCGAAGCGTATCCGGGCTTCCCGCTGGAGGGCTTGTCAGTGAGGCTCGAAATGCAAGCTACGAAAATCGCAGCACCAGCAGCACCAGCAGCACCAGCAGCAGGTCATCCAGCTTGGATGGAGCCGATACACCTGCCGTGGAGGAGTTACCAGCGGGGGTGCAGCCGCTGGAGCCCCGTGGCGCCGTGGCCTGCCAGCATACAAAATACGCCGGGCGTGCCCTGGCCGAGTGGCGCCTTATTGTGAGTGAGTGCAACTCGTTCGTGGGCCGACGACGCGAGGAGGGCGTGTATGGCTTGAAGGATGTCGAAGTGCCGTCGTTGGGGGTTGACGGACTGCGCCGTGTTGGATAACTTCCGATTTTGCAAGCACAGTCCAGCATTTTCGGATCTGTTCATCCTGCAAACTACTTCCATATTGTATGGAACAAACAAAGCCTGGCGACTCTGGCTGGATATGACGGGTGTTTATTTTGTTTAATACGGGTGTTTTTTTCTACTGTCTGTTTTTTCCAGGGCAAAGGCTCTGCTGTCCATGTGTTTATTTATCTAGGAAAGATGTGATATAGATAAGAGTTAGAACCTAGCTGCCCGCATCTTGCGGTAGAGGGTAACTTAAAAACGAAACCGAGCAAAAGCGAACCTCCTCTCTATTGCAATACTGTTTTCTATGTGGTACCCGTCTACACCAAAAAAACCAAACATTTGAAGCCACCGGCCGTCCAGGCCACCGTTGGAAAAAGCAACGCATACCATCATCTAGTGAGCCACGCCATTGCTTGCGGGCTTGCCGTTTGTGGCCGCTGCGTCGGCAGTCGCGCGTTCCAGCGCCTGCAGCGCATCGCGCAACAGGTCCTCCGGGTCCTCGATGCCGCAGCTAACGCGCACCAAGTCGTCGTACACGCCTACGGCCTCGCGCTGGTTCTGGGGGATGCCGGCGTGGGTCATGACGCTGGGCACCTCGACCAGCGACTCGATGCCGCCCAGCGACTCGGCGAGCGTGAAGAAGCGCGTGTACTGGCAGAACAGGCTGGCGGCGTGGCGACCGGCGCGCACGCGGAACGACAGCATGCCGCCGCCCATGCCCTCGCGGTGCTGGCGCAGGGCGACCGCGCGCTGGGGGTGTGATGCGAGGCCGGGGTAGTTGACGCTCAGGACGAGGTCGGTGCGCGACTCCAGCAGGGTGGCCAGCTTAAGCGCGTTGGTGGAGGCGGCACGGGCGCGCAGGTGCAGCGTCTTGAGGCCGCGGTGGGCGAGCCAGCTGTCAAAGGCGGATGGCACGGCGCCACCGGCGTTCTGCAGGAAGGCGAGGCGGGCGTGCAGGTCGTCGCGGTTGCAGGCGGCGATGCCCATGACAACGTCGCTGTGGCCGTTGATGTACTTGGTGACGCTGTGGACGACGACGTCGGCGCCGTGCATCAGCGGCGTCTGCAGGTAGGGGCTCAGGAAGGTGTTGTCGACGACGACGAGCACGCCGTGCTCGTGGGCGACGCGCGCAACGGCGGCAATGTCGACGAGGCGCAGAGTCGGGTTGCTGGGCGTCTCGATCCAGACGAGCCGTGTGGCAGGCGTGATGTGGGCGGCAATGTCAACCTCGATGGCTGGCGTGAAGGTGACGCGCACGCCGTGCGCCTTGGCGACCTGCGTGAAGTAGCGGTGCGTACCGCCGTAGACATCCGATACCGAAATCACGTGGCTGCCGCTGGCATCGGCATCGGTGGCGGCCGCGGCTGCGCGCTTGTCGTGGTCGCCGTCGAGGGGCGGGCCGATGGCTGTAGACGCGGCCAGCGCCTGCAGGATGGTGGCGGTGGCGGCGCTGCCGGAGCCGAACGCCAGCGCATGGCGTGCGTGCTCGAGCGCTGCCACGGCCTGCTCAAAATGGGCTCGGTTGGGGTTGCTGCTGCGGCTGTACTCGTAGGCCCCGACGGGCTCGCCCACGGCCTTCTGGGCAAACGTCGTGGATAGGCTGATAGCTTCGATCACGGCGCCCGTGGTCGGGTCGTGGGGGCTACCTGCATGGACGGCAAGGGTCCCAAAGCCGAGGGGAGCATTATCAGACCCCGTGGGGGCGGCTGACTTCGTGTCCGGCATGGCAGGGGCTCGCTTGTGGCTTGTGGCTTGTTGTCGTGCCGTAGAAGGGGTGTGTGAACAAATGGATGCGGGGCGAGTTGGACTTGCAGAGGGGTGTGCAGGAACTGGGATCGTGCCGTGGGGAGTCACGTAGAAATGGGCGCTTGCTGTATAAGAAGCCAAAAGTGATGTACCCAAAAACGAAAGAGGTGCTGTCGCCTTGCGCCCTGTGTGGTGAGTTTATAAGTCGATCTGAGAACGTGCTGGTGGCCGGTGTCATCAAAAAGATGGCGCCATCGCCGGATGTGGGGCAGTGTTGGAGGGCAAGAAAAAAAAAAAAAAAAGTCGTATTCAGGTTCGTATTGCAATCCCGTCGTTACCCTTCTGTATCCGCGATGTTGCTTGGCTTTTTTTCTTTCCTCGTATGTATAGATAGACCGGCCCGCTTCCCCGGTTTTTATACTTTGTTTAACATTTTACACTTTTGGGGTTCTCCCGCGTCTCAAGGGGGACGGACGGGCGGTGAAGCTGACACTCCCTTCTGTCGGCCGACCGCTTTAAGGAATAAGCAAGTGCGTTATATCCAGCCAGCCTTGTTCGGAACTTTATTTTGAAAGATATTAATCAGCCCAATAAACAACCAATCACGGACCATCAAACCTCCGTCCCCCTCCTTGTCATTCTCCTAAAACACTCTTCCTCCCTTGATCATGATGGCACACCGTATGCTTCCACGGTCCCGGCTGCATCTTATGTTCTGGCACTCTGGACAATTGTGGCATTGGCCAGCCTCATTGAACGCTGTGAGAGCTCTGCGGAACCGCATCGACTCTCCGACCCCGACCTTCGCATCGTCCCGCCGCCCTCGAGACATACGGTCCACGGCTTCGAAATTCCCGGTGTTCCCGGCAACTTCTTTGCGTCAAATTTGTTCGCTGCCCCTTGCTGTGGCAGCAGTGCCATAGTTCGCGGCAAAGCCGCGTCTGCGCCCAGGCCTCGACTCCCACCGGTTTGTTGATTCTCGCCGCTTCTGTTGATCTACTTTCCCTGTAGCCAGCCACGATGCCTCCTCGCCGTTCCCATACCAAGTCAAGAGCTGGCTGCCGGCGATGCAAGGCCCGAAAAATCAAGGTAGGGGAGTTCCGGTCTTCACGACGGCCGTGCTCTCTCCCCCCCCCTCACCCCTAGATCCTATCTGACATCCTCCCCAGTGCGACGAGATCCGGCCACGCTGCCACAACTGCGACAAACATGGCGTCACATGTGATTACGAGTTCCCTGAGTCTCTTACGGGCCTGCACGCACCTGGCATGCAGTCGGCCATGACTCGTGGGCCACTGCGCATGCACGTCATGGACAATCCACAAATCCCGGGTTACAATACGCTGCGAAGACCCTACAAACCCTCTCTTACGGTCTCCCCGTCCGTTTTTGCGCCCTCCTCGACAGCACCATCCCGCATGATGGAGCTGCGGCTCATGCACCACTATGTCACCACAACCTGCCAGACGCTCAACGTCCACATGGACCTCGTCCAGAAAGTATGGCAGGACCTCGTGCCGCGCATTGCTCTAGCCGCTTCGTGCAGCACCGCGAGCTGTCGATCCAGTCATCTGATGGATGCTATCTTGGCAGTGTCTGCGCTACACCTGCGCTGCGAGTTTCCGCACGACGAGGAGCTGGTACGCGCCTCGCATGCGTACATGGCAAGCTCGCTCGGCGAGTACAACCGGCTGCTGCAGGGCGGCATCAATGCGGACAATGCTGAGGCGATGTTTGTCAACGCGACGCTCATCGCTTTCCAGTCGACGGCGGCGCGGCGTTTTCAGAAGGAAGAGACGCCACACAATGCCGGCGCCGGCCCCAGCAACAGTAGCGGAAACAACTACAACCACAGCCACAACTACAACTATGGCAACGGTAACAGTAGGAACACAGGTGCCAGCGGCAGCGGCAGCCGAAGTTATCGCACGGGCCATGTGTATGGCAACGAGAGTGCCAGCGATGGCATGGCCACTGACGCGGACAACTACAGCTTGCCCATGTCGTTATTCCACGCCTTCCAGGGTGTCAAGGCCGTGACGGCTGCGTCTTGGGTGTGGCTGCGGCGTAGCGACATCGCTCTGCCCATCATCAACGCGCAGCCGACGATACACCTCGACGTCACGTCCGCCGAGGCGGGCTTTTTCGGCCATCTTTTGGACGACCTGGAAGAAGAGCTCGCGCCCATGGCCAACATGCACTACGACAACGGTCGTGGAGGCGATCCCGTTTTGCGCGTGCCCATCACCTATGTTCCCTCCAACAGCATGTACATTGAAACGACTGTGGCGATATCGTCCAACCACTCCCAGGACAGGGGCAGCAGTGCCAGCACCGGCAGCGGAGCGAGGAATAGGACCCCCAACTACAACAGCAGTTCGTGGTCGAGCCAATCCTATTCCAACAACTCACAAGAAGGTGTGCTGCCGGACGGCAGCGTCATCAGCGAGGCCGCACGTGCGCGCCATGCGTACAAGCACGCGGTGGCCATCCTCAACTGGGCGCACCGAAACCCGCAGAGCGGCGCGTGCCTGTCGTTTCCCGCGACAGTGTCGCGCTACTTTGTCGATCTGCTCCGCCAGCGCACGCCGCGCGCCCTGTGCATCCTCGCCTGCTACTTTGCCATGACCAAAGTGCTGGACTCGCACTGGTGGCTGCACGGCCTGGCCCGGCGAGAGGTGCTCGGCATTGTATCCCTGTTCAACTCGGATGCTGTGCCCTCGGATGTTGAGCGGCGCTGGTGGCCACATCTCATGTGGGCCGTGCGGGTGGCAGTGTACCACGAGGACGGCCATTCGTCGGACTTCGTGCCGTCGGACGTGTGGAACGCACCCTACTCCAACTTGGAGAACATGGTCAGCAGCAACGGCAGTAGCGGTGCCAGCACTGGCCGAGGCAGCAGCAGTTCGGCCGGCCTCTCCGGCCTGGCTGGTGCGCCGCCGTCCACACCCGGGCCCCCGGCATACGGAAGCCACATCGACCTGACGGCGCAGGATATCTTCAGCGGTGATACGACGACCGCGGCGGCAGCGGCGGTTGCGTCTGCAGCAGAACAATACAACGCGTTATCTTTCCCCAGCGGCCTATAAGGACGGGACCGTCGAGCCGCATGGCACGGCGGGGGACGGCCAGGATATGGCCCTGGGTGAGGCAGAAATCGGGATCTTGGGAAGGAAGGCAATGCACTTTGGAATTCATGGGTTTGGGGGTACGGAGAGGGGACCTCCAGCATACAACACTGCCAAGACGAGTGCGGTGGGTTCTATATATGCTGCCATACCTAATCAGTGCCGGCTTGTACACCTAATTGATTGATTAAATTCAAATTGAATGCAACTATGTACGAACAGGCGCAATACAGAGACAGCGATACAGAAAACGTGCAAATAAAGCCCACGACACCATGCCGGGGAGAACGCCAAGCAAGCTCGCCGAAACCAAACGACAAAGTTTCCGCCCATCATGACCGTCTTGCTCTCTTGGGCAGCTCGTTTTGGATCTTGACCACGCCCGTGATGTCGCGCAGCGCCTTGCTGACAGCCTCAGCCGTGGCGTCGTCGCCGTCGTCGCCGCCGGCCTCGGTCGCGGCCGAAGCACCTTCGGCGCCGTCGGCCTCCTCGCCACGCCGGCGCTTCAAGCCCTTCATCTTGCGCGTCTGCAGGTCCTTGACGTCCTGCCGGCCCACGTGGATGCGCCCGATCTTGTCACCCATGCGGTCCGTCTCAATGTTCTTCTTGGTGCGTGCCTCTGTCGACGTCTTGGGCCGCCGCAGCGCCTCCCGGAGCAGCCCGCTGTCGGGCTCCCGGAACCGACCAAGACGCACGTCCAGCCGGGGGCCAATCTCCTCGAGCTCGACGCGCGGCAGGCGCTGTCCGCT
Organism: Ceratocystiopsis brevicomis; assembly: GCA_002778105.1. Taxonomy (NCBI): domain Eukaryota; kingdom Fungi; phylum Ascomycota; class Sordariomycetes; order Ophiostomatales; family Ophiostomataceae; genus Ceratocystiopsis; species Ceratocystiopsis brevicomis. The sequence continues at coordinate 540,277 of PCDN01000007.1, forward strand.
GCGCTTAGTCGTGAGAGCATATACGCGCAGGTGGAGCACGGGCAGCGCGGACGCATCTGTGGTGGCCTCGCCCAAGGCGGTGGTAGCGGCCGCCGCCGCAGAGCCCGGCTGCGGCTCCTCGGCCGTCGCGACCACAATGTGCGAGAGGCCCTCGACGTCGATCTTGTCGGGAGTCGAGTCGCCACGGAAGAAATCGGTCAGCAGGCTCTTGGCGAGCGCATACTTCTTTCCCGTCTCCGTCGTCGGCGCGCCACCGTCGCCGCCCTCGTAGAAGGGAGTGCCGGCAAACAGCAGCATGGGCCGGGCACCGATGGGAAAGCTCCGCGCCTTTTTCTTCGCCTCCTGTCCCTCTGCCTCCGCCGCGGCCGCTTCGTCCGTGCTGACGCCGTCGCTGAGCGAGCCCGCCCGTCGTGCAGTGCGCTCGTCAACGTACATCTCCAGCATGTCCAGCATCTGGTAGTCAAATGTCCGGCACAGCGTGAGGCAGTGGCGCCGCTTCTTGCTGCTGCTGCCAAACACCAGCAAGCTGGCATCGTTCTTGCGCGAAAAAAACTCGAGGCTGGCTGGATCCTCAAACGGGTGCACCGCATTCTTCTTGGTGAATTTCTTGGCCAGCGGCGCACGCATGGCGTGCAGGTCTGTCAAGCAGTCCTGCACCAGCTGCGAGCATGTCGTTCCGCGCAGAAAGAGACATGTCTTGGGGTTCTCCGTGGCCTTGGGCGCGCGCTTTTCAAGAGCACGCTTTGAACGCGCATTTCGCGGAGTTATCTGGCGAAGCATTTCGACTCGGTTGGACGGTGCTGATGGTGTGCTGCTGTTTGGGCTGGGCGTAGGGGCGAGTTCTGGACTTTTTCGTTCTCTTCTTTTTTTCTGCCGTTGCATCTGTATTTTTAGGCGGTGAGACGTGGGAAGTCTTATCGATAAGAAGTGGGGCTATTTACCCTAGTATGCGAGGATCGTATACTTGCATGTAAGTCAACAAAGCTCCTTCTCATCTTCTTTCTCTTTCCCAGCCAAAAGAAATAAACGGAAAGGGAAGACATAATAAAAAGAAGTCATAATTGGAAGACATTTAGGAATGTTCTATTCTGAAATGGGAACGCCTTTTCACCACTCTAACGACCTCCTCGTCCAAGCTTCAGCATTTCAACAGCATCAACGCACCATGCTTACTTTTCCTACCATAAGAAGATCGCTGACACCTAGACCTAGAACAACTAGGCCTAGGTTTGTGTCACAGCCTTCCATAACCTCGGATTCATCCGACACCGCCGTCAATGCGTTGCCCATCAGAACGCGTTCGGTTCTGGACGAAGACGGCGATACGGTGCTGTATACGCACCAAGACAAGCAAGACGACCGGAATGAAAAACCAGGTACCATTGAATGGGCAAAAATCAATGATCGTGCCCTCTACCGCCAACTTTTCGTCGAGAAACAGAAGCCCCGGTGTCATAGCCGTCACAGGATCATGGCCTGCGTTGCAAACGAGACGCTATGCATTCTGCCGGCGCTGCTCAGCTCGCGTCCTCACATACATGCCGAAGTGTCATACCTATACGACCTGAAAGCAACGCCCCGGCTCCCGCCAGACCTGCACGAACTCCCACCCGGGTTAAGGCGTCAGCGCACCAGCGTCAAGGTCGTCAACGGGGACGCTCTGGATGCGGCGTTATCGTTGGAGTTGGACCAGACCTCGCAGGATGACTTGCTTTATGTTAAAAAGCGGTCGCTAGCCCTAGGAAGAGATGTGTCCGGAAGCCATAGTGACGCCATCGACTGCGACGGCGAGGCACCCGCAAGAGGAAGTATGATTCAACCCAGGACTCGAAAGGTCCTTTTAAACGCGACGAGCTTTACCGGCGAGTTGGGTGGACACTGGAAGCAAGGCAGCCTGGCCACGGAAGAAGAACGATTGTGTTTTCGGACATCGCTGTCGCTGTCGCTGCCGGGCACAACCGAGGACGAAACGGCAGCAGACGAAACACCACAGGGGGAAGTGAAGCCAGGGGACGCAAGCAACACGGCAGAGAAAACCAAAGCGGCCGTGGAACCAAAAGCAATCCCACCTACACCGCCACAAAAGGCGTGGATGAGCAGTCTGGTCCAGCATGCGGAGGCCCGGGGGTGGACGAAGACACCACCGCTCCGGTCTGGGGAGGCGCTGTACACACGCGATGTGCTCGTCGTGCGTAACGCCACATACATAGGCAGCTCCCTGTTAGGCGCCGCCAAAAACAATGTCCCGAGCTCGATGCTACCGGTGGTCAGCGTGATCACAATGGCGCCCGTGCATCAGCCCCTGTGGCGGCGTGGGAACAGGGTGCTTCCGGAGTATGCGCTAGACGAAGACCGAGCGTGCATGAAAGACAAGATGCGCCTGGCCTTGCGCATTGCGGTGGCAAACAAGCACGACTCGGTGGTGCTGGGAACGCTGGGTTGCGAAAAGAACCTGTACCTGCGACGGCCAGGCGCGATGGCCGCCAACCCGGCGCATGCTGCCGCAGCCTGTTGGCGGGAAGTGCTAATGGAGCCGGAGTTCTCTGGATGCGGGTGGTTTCGAGACATCCGCTTTGCGGTGCCGGAGGAGCGCGGAGACGACACGTTCAACATCTTCCACAAAATGCTGCACGATCTGGAGGTGTAGGGGGAGAGACAAGTGGGGAGCCGGGACGCAGGTGCATGGTTAAGAGGAACAGCCACAGGAACATGAATTGTTAGGAGAAAAGCATTCATATAACCATTAATTTTGCTTGTCCTACCAACCTGAAACACATATATGTACAGAACGTGCTGCCTTCGCGCGCTGGGTGTCATGCAGGCGATTTGATGGCGCCGTCCGGGTTGTCTGGCTCGGGCTCAAACTGGCGCGGGATCAGGCCATCGGCCATGCGGATGGCGCCGTCCATGTCGTTCTTGTTAAACAGGAACAAGCCCTGGATGGCCGCTGTGCTCGTGTGCCGCCGCGGGGGGCGGTCGGCCCCGTTGTGTGCTTCGGATTCGCTGCCATCTTCGGTCGGCGGCGACACGAGGCCCAGCTCCTGCAGCCGCTGCAGGAATCGTGCGCGACCGGCGCCGTCGTGGTCGATGTCGCCGTAGAAGCGATCCCACATCTTAGCCGCCTGATGTGCAGTGGCTTCGCCGATGCGTGCCATCATGTCGACGCGGCCTGGGCGGATCAGCGCCGGGTCGAGGCGGTCGATGTGGTTGGTGGTCAGGAAGGCGATGCGCTCTTCGCTGGCCGCGACGCCGTCGAGGGCGTTGAGCAGGCCGGAGAATGTGACAGTCGGGCCGGTGTAGCCGTCAGAGTCGCGCACGCCGCCGCTATTGCCGCGCCGGCGGTTGACAAAGGCAGCGTCGGCATCCTCGAGCAGGAGGAAGGTGCGGCGCGGCTGGCGCATCAGCAACATGGCCAGCTTGTCATCGGTCATGCCGACCTCGCTGAGGTTAACGACGGCCAGGCCAAAGTCCAGCTCGCCGGCGAGGGCCTGGATGAAGGAGGTCTTGCCGCTGCCGGGCGGGCCGTACAGCAGGTAGCCGCGGCGGTAGGGGATGCCGCGGTCGACGTACCACTGCTGGCGGCCGAGGAAATCGCGCACGTCGGCAACAATGTGCTCGCGCACGCCACGGTCCAGAACAACCGACGCCAGCGGGCGCTTGGTGCGTGATGGGCCGAGGCTGCCCCAACCCATGCCCTGGACGCTGTAGACGGGGGTGCGGCCTTCGGCGGCCTGGGCGGCGAGCGCGTGCGCCTGCGCAAAGATCTCCTCAAACACGTGGCGGTGCGCCCACAGAGCTGTCAGCGTGACGGTCTCGTGCGGCTCGCCCGTGGCCATGTTGGCGGTGCTCTGCTTCTCACGCTGCACGGCGATGTAGACGCCCGGCCGGTGCTGGATCAGGTGGCGGCCGTAGCCCGGCTGAAGGAAAAAGCTGGCCTGCACGGGGCCGTTCTCACTGGCCCCGCTGCCCTCCCCAGAAGTGCTGCCGTTGCTCCCGGTGACCAGGCTCTTTGTCGTTGTCGCCACCGATAGGTTGTGAATGCGCGTCAGCCGCGTCGCCACAAACCCGCGCGGCGTCCGTGGCTCGGCCAGCCACGCAAGCACCCACGGGTAGGACGGGTCGCGCCGGCTAATCTCGACGTTCACAAGCAGACGGCGGCGCAGCATGTGTGCGCCCGAGATCACCCCCCGGCGCGCGGTGGCTGCGACGGCGCCGAGCCCGGCAAGGCCGATGCCGCCGGCAAAGACGGGGTTCTCAAAGAGCGCATCGAAGCTGAAGGGCAAAGAGGACGGCGGGGCAGACGCAAGCGGAAGAGAGGCTGGGGTTGCAGAATCTCTCGTGGACATGGCGTGACTGTGACTGGTGTGCAGACGCGGCGGCGACGATGGGAGAGCAGTCGTTTGTCTCTCTCTGTCTTGGTCCGGATTCCAGTTTTACACAGCTCCGGCGACGAAGCCTCTATAGTTGCATATACATATGCATGAATCCAACATGAATGGCCACAAGTAGAATAGAGCCAGGATTTTCGTTCTTTTCTTTTCTGCGTGTTCTCTATCATTACAATGCATACAGACATGCCCATGCCCACTTCCTTTCCTCATAGCCGGCGCGGGTTCTGGCTCCGCGTGCCACCGTACTTGAGCGGCGTCGCGTCGGCCACACGCGTGATCTTGCCCCGGAGCAAGCGGCCCTCGGTGCCGAGCAGGATCTTGGTAACGGCCTGGCGGCCCTGCCCAAAGCCGCGCAGGAACACGGCCATTTTGTGTATGCTCTTGTGCCAGCCAGCCTGGTACAGGCGGTCGCACACGTAAGCCCCGAGCTGGTAGGCGGCGTCGTAGGACTTGCGCTGGGCCTTGCGGAAGCCGATGTTGCCGCAGGACACGGAGAGGATCACGTCGCCGTTGGGCTTGGACACGGTGATGTGGGTGTTGTGCTTGTGTGAGAAGACGTGGAACTGGAACTCGCCGGCGGAGTGGTCAACGTCTCGCTTCATGCGGTGCAGGTCGTCGAGGCTGGAAGAAGAGGTTGGGGCGGCGGGCGTGACTGGGGAAGAAGAGGCCTGCACTGGCGCAGCAGATGACGACGACGGAGACAGGAGATCGGCAAGACCGTCCATGGATGTCCGGCTGCTGTCTGGTGGCGAAGAAGCCGAGCCCAGCGACGAGAGGGCGTCCGCAATCGATCCCATGCCCGTGCCCTTTGCCGGCGGCCGGTCGTCTGCAGCACGCACCACAATTGTGCTCGAGAATGGCCGTGCCAGTTGCGCCAGCACAATTCGGGACGCCATCGCTTCCGCACCAGGCCGCCGAGCCGCCGGCGTGGCCGCCGTCCGGAGAAGCCGCGTACCGCCCTCCCGCGACGTCGCCGCTGCCGCCGAGGACTGCAGCAGCGCCCGCGCAAGCCGCACTGGTCCGGCTGCTGCTTTGCCCATCATGGCCAGCAATTGATGAGGTCGTGGAGGCGTGTGTAGCTGTGTGCTGTGGCGGCTGCCCAGAGTCCTAATGGTCGCGGTGTTCTGTCGTCGAGCTTTTTTCTTCTTTTTTTCTTGTCTGATTTTAGGGAAGTGCGCCGACCAATTAGCGCTCGCATACGGCAATTGCGGCCAGCCAGGAAAGATACTTACAGCCTGAGGCCCTAGCCGACTTCGATTTGCTTCCGCCGCTGCCCACTAACAAAAAATTCTCGACGCCATTTCTCGCTGTCCCTTCCACCGCCCCCCCTCCGCCTGTCTTTTGCGCCCGACTCCACGGATAGAGAGCTCGTCGTTTTTCCTCTTCCAACCGATCCTGTCCTCTACCCCTCTCTCTCTCCCCCTCTCAAAATGAACGCTGCCAGACGGGCTCCGAATGCCCTGTCGCGGGCGCCGTGTTCCCTCGTCGCCACCGCCCATGGCCGGACACCGGCCTACCGCCGGTTACTGACATCGCCAACCCTGCTCCGTGCAGTTGCCAGCAGCGAAGCGTCTCTGCGCACGACCTCTTCTCCGTCTTCCTGTTTCTCCCTTCCGGCGGCCACCTCCCTACGGCTCGTTTCCTTCCCGCCCCAAGCGCGTCCATTCCATGCTTCCGCCCTGCGGCCACAGCAGCAACCACAGCGGAACGCACGGACAGCAGAGAAGCCGGCGGAGGGAAAGCCGGCAGAAGACGCACCAAACAAAGACGACCCAGAGGCAGGCGCAAAGGAGGGTCAAAAGGCAGAGGACGGCGCGGAGGACAAGGAGGGCAGCAAAAAGGATGGAAAGAAGGACGAGGAAGAGATGCCGCCGCCCCCTCCTCACGGCGACAAGACCCCGTGGCAGGTGTTCCTGGAGACCATGCAGTCCGAGTTCAAGCAGTCTAAAGAGTGGAACGAGTCGACCAAGGCCCTGGCCGAGGGCGCCCACCAGTTTACCGAGAGCGAATCCGTGCAGCGCGCGCGCAAGGCATACGAGGCAACATCGGGCGCCGTATCGTCTACGGCAACAAATGTACTAAAGACCACAGCGACGGCCATGGGCAAGGGCGCTTCATGGACGTGGGAGACGCCGGTGATGAAGGGTGTGCGCAAGGGCGCCAACGCGACGGGCGAGGTGCTCGACAAGGCGACCAAGCCAATCCGGGAAACTGAGGCCTTCAAGAACGTTAAGGAGGTCATTGACGACGGCAGCAGTTCGCGCTACGGCGGCTGGGCTGACAAGGAGGAGCGCCGGCTGCGGCGCGACAAGTGGCGCAAGGCACAAGGCCTCGACGACGGAAAGGCGCCTGAGGTGTTTGAGGAAAATCCAGAGTACGTTTTGTTGCGAAAAGAACGAGACCGAGCTTTTCTAGCTAACCAAATCACTAGCGCCGGCACACACGTCACCATCCATAAGGACGCGGCCTGGAAGGATGCATGGCGTGACTTTAAGGATTCGAGCAAGCTGGTGCAGGGCATTTTCTCGATGAAGGAAACATACCAAGAGTCGGAGAACCCGCTGATTTCGACCGCTCGCAGCATCACGGATCGTGTGGCCGGCTTCTTTGCTGAGAACGAGACGGCCATGGTGATCAAGAAGCTGCGGCAGATGGACCCGTCGTTCCAGCTGGAGCCGTTCCTGCGCGAGCTGCGCGAGTACATTCTGCCCGAAGTGCTAGACGCCTACGTCAAGGGCGATGTCGCGACGCTGAAACTGTGGCTGTCCGAAGCGCAGTTCTCGGTCTACGAGGCTCTGACGAAGCAATATCTGCAGGCCGGCCTCAAGTCAGACGGCCGCATCCTTGACATTCGCCACGTCGACATTCTCAAGGCACGCATGCTCGAGCCGGGCGAGATCCCCGTCTTCATAATCACCTGCCGCACGCAAGAGGTCCATGTCTACCGCAAGGTGAAGACGGAAGAGCTGGCCGCCGGCATGGAGGACAAGGTGCAGTTGGTGACCTATGCCATTGGCATCACGCGCATGCCGGACGATGTCAACAACGTCGAGACACGCGGTTGGCGGTTGATTGAGATGCAGAAGAGCGGCCGTGACTACATCTGATTGAGATTGGGGTCACCTGCTCTCTTCCGATTCGCTGTTCATGCTGACCCAGGCATAACCGTATTCACAACGTCCGCGAACGCTTTTTTGCATGCACACACGGGCATGCGCGCACAAACGCATGTTTTCCATCAGCCCCCATTCACTTTCACACTATCACATACCACCACGACTCTCTCTCGCTCCATTTTTCACATACGCTTGTCCACGGATTTCTATTATGCTGTTGCTGGCCTCTGTACCGAAATCCTGGCACTGGATGTTCGCATACGAAGGAGACATCTATCCCTTTTGTTTTCTCATGGCCGTGCCATCGTAGCCTGCGGAATTTTTTTCCACTTTGTACATATATTCATGTTGCCTATATGGTTGGGACTCGAGTGTTATAAAGGCGCATTTGGGACTGGCGGAAGACAAGGAAAAGGGAAAAAGCACGGCCGACGAGAAAAAAATCGCGGTATGGGACACGCCACTCAAAATATCACAAACATCAGACAAACTACAAAAAAAATGTCAAACAAAAAACCATCAATGTCTATTTTGCTAAATAGGGGAATATTGGTTGTCAGGGAGAAACAGAGCAAAAAGAAGCAAAAAAATTAACCAAACCCAACTCTCCTTTGAAAGTCTAATTAATGGAGCAGTAGGGGATCGAACCCTAGACTTCTCGCATGCAAAGCGAGCACTCTACCACTGAGTTACAGCCCCGTACAGCTTGTATAGTGGCGTTAGTGTCTTATTCAAGCACATATACGTCTCTGTAGTTACGGGGTGCCAAGAACCGCACAAAGCCCTTTGCATAAATACGGAGTATGGTGAAGCGGTGAGTGTATAAGAAAGGAAAGTATAAAAATAAAACAACGAAAGAAGCTGTTTGTATGCGGCGTCCCATGCCTCGATTTGCCAGATTCTCGAGTGACTATTCACATAGTATAGAGTATCAGCAGGGAGCTATGAAGAATCAGAGGAATTGTCGTACGATGGATGAGATGCACTATACTTTTCCGAAAGCCCTTATTGTACCCATGGCCGTATATACAGACTAGTTTTATGCACTGCAGTCAGACACGCATACCAGCCTGTTGGCTCCAGACTGCTGGCGTTCTGCACTCTACATAAGATACATATGCAGTCTAGAGAACTGCAGATGCATACGCCCCTTTCGTATCTCGGGCATGATCAGGCATTCACCGCTTTTCGGGACGCTAAACGCAACCTGCCTGGTAGATTTCTCCTTCTCTTCTTTTCTTCGTTTCTTTCTTTTGGCCTCCATCCCGGACCGTAATGGTTCCCGAAGTAGTATCCTATGCCAAAATGAAGAGAAAAAAATCAGTCCTGTTGCCGAAACATGATCGATCTCACTTTCTTCTGTCTCGATGGTCGACGATCGTAAGAGACGGCTTTTCCTACCGTAGATACCAGCTGCAGGGGAAGTAGGACATATCACATTTTGACCCATCGGTCTCCGTACTCGTATTCTACTGTTTTTTTTCCCCCGGGGTCTCCAGAGACAGCCCTGGTGCGCCCTGTGCTCTCTCGATGTCTTTTAGGTTACAGAACATTCTTACTTTCCGACTGCGTTCTATATTGCACCACTTCCGCCGGGTGTTATGATCCTCTTCCAGCCATGTCACATGGAGTTCAAGGACAATGGCACAAGAACATTGCAGAAAGCGAACAACACGAAACCGGCTCCGGGATGGGCATGAATTTCCAGAATATATCTACTCGCACTACGCCCACCCCCTCAGAGGAAATGGGTGTACGAAGTACTTACGTACATATAGTAACGTATAGCGATCCAATTGAGTTGCTTTTTTTTCTGTTTCATGCGGTTGCTGCATGCAGGTGCGGTTTCGCACTGTTGCAATCAGAGAGTGGCCATCGAAATGGGCTTGTGTCCACCAAGGCTTTGCCGAAATGAACCAGCGATTCGGCACACAGGCTGTCGCTCAATCCTCCATGCAATGCTGCGCTGGGCCTTGGCCTGCCACAATTTATGTATGCACAGCATCGTGCGAGTTCGTTTTCGTTCGGGTTATGTTGCTGTTATGTTTGTGTCTGTCCACTCCTTCGTTTTCTAGAGCGAAAGACACGGGCAAAAAAAGCCACCGCTTTATTGGCCCTTGGTCCCCGGGGAGGGTCACCTTGCTGCCACCCTAACGGTCTAGCCCCGCACAAAGAATACATAAAATACATAAAATCAACCGAATTACGGAGTAGAGCGCAGAGAGCGGATGGTTTTCTGGATGGAACCGCATTATGCAGTATTTAGCTTGAACTGGAAAAGGCAATAATCCCGACTGCAACAAATCCGTTTGTTCAAGTTGCTGCCATTGCAGACCTACGCAGTAGGCAGTTCTACAGTGACACAACAACGACGAAGGCTCTGGTAATTTCATTTTTTGTAATTGCTTGAGAAACCCCCATGTTTATGGCACCTTGCCCTGTATCGTAGTATCATACCAGACATTGCCCTTCGCTTGGGCTGGAAGTCAATCTGTCCCGGGTTGCATGCCCCCCCACAGGCCACACACACACCTGGCGGTGAGAGGCAAGTGCTGATACTTTTTTTTTTGCGCACATCTCGTCGCTCTAGCCCCGGCTTTGGTCTGTCTAGCTGCATTGCCGTGCGTGTTTTGCTCGTACTCAGTATCTAACACGGCGTTGGCAGTAGAGCCTGCTTCTTATCGGACTAGCATCCTTCGGCAGTTTGGGGGCGAATGCCTTGGAAGCAGAACTCCTCAAGTGGAGGCTGTGTGGCTGCATCTCGTGGTCTGTCTGGGCGCGTAGGCCTGTGCACTGCCCGCTCAGCTGCAGGTCTTACTTAGGATCTCAGGATGTTGGCGAAACGGTTGGGGTAGGTGAACATTAGAGCATACCATACCGCCATTTGTCGAAAGGTACCCTATAGGATGCTCTCGTTAGCTCGAGGAGAAAAAGAAGAAAAAGAGACAAGCTTTCTGGGATTGTGTGCCTGGCTCTCTTTCTTCTTGCATTCTTTTATTGTTGACCGCTGCGTTCCTATCCTATCCTTGGATGCTTCTCCCCCCTTTCCCCGTCACGTTTATCTTTCTCTCGTTCTTTGATGCTTCTATCGGTGGCCACTTCGCCTCTGGAGCCTTGGGGCTGCTCTCGTGTTTGTAGTTGGCCATTCGCAGAGGTTGCCTACCGGAACCCATTTTCTTCGTTCGCTTCCATCCAACGACACTGCCGCCCACAGCGCCCACAGCTCCGATTCAGCTCTTTTTTCTCTGGAATTTGAACGGACCTGTCCGGGGGGTTTTTTTTTTTTTTTTTTTGAATCGACCCGTCGATTGAGCTCCGCGCTGTACACCCGTATTCCGCCAGGCTCGCTCGGCAGTCGCAAAGCCTGTCTGGTTTACGCTTCTTCTTTCTAAGGCATACCGATTTTATGCACGAAGCGTCCTCACATTGGGCCTCGATCAATGAGTGAGCAAGCCCAACAGATTGCATGAACCTGTGGCAAGTATCTTTTTTGCGGCCGCTTTTTTCGTCCCTCTCACCATTTTCAGCGGTAGCTTTTGTGCTGCACGCCTCTGTGCTTTCATAATTTAAAGCACCCATCTTTGCACACCTGCTCATTGTGTCTCTGTTGTATCGAGTAAGTATATCGAGGTATGAAGAGGTTCATTATCCGGCTAGTGTTCTTCCCTCTTTTTTTGATGTTCTTTTCTCGCGATACCCCGTCACCTTTTCTCCTTCGATCCTGCTACATCCCGTTAAGGAAGGAACGCTGCACTATCATCACTACCTATGGTCCCTTTCACACACATCACTGACCCTCTCGTTCCTTCCGTCACTAACACGTTATTTTGTTTCTATTTAGCCACTAGCTCCTCCCCTCTTCACGGCTCCTGCCTGTTGTCGTCTCCACAGTCTCAAACATACATCCCACCTCATTCTTTTCTTTCCTCTTCCTCCTTGTTTTATTTGCAATTTGAACCGTCAACATTGCCTCTACCATTGGTTCCCAAGCTTGCATGACCAGGCAGCTGACCGCAGAATAGTGGGAAAGTGGCTCTATCAGCCTCTGCTCATCTGCCATTCACCCTACACTCGCTTCGATAAGAAAAAGAAGAAAAGCAGAGGGGAAAGTCTTAGGGAGTAAGACTAAGACATCGGAACCCCCCAAGCCTTCTCCCACAACTAAAACGGCATACAAGGTGACACTGAGTCTGCATATCCATTCGGCTCGGTGATGGCATCGCCTGAACAGTTCGCCGGCGCCGGTGCCACTGGGCTCACAACCCAGACGAGCTACACTGTCATGGCTGGGCTCCTGACACAACCGGACTCGCTTCAGACAGCACTGATGAGTCTGCATTACATCTACCCGGTTGTTGTCTTTGGATACTTTGTGGCCACATCGTCTATCGCCATTTGTGTCCTGTCAGAAAAGAAAGAACACGTTCGACGACGCCCGATGCTTGTGCTAATGCTTTTAATCGTCTTAAGCTATCTTGCACAAATTGCCACTATTGTCGTCCCGTCCATGTTTGCAAAGGGATGGATAGGCCAGCAGGACACTATGATCAGTCTTCTGTCATGTATCTTGGTTTTTGGCATCCAGTTGGCAACCCTCTTCGATAACACGACCGTGGCATGGTACCCTTACATTGGCCCCTACCTTCTCGCTCTTGTCTTCGAACCAGCTCTAGAGATCATATCTCTGTACACACGGGCTCCCGGTCCCCTGACATCGTCTGAAATTGTTCGGCTTTCTATTTCTGCCTTTCGCTATCTTGCCATCAGCTTGGTTGTAGCATCCTACTTCACTTGGCGCGATCTGCCCAGTCCGAAAGATGCCGCGGACTCGGAACAACAGCCGTTAATTCCCAAAAACGCCGACGGCACACCTGTTCAGGACGATCCAAATGCTGCGACAGCAGGGACACAACCTAGTTTCAACTACGGCTCAACAACATCAACAGCGCTCGCTACTGCCAACAATTCAGACTCCGAAGATGAAACCGACTCCAGCACGTCCAACTCATCGAATAAAACTACAGAGTCGCCGTGGGAACGAAGCGAGCGTGAAAAGCGTGAAGAAATGGAAAAACGGTTAAGAGAAAATGGAAACTGGCTAGAATATGCAAAACGATTCATGGTATGCCACCTGGTTCATTGTTATTTGTTTTGGTCAAACTAGGTTCCCTTCTACTAACACAATGCCGCAGATTTTCTTCCCCTACATCTGGCCTGTTAACAACCGTGGTCTTCAAATCCGTGCTGTCCTTGTGGGCGTTTGTCTTCTTGCCAACAACGCACTGAACGTCCTGATTCCTCGCCAGCTTGGTATAATCATAGACAGCCTTGGACACGTTAACGACAAGAACCCCTGGGTTCAAGTCATCATTTTTGCTGTCTTGAAATTTGCCTCTTCACAGGCTGGCATATCTCTGCTCCGCCAGTGGCTTTGGATTCCTGTCGAGTATTACTCGTTTGGTGCCATGAGTACAGCCGCTTACTCTCATGTGCTTAACTTGTCCTCCGACTTCCATGACTCCAAAAGCTCGTCTGATATTATGGTAGCCATCAATTCTGGCCAGAGCATTTCAAGTCTGCTTGAGTCAATTTGCTTCTCCGCCATCCCCATGCTCATCGACATGGCCGTTGCCTTTTTCTATCTGTCTGCTTCATTTGGCCCATACGAAGGCTTTATCACCTCTGCGACTGCCGTCATTTTCCTGTACATGTCAGGTCGCATGATCTCTGGTCTCAAGACAGCACGCAGACACGAGGTTAATGCCTGGTTTGAGGAGCATTATGTTCGCCAGACGGGCATTCAAGGATGGTCTACTGTGGTTTCCTTCAATCAGGTCGGCCACGAAGAACGCCGGTATTCTGAAGCTGTCAGAAATCGAATGCAACGATCTCAAAACGTGTACTTGGGGTATCTTCTGGCCTACGCCTTCCAATACCTCGTTCTTTTGGCTGGTCTTCTTGCCGGGGCTTTCCTTGCCGTGTGGCAGGTTACTAGCGGGCAGTCAACGCCCGGCCAGTTCATGATGATGCTCACATACTGGACTCAACTGGTTGCGCCGCTCACCTTCTTTGCTAGTCTGGGAAAAAATATTTCCAGGAACTTCATCCACGCCGAGCAACTTCTGGAGATCATGAACACCAAACCCACCATTGTCAGCAAGGAGAACGCGCCTGACTTGCAGTTCTCTGGCGGCAGCGTCGAATTTCAGAATGTCTCATTCTCATATCAAGGAAAGAAAAACATTCTCAAAAATATCTCCTTTCATGCCCATCCCGGGATGACCATTGCCTTTGTTGGTGCTACTGGTGCTGGCAAATCTACAATTTTGAAGTTGCTTGACCGCTTTTACGATGTTACTGAAGGATCAATCAAGATCGATGGACAAGATATTAGAGATGTGAATCTCTTTAGGTATGATTTTGTTCGGCAACTTCGGATATAAAGTGATTCGATCCTAACTGAAGCAGTCTACGATCTCGAGTTGGAATTGTACCGCAGTCGCCAATTTTGTTTAACGACTCCATTATGAACAACGTCCGATATGCTAAGTTGGACGCTACTGACGAAGAAGTGTTTAACGCATGCAAAGCCGCTGCTATTCATGACCAGATTCTTGGATTCAGTGATGGCAAGTTCACTGGCCTCCATTACTCTATATTCCAAGCATTCCACTTTCTAACCTTGCAGGATACAACACGAGAGTTGGTGAACGAGGAGTCAAACTATCTGGTGGTGAACTACAACGCGTCGCTATTGCTCGAGCTATTTTGAAAAACCCATCAATTGTCCTGCTTGACGAGGCTACCAGCTCTGTGGACACCGAAACGGAGCAAAAAATCCAAAAAGCCCTCCAGGCTCTATGCTATGGTCGCACTACATTTGTTGTCGCGTAAGTTTTGTTGCTTTATTCAGGCTCGCAAGCATTAACTAACATACGCAAAGCCACCGTCTATCGACTGTCATGGACGCCGATCAAATCCTTGTGGTTACAGATGGCGAAATTGTTGAAAAGGGTACCCATGATGAGTTGATCAAAGCTGGCGGAAAATACGAAAGCCTGTGGTCGAAGCAAATCTTCACTCGTCCGTCAGATAAATCCAAGTCCACGCCAACCACAACAGCGGCCAAAATGAACCTCGAGTTGACTCTGGAAACCGAGGTCGGCAAGGAGATAAATGAAGAAGCAACGGAAAGAGGCCACCCGGGACAACAAGGTGTCGACGATACTAAGCCGAGAGATGCCGGCAATTCGGGTGGAAAGGCTGCTCCTCCGGAAGTAGACAGGCAGCAGGATTTCAAGACAGCCCGTTATCGAAATGAGTCGGCGTCCACCGAGCAGAAAGAGGTATAACTTTTACTACTAGATATGGCCAGGATTCACAAATTTGCATGTATCTAACAAGACTTTCTTTTTGTTCGTTTTACAGGACGTCCGACTGAACCCTGTCGCACCATCCTTCACCCCCCGGACATTTTTCGCAGCACTTCAAGCCACTCCGAAGACTGGTCATGTAGCCACAGACTCAGATAACACCGACTCAGGGCCACCGCCATCAAATACGGCTGTTTATGGCAGTCCGACCCCGAAGATAAATTCAACCCGGAGAAATACTCTTGGAAGTGATGCTGGGATGGACTCACAATCCATGCCTGTAACTCTTGCCAACCCTTCGAGTCGAAACCGGGAAACTTCCTCATCTTACGTGTCGGATCAATCTGGCTTTGATGGCGATCCTTCCAAAATCCAAGAGCGCAGTACAGAGGCCACCGAACCTGACGCTTCGCCACAAGTTGCCTTTTCCCCGGAGCACCAGGAAAGCCACCAGTCAGGCAAAGACAACAACGTTGGCCAGGTGACCTTAAAAGGAAAATCAATTTCCAGCAAGCCGAAATGGAGCCGGCCTCGATACTCCCGTCGAGTCCAGTCCAGAAGCGAGCCGTTAGTTAGCAAGTGAGGTTGCTAAACCACACCGAGTTCATATTTATCTTTGGTGTTTCGGGTACTCCATTTTATTTGCATCTGGAAGGGCCAAAACTCGTTTTGTTACGGACTGTATCTTACTTTTTACTCCATCCTCCTGATGAAAGATCTTTAGCACTGGGCTTGTATCTGTTCATTTTTCTCTTTACATTATTCGTCTCCCTTTTATGATAAAAAATTTATCCAAAACTTCTAATTTCTGATTTATTCAGCACTGTAACAATCGCGCATCAATAAGAATCTTCTGTCTGTGGCACCTAATGCGAGGTTCTGTATAGCCTGTGTCGCAGATGCAACGTGAACATGCTAAAAATAAACGACTTTTCAAAAAGGCTCCCTAATGCCTGCTTCGTACTCCTAAACCCAGGCAACTCAAGCCATAGCCTCTGCTGATGGAGCCGCCTCGTTGCTCGTATGTTCACCTTCAGCGGGTGTTGTCACTGCTGTTTTGTTCTGATCCTTGGTCAGTCCCTTACGGATCGCCAGCACGCTATCTACAATAACGGCATCGATGCCCTCTTTCACTTGGCGCTATAGGACAAGGTATTAGCCACAGGTAGAAAGAAAAAGGGAGGGGGGGAGTCGACAGCTTACCTTTACCATCTCCGGGTTATTGTTTTCGGACCCATAGCTGACACACACCAGCCCATTCTGTTTCACAACGCGCACCAGTCGCGGGCTGATGACGAGTGGATCTGCCAGGCTGACAATGCCCAGCAAGTTCCAGCGGCGTGCAAAGCGGATGGCCTCCTGCAAGCTGCTGGCACGGATGTCGCCAACAGACTCGCCACCAGCATCGGTGAGGAAAAGGATGGGAAAGTTCGGCTGCTTGAACGAAAGGCACAGACAGATGTCTGGATTGAACGACGAAAACAGAATGTTGCGACGGCCACCATTGTTGGGGCCGTTGCTGTTTGCAGCTGGGCCGCTGTTGGTCTTGGATCCGTCGGCCACATGATCGTCGTAGTAGAGATCATAGACCTTTTCGAGGACCGTGTCGCAAAATGAGTTAAGCTCGACGGCATAGGCGTCCATTCCATGGTCCTCGCTCTCGTGCAACATCGGGTACTTCATCTCAATGTTGAACCCGACGGACGTGGGCACATGATTAAACAGGTCCTCGAGCGTCGCAAATGGTGCCTGAATAAAATTGCCACGCGAATTGGCTTTGAAGCCCTTTTCCTTGAAGTCGCGCGTGTGCTTCATACGCTCATTGAGGAAGCTCCGGTCATCGGTGGAGTCATCTAGCGACATGGACATGGCGCGACGTGGCAAGCGGTACCCGTTTTTGCGTTTCTGGCTGTCGCCATGGCCTAGGACACTGTCCAACTTGGAGGGTTCGTCAAACTGGATTGTAGTACCACTCGCGGCACCCACAACGGCGGAGGCAGGAGTTCCGTCGGTAGCAATTGGCGCTTCCAGCTTCTTGACATCTTTGCCGTTCGCCTTCAGACCATGCTTTGCAGCGGTACTGCCGCCTCCACTGGTACTGCTGTGGTCCCCGTTGATGTGGAGAAACTGCTCCAGCGTCAGAGTGTGGACGGGTGCGTCAATTCCAGTCTCACTGACGAGAAAGTCGTGATAAATGACAGGGATGTGATCCTTGGTGAGCTGGACATCAAACTCCACATAATTCGCGCCCAGATTGGCAGCAGCAATAAATGAGGGCACAGTGTTTTCGCCCAACTGCAGGGAGCGGCTAGACGCCATGTTTTTCCCGAGTCCGCGATGCCCGATAACCATGGGTTCAGACGACATCCGCTCAGAAGAGACTTTTCGCCAGTACGTTTGTTGGGACGTTACTTCCATGTTGGGATGGGAGAATGGAGTGATGACCAAGAAGTTGAAGTTGACAGCGCCGATGATGTCGAGTTCGGACGACAGGATGGGGACGCAGACATCGCCTTGCAAATTCATGCGGGTGGTTCCGATGGATTGGCGCACAGACGACAGCAGAGCGACGCCACGACCAATCTTGTTTTTCTCGTTTCCTGAATAGGTCGGCACAATGTCAAAAAGAAGCTTCACCTTGCTCACATCCTTTGTGGTAAAGACAATTGGCTCCGTTGAGATGTTCTCTTGAACGGGCAAGTCAACGACGGTGGGTTCACCAGTGGCACCTTTGGCGGCCACGACAATGGAGAGTGCTGTGTCAAGCTGGGTGTGGTGTGCCTGGTTGAGTGGCACACGGTCAAGCTTGACGGCTTCAATGTTCTTGCGCATGTCCATAGAGCCGAGACTGACCAGAACGAGCGTCTCATTCTTGAGGTACCGATGTCCGTAGGTCCTGACGGGCGGTAATTGCGTGGCCGAATCAGGGGCTGAAGCAAGGCGCGATACGCCGTTTGACCGACGGTCACCAAGAGACAGGTGCGGCTCCGCGGTAGGCGAGCTGCTCAGGGGTGGAGTTGTTTCCAGAGCGGGTGTGGCTGACTTCGCCGGAGTGCCATCCTCTGTAGCCACCGTGCGCCCAGAGGCAAGTTCTTCAGCACCTGGCAGAAGCTGGGAGTTTGACAGAAGAAACCGAGCAATGTCTAGATGCCCGCGCAAGGCGGCGTGCTCCCGGGCCGTCCAACCCGACGAATCCGCTTTGTCGACGTCCGCACCAGCCTCCACAAGGAGTCGGGCTATTGACAGATGACCGTCGACCGCAGCGATATGCAAGGGGGTCCAGGCAAAAGACTTCTCTACCACTTCCAGATCAACCTTCTGCAAATCACTGCCCGCAAGAAGAATCTTGGCGCATTCATCGTGTCCGAAGCGGGCGGCAATGTGCAAAGCAGTATCGCCGGCCTTGTCCTGGCAGTTGATGTCAAAGCCGGAATCGACCAGTAGCTGGACGAGCTGGGAGTGGTTGTCCTTGGTCGCAATAGCCAACACAGCACTGGTTGCGGAGGTAGACTGGCGAACTTTGTGTTCGTCAGTGCCAGCCCCTTTCCAGTCCTCACTGCGCAGGAAAACCGTGGTGGTCTTGGGATGCCCACCGATAACGCTTAGATGCAAAGGCGTATAGCCTTCATTGTCCTCCCATTCCGGTGCATCGATGCCGTTTTCAACGTGAAATTGACCCCAGCTTTGCATGCGTGACAGGAGGGCATCGCACACAACGACAGAACCAAACTGGGCAGCATAATGCAACGGCAAGCGACCAAACGAATCGCGGGCATTCAGGGAGGGCCGCTGCGCGGGCGTGAGACTATCGAGAAGGAATGCAAGGGTCTGGACGCGAGAGTCGCTAGCCTCGAGCGGGTGTTCCTCATTTTTGGGACCCACACGTGGGAGAGGCACTGGCGATGTGGCCGGCGTAAGGTACTGGGTGGCATAATGGGCCATGTGTGAAAACAAGCCGTTTGAGTTCCCGTTGCCACTGCTATTGCCGTTGGTGTTCGAATCGCTGTCGCTGTTGGTGGCGGCAACGATCGTTGCTGATTCTTCCTCCTGCTCAGCACCAATCTGGAGTGTGCGGCTTCGCCCAATGTGAATAACAAGGCGGTGGATACAGTTGCGGAGGTTGATATCATCGGGGTCGTCGATGCTCGAAACGTGCTGAAGCAGAAAACGGATAACGTTCAGCTTGCGTGCTGAGATGGCACGTTGCAGCAGATTGAGCAATAGGCCACGCGAAGGTGAAGTTGACACGAACAACGGCGGCCGCGTAGACTGCGTGTTTCTTGACAATGCGGACGTAGCTGAGAGAGAGAAGAGCATAGGCTGCAGTGAGCTATTCTCATTCGAGGCTGCCTGCTGGGCGTGGCCCTCGTCCAAGTCGACATGAGCCTGGCGTAGACTTTCCTCAAGGTTCTCAATATTGTCATCCTGAATGGCGCGGTCAATGCGATCGAGAAGCGTTGTAGGGACATTGAGCATGGCCTTTGTGGAAGCGCGGCCGAGGGAGCGAATGGATCGCTCCGAGCGGGCATCGTCGTTTTGGTTGACATCGGAGAACGCTTGCAGCCACCGCTGGACTTCGGCAACGAGGCGTGGGATGGAGTTGTCATGAGCAAAGGGACAGGTGTCTACCTTGGTGGCGAGGTACCGGTCCCGTGTGCTGGTATAAGGAACCTTCTTGTCAAGCTTCTTGGTTATCTTGAGAAAGCCGCGGCGGTTTGTCTCTCCAAACCATTGAAGATTGCGCAGCTGGCCACGGAGCTCGAGAAGGGCGGCCATGACCTCCTCGGCCTCATCCTGATCTAGTGTGGAGACAATGTCGGGCGAGGTGCCATAGCGATCCTGGAAGAGGCGGAGGCGACGGCGGGTGTCGGCGTATTTCTTGTTGTAGAAGGAGTCCACGTCTTCAAGATTGCGGTCCAAGGCAAAGAAAAACTCTGTTTCCGGTGAGGACGGAAGGAGTGTTGGTTAGGGAAAGAACAATGAAGAGAGGAGAGCCAGAGAAGGGAGCCGTGAGATGTGCCACAGGCTAAGCAAATCCAAGAAAAAACGGAGCATAAGAAACAAAGACAAAGGTGCCCACCTGCAAGATCCGCAGTCTCTCCCCGGCCTGCTGTCTCGGCAGCAGCCTTGACGAGTTTTTTGAGGCCCTTGTAGTTGATATATGCGGATGACCACTCAGGCACCTGGTTGCGGGGAAGGCTGTTTGCGCTTGTAAGCAGGCAATCAGAAAGTGGACTATGGATAAAAGTAAGACTTACTTCCTTCCAAACTTCATGGCGACGGTATTGTTGTGGGCAAGATATCAAAATTGTCCAGAGGTGATGGAGGCACTATGGTCGTGGAAGCGAAGCTCGGGCGGTCTGAAAAGCAGAGCACGTATGTTCGTTCGTGTGTCTCCCAAGGCAAAAGGCATCCAAAGAAAGTACAGCGGTAGTTGGTTCGGGATATAGGAACATGCAAATCCAAAGTTATCAGGAGAAGCCGGTTGCCGGTTGACGCAGTCGTGGCCAGGGCTCTGGAGCCATTGGAGGGCAAACGGTGGAGTAGAAGATAAGGCGTAAAGATGGTAGAGAAGACAGGTAACCCCGGGGAGAAGTCAAGTGCAGTCGTTGGGTTGTGAACGAAGAGAGGGGATAAAAGCGAGGAGAGGACTGTGTCTGTTGGTCGAGGTGAGTAGGAGTCTTAAGTGCTCGCTGATACGTCGTTGGATGCAGCTGTCCGCGTTCTGTGCTCTGGTTGGTTGGCTGTAGCTCGGGAGGGGCAAAAGAGGGGGGGAACGCGGGCGGGAATGGATTCAGTCTGTCAGCCTGTCAGCCTGTGCGCACAGGTAGCGGTGAAAAAAAAAGACAGCAGCAAAAACAAAGACACGAGACAAAGAAAATAAAGAACAGACGAATTGCCAAAAAATTAGGACACCAAAATCCAAGAAGAACAGAACGAGCAAAAGAAGTCTCCAGTGGAGCTTATTCATGTCGCAAGATGTACTAGCTTGGTACTAACGTGGCTACCATCACGCTTAGTTTGTGCGCAGCTACTTGCAAGTACTTGAGGGTACTTTATTACGTACCGCGCGGTTCCTTCCTGCCCCTTTTCCTTTTTTCCGTCTACTTCTTCGAGAGATTTTATCAGCACAAACAATACCGTGGGTTACGATACTCCGTACTCCGTACTCGTACAGTCCTTTCGCTTCCACAAGACCGCCCCACGCGACGACTATAAAAAGACGGACTCCCAAAGCTCACCGCTCTCTCAGGACTCCAGTAGACTGCCTATCCTTTGTGATCCACAGGTTCGCATTTGTCGGTGGCCCCCCATGCCAAGCAACAGGGCTCCTCGTTCCTGGGGCTAGTGTCCCGTGGTCCGCTGCCGCTTTTCGGCATCATGGGATCGCGACTGGATAGTCTACATTCACGGACGTGTTCCCAAGAATGGGCCTTATCACCGACGAGTTCAACTGAAAGATTATTTACCAGTGAACCAGTTGAACCACATATGTCCGCGATTGAATAAACATAAGATATCTGTCCATGGCGTATATTGTATCTTACAACAAAAGAAGAAAAAGTAAAGGACAAGGGGCCGAAGGGAACAGGTCCCTATCTGCCCCTCTTTCGACTTCCATTCTCTCACCACCCCGGAAGTGCTGCCCGTAACCCTTTTCGGTAACGGGCAACAAGCCCCAGAGGGCGGGTCGCTTTCCTCTGCTGTTCCAGCACCTCTTCCCGCTGCCGCTTCTGCCGAGCCCAGGAGGCTAAGAGGGTGTCAAGGGAGAGGTCAGCGCTGGCTTTGGCGGGTGTTGTGTCGCTCATTGGGGAGACAGTCGTCGGCTCTGCCTCCGTCTGTGTCTCTGGCTGCTGCTGCTGCTCCAGGTATGATTGCGCTAGGATACGGCGGAGCCTTTCCTCAAGGTCAGCGCCCACAGCCAGCATGTCCGCCATCACCTGCCGCTCGAGAACGTGGAGCAGGAGCGTTGGTAAGGGTGCAGGGGGTTCATCTATTGCAGCTGCAACAGCGGATGCATCCGGTGGCTCCGCCGTCTCCGTTATCGGCGTCACTATCGGCGCGCCGCCTCCTGCAGCAAGCACGCGCGGCGCCACCACGTCAAGATACGACGCAAACCGCACCGCAAAGGGCACACTGGTCCGCAGCAGGAAGTCCCGGTACGCGCATGGCAGGAGTGCAGAGTCCGGGTACCACAGCTCCTCCTCGTACACGTATTCTGGTTGTAGCTCGCCATCGTTGAACCGGCCCGCCTCCGCGTCCGCTGCCTCGTCGAAGCCCTCCGTCGCGTAGACAACCGTCGCATTGTCATCGGCGTCTGCGCTGTAATTGTCCATTGTCGCTTCGTTCAAGTCATCGTCCTGACGAATACCGCCCACTCCCTCCACTACCGTCTCCAAGACGGCCTCCCGCAGCTGCGCGACTGTCTGGATCAGTGTGGCAACCGTCTCGTCCACGACTTTCAGTCGTGCCATGCGCCGGTACAGTTGCTTTTCACGACCTCGTCGGTACGGTCGCTCGTTCAGGTTTTCTAGCTGAACAGTCCACGGCGTTATGGAAACCGATAGGGGGCGTGCTGTAGGATACGCCGACGGTGGCTCTTCACCGGCGAGAAGTGCACGCTGGGCAGCAGCGACAATTTGCGATAGTCGTCGGAGGTACTGTTGCGTGTCGGCCACAAATAGGGCGCTCGTCAGCCGCAAGACACTGTTGTCCACAACAGAGGACGCTGGGGTGGCAGCGGCGACGGCAACACTGTTTGTGGTTGCTAACCGAGATCCAGTCCGGTCCCTTGGCTTAATCACCTGGCCAGCCCGATTGACGCTGACAGGCCCACGTGGCCGGAGTACCTCCGGTGTCGACCCCGGTACGTTGGGCCCTGATGCTGTCTCGTGTACGTCCTTGCAGACGTGTTTCTCGTTCTCGTCCGCGTCCCAGCCAATCTGCGAAGGTTCGGGCGTGGCCGCAACCGATAAAAGTAAGTGAATCTTAATGGCCAACTTGCGTCCGTACCGCTCGTCGCTTAGCAGGAGCGGCGTAATAAGCCCGACATTCTCCGAGAACCCGCGTAGCAGCGCCCGCGCTGCCGGAATATCGACAGCATCGAGCACGCAGTTGAGGAACCGATTGAGCCTGCCGGCATCGACACCAATGACCATGTCGCCGTCGGCAAAGGTCGTGACCGGGAAGGTGGTAGGACCCGGCGATGGCAGCGGCCACCCTGTCAACAGCATGGCCTCCAGTTGCCGACCGCAGTCGGCCATGGACGCGGAAAGCACAAACGCGGCATGGCGCACTTGGCCCAATGACAATAGGCCGGTCAGAATCGCATCCACCAGGACCGCATCGATGGCTGCACGCTGCACCACGTAGTCGTCCGCCAGGGCCACATCGCGTGTGTGCGCCCATTTATGAATCTCGGAAAAAAGCTGTTTGCTTCGAAGTTTATTTTGGTGGTAGTGAATGTCGTGGTGATAGTCGTCGGTGCCGTTCCTGCCACGGCTTCGCATGGCTGCTTCAGCCACATCAACGGCCGCGCGACGGCGGATCTTGGCCCCGCGCGGATCGAGTCCCACGAGACGTCGCAGGATCCCGTAAAAGCCGACCAGGTCGCCCTGCGCCCGGTAGTGGTGCAATAGGCACACAAACGTTTGCTGTGTCGGCTGCAAGTGTGTGTTGTAGAGCAAAGAGTCCACGACAATGTTCCCAAGCGAAGGACATTTGACACTCGCAAAGCCCTGCAGCAGCATATTGTACATGTGGATGCCCGGCGGTGCAGTGCACACCAAAAGGTTATGGCAGAGCTTGCCCACCCAATGCTTGATACGTCGCGAGTACCAGTGCCGGGCAAGCGCAGCAGCTTCCGCGGGGTCTGAAACGCCCTCAGCAGTAGGCGGCGGTGCGCCGTCCTCGGCATAAACGGCTCGGCGCGTGGCTCGCCAGTCGTCGAAGATGCGGCGCGCCGCCGCGCTCGCTGCAAAACGAGCTTCTGCCGCGCCCTTCGGGTCGAGATCCGGCAGGCGGTAGTCGGGGTAGCCTTCGGACCGCAGCAAGCGAATGTTATGCCATGGTGACGAAAGGCTTTCTGTGGCTCGCCGCGCGCCCTCCGGGTCGTTCGGGTAGCCCAGGCGGTTGGCCTCTATCATCAAATGATTGACAAGCCGTTCGGCCGACTCAACCATCCGCGTAAATTGAAGCGGTGACCGCGGCTCACGCTGCCCAAACTCTTTTTCTTGAAATGTCCACTGTAGATGCTTTTCTTGCTCAGCAACAATGGCCTCCTCAAGAACGGGAAGACCTCCGCGCGGCGGTGGACGTTGTGACCACCAGCGCCGGCTTAGCCCATATTGCGCATGAAGCCACGTCAGATATGCCTCGTTCTGCAAGCGAACGGCTCCGCTGCGCCGCAGCTGTTCGGGTGGGATACAAATGGCGGAAAGACCCCCGACAACTCGAAAGGGGGAGGCAATCGCAGGGGTGGGGCTGGACGTGGTCTGGTGTGAGAGTGCCGTAATTTTTGGTAGGTTCGGGTCCATAGGCAAGCCCATGGCCAGGCCGTGTCCATCAGCCGCCGAGTCGCGTAGGACACGCCAGAGATCCTGCTGAGCCTCGATCAGTCGGTGGTCCAGGTCCAACCGACGCCGGTCCTTGGAGTCGGCACCGGCCACGGCGGCCGAGGCCATAACAGTCGCATAGAGAGCCGTGAACACCTCGGGTGCGCCTAATTGCTTTCTTTTTATCATCCGAGCTGATTTCGGCCTTGGGCGCCGACTCCCGGCATGTGTATGCACAGACTGAGCCGGCGAGGTGGTCGCATCGCGATTGCGGCCATTGCGTCGAAAAAGTTTTCGGCAACAGCTGCTACACAGGCCGTGGGCCAGAGGTGCCCGCGACCACATGCCCTTCATAATATGTGCATATCTCGCCCGAAAGGCGTGTCGACGGGGCGAATTGGGCAGTGGGAGAGCTGTCGTTAAGAGGTTGCGTGGGGGGAGGAAAACCAGTTTGAGCCGGAGTCAGGCACTAAAGAAACAGCATTGGACCCATATTTGACAGGGCTTGCGTTGTCATTGCTATTGTGGATATGGGCCAATAACAACGCTGTAATTCGTACGGGAACCACACTATAGCGCATTAAAAGCCTGGGATGGAGAACTTCTGTTCCCACTGCCGCTGTATCTTGATACCTTAAGACCCTGCGTGTTCTAAGGTCTGGTATTGTATACTGTGTCCGGGACGACAATAAAAGCTGTGCAGTCATGTACAGCCTGACGTTAACAGCCGAGCTTAACGGGTGCGTGGTCGAGAAGAGGTTATGATACCGTTCATCGCGGTTTAACAACTGACTTGCCCAGGGTCACCAATCTCCGACCTGTCGATACACCTGATGCGGCGTTCTGGTACACGTTCAAGGTGCAGTGTACATCGTGCCGCGAGACAAATGCGAGCTGGGTTGGCGTGAGCCGTTTTGTACGTGCAGGCGGCCGCAAGGTTGGCGAAAAACGATGGCGGAGATTAGATGCAGCATGTGAACCAAGCTGATATTCAGGAACAAAACGAAATGAGCGGCAGCCGCGGCGAAGCAAATTTTGTGTGGAGGTGCAAGAACTGCAAGGTAAGCCGATACGAGGAAGATGCGGAATCAGAGTAAGTCGGACACAGGACTACAGTTGACACTCTGCTGCGAACAGAGAGAAAGCTCGGCATCCATCAAAGCCGCCGCGCATCCTTATGAGCACACCGAGCCGGCCAAACCACAGAGCATCATCGAGTTTGACTGCCGCGGGCTAGAGTTCACCGAGTTCAAGCCAGAGGTAAAAATGCCGTTGAGGCGTCGTCTAGCTGCCGTGTTGATCCTAACTGCTGTCTAGGGAGAATGGCTGGCCGATGGATTGGAGTCTAGCACCGAGTTTTCTGGCATTGACTTGACCGAGGGCGACTGGTTTGACTACGACGAGAAAACTGGCGAAGAGGTCAGCATTTCGGGTCAGAAGTGGGAGATCCGGCGGGTATAAGCATTAGGCGCTGTGAGATCATTTTGCCTCGCTTTGGCGCTGGAAATCCACTAAATTACAGCGGTCGAAATATCCACTGTGTTGGATAATTTTGAAGGCGGTGAAGATTTTGGATTTCCTGCCGCCACCGTGAATTCGTCCTAACTCGTGCATCTATTTCCCTGTCACACTCCTTTCACACACCACCGCGATACACACCCTCACCATGTCTGCAAGTACACTGGCGCAATTGCGCTTTCTCAAAAATGCTGCATACCTGATGCGGCTGTCAGCGCCGGAAACGTCGGCGTTCTTGATGGCACGTCGGACGGAGTATGCCACGCTACATCAAGAGCAGCAGCAGCAGCAGCAGCAGCAAAAGGCTAATGGCCCCCTTGTGTATCGACCTACCGTTATAGATGCACAGCGGCAGTACATATGTAGTTGCTGTGGACATATTCTGATACCAGGATGCAACGGGACCGTTCTAACAATTCGGCCGGGAAGGACAACAAAGACGAGGATGAAGTCGACAAAGAAAGGGGCCCCAAAGGGCGCCAAGAAAAAAGATTCCCACACAAGTGACTCCGTCTCAAAAGCTAAGCCGCCAAAAATTTCACACGGGGGTATTCGAAAGGTGTTTACGTGCGGCCTGTGCGGCCGTGACACCGCCATCGCGTTGCCTCCCCCGGCGCCTCGGCCGCGCAAAACGCAGCACAGCGAGACCGATGATGCGAACCAGACGCAAGGCAGCAAAATGCTAGATGTGCCTAGTTTGGGCCATACAGCACCCAAGACAGCAACTGATGTCACCAATACGCCTCCAGCAAAGTCGTCCAACTCCAGCAGCAAGAAACGGGCTAAGAACCGAAAGGCCGGTCTGCTGGAGCTACTGGAGAAGAGCCGCGATAGTGGTGGTGGTGGAGGACGACCAGGCTTGAGTTTTGACGATTTCCGCAGGAGGTGAGCAGGCGCGCCGACGTGCCGTTGTTGTGATGGCCTTCGTCAGGGATGTTGCCGCAGCGCTACGGCGCTACGAATAGAGTCACAGCCGCTATAATGCGCTAGAGACAGCGCGGCTGCGGTAGCAGCTTGCAGCCACTACCAATGCCCAGAAGCTTCGGGAAGGGTTGGTCACTCAAAAACCACCCCGCTCTCTTCAGCGGGGGGGCGACAAAACTGCTTCAGCGATAAGATAAAAAAAAGTCTGCCCGCAACGGAAAGAGGTCAATAGAACACTCGATGCCGCGACATCCCACACCTATGCACTGCACCTCCATATCATATCCATACACACAAAGACGACTATAAAATATCCGCCAAAATGTCGCCTCCTGAAGATGCGATCACAACCCCGAGCCAAATATTCGAAAGCATCGGCAACCAGGCCGAGCAGGCCGCTGCCGGCGCCGAACCGACTGGCACCGCAGTGCAAGATGACGCTTTCGGTGATGACGGCCGGGTCGTCGAGGAGATTGAGTCACTGTGCATGAACTGTCATCAAAATGGCGTTACTCGCCTGCTGCTCACACGCATCCCCTATTTCCGCGAGGTCATTCTCATGTCATTCCGATGCGAGCACTGCGGCTTCCAAAACAACGAAATTCAGGCTGCTGGCTCCGTCCAGCCACGCGGCACACACTACGAGCTGCGGCTGACGGAACCAGACGACTTTTCCCGCCAGGTTGTCAAGGCCGACACGGCCACGGCCAAGTTCATCGAGCTCGATATTGAAATCCCCGCTGGCCGTGGTCAGATGACCAACATTGAGGGTCTGCTGCGCGGTGTCGTCGACGACCTGCAGATGGATCAGGATGCCCGTCGTGAGCAACAGCCAGAGGTCTGGACCAAAATTAACGACATCATCGTCCGTGCCAACGCCATACTCGCCGGCAACGCCTTCCCCTTCCGCGTCAGTCTCGATGACCCGGCGGGCAACAGCTGGATCACCCCTGACCCACACGACGGCGTCGGCAAGTGGGAGAAGCGCGAGTACCGGCGTACGGTCGAGCAGAACGAGGCTTTGGGTCTTGTGGACACCGAGGCCAATGCCGAGGGTACCACCACGTCGTCATCTGGTATGCCGACTGCTTTTTCGGGCTCCGATGGTGTCATCCCGCTGGGCGGGCAGGGTCGTCTTGATGAGAGCGATAACATCATTCCCAACGAGGTCTACACCTTCCCAGACAGCTGTCCCGGTTGTTCCCACTCTTGCGTCACTCATATGAAGATGGTCGACATCCCTCACTTCCAGCAGGTCGTGCTGATGAACACTCTGTGCGACCATTGCGGCTACCGGTCCAACGACGTCAAGACGGGCGGTGCCATCCCGGAAAAGGGCAAGCGCATCACCGTTGAGGTCCGCACGCCCATCGACCTTGCTCGCGACATCCTGAAGAGCGAGAGCTGCGCGCTTAAGTGCCCCGAGCTCAACCTCTCTGTCAACCCTGGCACACTGGGTGGGCGCTTCACTACTGTCGAGGGCCTCCTGACGCAGGTTCGCGATGACCTGCGCAGCCAAATTTTCCAGACAGACGACAAAGACGCGCCGGACGCGGGTGGCGACTCTCTCTCTACCGGTGAGCGTTCCAAGTGGAAGGGCTTTTTCGACGGCCTCGACGACGCGATTGCTGGACGCCGGCCATTCACGATCGTTCTCGAGGACCCCCTGGCAGGCTCGTACGTGCAGAGCCTAGCAGACGATCCGCGGGAGCCCGACTCCCAGATGACATCGGTCGAGTACGACCGCACGGATGAGGAGGAGGAAGACCTCGGACTCAAGGACATGCAAACCGAGGGCTATGAAGGAGAAGCTGAGGCCAAGGAAGCTGCTGAGGCTGCAGCCGAGAAGGAGAAGGAAGTCAAGGAAGAGACCAAATAATGGTGGGACATATCTGATAGGAACGAGGCAGGGAACGGAGTTACACGCGTTAGATATTTATGCTTTCCCTTAATGTTTACGGCTGCCACCGCATAGGGGGAAATTAAACCATTGGTTTCTCTGAAATAGACTTCGAAAAATGTTACTGTCTATCAAGATGCCAAAACTCACAACGAAGACCAGTGGAATTGAAACCAAGGAATTATATCGTGTACCTCGTCATATGCCTCTTTCCCGCTAATGCTTGAGCAACCCAACTCTTGGAAAAAAGACGCTTCTGAAATACAAAAATTAACAACACAACAAAACGAATAGGAAAGCACAACTATCGCTACGCTGTACGCTGTGGACATCTAACTGAAAGGGAACAGGCGACATCTTTAATCGTCCTCATTTGCCGGTCCGTCCCAGCAACTGCTGTCTTCGGGCCTCCTTCTGCATCTTGTGCCGCCGCTCCAGAGCCTCTTGCTCTGCATCCTCGAGGCGCGCCTGCCTTTCCGCCCGCCTTTCTTCCTCATCTATGTCCGACATCCCCGCCTCCATGTCAGACTCCTCCTCTTCCATCTCATCGTCTTCCGAGCTAGCGGCGTACCGCCACCGGCCTGCACCAGGTAGTCGCTTCAGTTCCGCTGCCGCCTCGTCGTCGTCGTCGTACTCGATAAAGTCGTCCAGATCGTCGTCATCGTCGTCTTCGTGCCGCGATGACGTCCGCCGATGGTGATCACTAAACGACCTGCGCACCGAACTGGCAGCCCCAGCACCGGGCTTTGACGCAGCAGTGGATGACGCCGATGCGGATGCGGGCGGTATGGGATGCCGTGGCCGAGCTGTACCCTGATACCCCGTCGTTGCCGTGGCCGCCTTCTTGGGTCGCGATGTCTTCTCTTCTTCCTTTTTCAATGCAGTTGATTTTTGCCGCACCGTTGTTCCGCTGTTTGCGTCGCCGTCGCCGGGTTTGCCATTGCTGTGTCCGCATTTGCTTAATGGCCGGGCGCTTGAACTGGCCTTTCGCGTGGTGGACTTGCCCATACGGCCACCTTTCTCGCCCCGCGCCTTGGCCTCAAGCATACGCTCACGCTTTGTGGGCAGCCGCTCAAGCGGCTTGTGCTGGATCTTCCCCAACTGCGCCAAATTTGCCTGATTTGCCTTGGCCCGCTCCATGATCTCTTGAAACGATCCCTTCTTGGGTGGCTTCGAAGTAGAAATCGCCGTTACCGCAGGCGTAGCAGTAGACGTAGTTGTAGCGGTCTTCGGCCCAATGCGAATGTTGCTAGAGTGCGTGGACCCGTTGCGAGACACATCTTTTATGGCCGTACCTGCAACACGCGCTGTCCCGTTTCCTGTTGACGGTCTTCTCGACGCCGAAGAGAAGGATAACGCTGATTTTGAAATCGTCCCTGTTTGCCGAAGCCCAGGCTGCGTTGCTGGCGGCCGCGAAACTGGCGTGACTCCATTCCTCTCCCGGGTTGCGGTAGGTGGTATCACACGTGGTTTTGTCTCGTAGCTCGACCCCGGCCGAGAGGCGTCTGTCGTCCGAGGCGCTTTTGAAATAGGCTCCCGCGCGAGCTCGTGGCTGGCTTTACGCTTCGGCGGCTGAGGCGAACTGGGCGGCTTCCCAGCCCCGTCAGTCTCGCCGCTGATTTGGGCAAGTAAGTCGCTGATCTGCAACGCCTGTTAGAAAAGTCCAGTCAAAATACCACATAGACATCCGGTAGCACGTACCATTGCAAACCGCGACTGGCTGTCTTCAGTGTCGTTTTATTACAGATATCAAGCCCCGTCAAGCACCGTGCTGAAGAAAGGCGGTCTGCATCGGGAAAAAGGCCAGAGTGGTGTGCGAGCACACATTCCGATTCCGTGAAAGCTCAGAGTTCCATCCCTGGCAGCTGCGGGGAAGGTGATGAAGTATGATGCAGGAGACACAAGTTGTGATCGTATGTTTCGAGTCGCAAAAGAAACGAAATTCGTGATATCGAGAGCGAAGATGCAGCACCGCGTTTTTTAATGACAGCTTTTGTTGATACAGGCGAAGGTTTGAGTGTATGCTGTCAGCTACAGGAGAGTGTCTCACCTTGCTTGTGTCGGAAAGTCAGGAAGTCGAGGTCTCAAAAAGAAGAGTATTGAAGAAGCCTGGCCAAACACTTCGAAAGATCCGCATGATCCAGGCGTTATGATTGGCCATTTACCAAAAAAAGTAGAGCCCTTTTATACGAATACTTTCGAATCCATTATATGAAGATACCCGGTGTCACCCCTCTATCACATGATCTGAATTACCTGATTAGGGTTTGTGCCGCTCGGTTTTTGGCAGCGTGAAAAAAGAAAATTAACTAGCCCGCATCTCAAAAAAAAACTAGCTGCGTCTCGAAACTTTCTATCACCACTCTTCGTCAAACGTCCTTCTTCTGAACCCGAAGATTCAGTCTCCGCTCGCGGTTAAACCGATTGAAATCTCGTGTTCCTTTTTCGAACTCCCTCGCAACTGTACGACCAACTTCCCATCAGGTCCTTTACTCGTCGGCGCAGAAGCGACTCGTAATTTCGCTCAGAACTAACATTGTCCTCGATCCAGTTTCAAAATGAAGCACCTCGCAGCTTACCTTCTGCTGACCCTCGGCGGCAATTCGTCGCCGTCGGAGAGCGACATCAAGACCGTCCTCGAGTCTGTCGGCATCGAGGCCGACGACGAGCGCCTGAGCACGCTCATTTCTGAGCTGAAGGGCAAGGACATCAACGAGCTGATTGCTGAGGGCAACACCAAGCTTGCCTCGGTTTCCACCGGCGGTGGTGGTGGCGCTGCTGCTGGCGGCGCTGCTGCGGGCGGCGCTGCCGCTGCCGAGGAGGTCAAGGAGGAGGCCAAGGAGGAGGGTATGTCGCAATGCTCAATGCACCCCGTCGCGCCGTCTTTGGCGCAAAATTGCGACCAGGCTCTTTATACTGACCGTATATCTTACAGAGAAGGAGGAGTCCGACGACGACATGGGCTTCGGTCTGTTCGACTAAGCGTCTCGCCTCACCACCTTTGGCCGCCAAACCAGACGCATGTGTCGCTGTGTTCAATGAGGAAACACGAAAAATGTTTTGTTCTGCGACCACTTGTATTCATCGGCGGAAAACTGGCTGCGCGCATGGGCTTTCAAAACTGCGAAGCAACGGCCTGCAGAGCAGGTTGTGTTGGGTTTGGAGGGATATGGCGTTACGGCTGGCAACCCGACGAAAAGTGGAATGCAAGCAATTTTGCTGCAAGGGCACATCTGGGAATAAACCTCTTTAGAATTGAAAGTATTAAAAAAATTCATTCTGCGAGCTGTGGTGTTCGTTTGCCGTCGTGCTTGTCGTGGTCGTTTTCTAGGATGGTATTGCGCGTAACACGTGACAATCATTTGCAAGACGCTCTATTCCCGTTTTGGCTGAATCGCGCGCCGTTGCTCGCGGCAACGGCATAGACGCGCTTATTGGCTGGATACTCCCGTTTATGCTGGATCCCATCCACTCGACATTCTCCGTCAACACCACAAGCATGGTCGGGATGCTGGGGAAAAGCATAACAATTATTCGTTTTTTGACTGTCCCTAGTCTTCTTTTGCTCTTTTTTTTGGCTTTCTTTTTTCTTCTTCCTTCTTTTTGCTCGCCTTGTCACGGAAGCACGCGTCTTTCAGCGTTTGTTTTGCTCCATCGCGTTTGTTCTCTATTTTTTTTTCAGCCGCGATAGTGTTCTCTCTTCTACGGCACAAGCATCCTTACGGTTTTCTTTTTCATTTGCGCCGCTGTTCTCGTGCATAATACAATACCTGACAGGCCGAAACGTCCAACCTGACACGACAACCACAACAGCCCCATCACTGCAATCGCAACAGCAGCAGCAATATCAACAACACAACCATCAGTTGCATCGGTCATGGCGACAGTATCGCCAACCCCCGTCGGCCAGGGGAGTCATTTTACCTCCCTCGGTCGTCGAACATCAGCGCGCCAGGCCCTTCGCCGGCCCCCTTCGCGGTCACAGATGGGACCCGCGGCCACGTCGACAGGTTCTGCCTCGAAACGAAACTCGACCAATGCTTCGTCTGCAGACGCGCAATACGCGACACTGCAGGACAGCTCAGACGATGAGATGCCGATTCCTATGAAGCTCAGTGCACTCACCAAGGCGCTCCTGAACGACGGTGCGTCTGCATCAGAAGAACCTGTCGCAGCACAGGCAGCAGTAGAAGCTGCAGGAACGCGCCGTCGCAGCGCCCTCAATCGCTCGACGTCGTCTACGGAGAATCGCCAGACGCGTGCCCGCCATGTGCGTGCCGGTAGTGCTCAACCCTCTGCCGGGCTACCATCATCCACCTCTCGGCCCGCCTCACCACCACAGCTACGCAGCCGCGACAGCAGCCCAGCGCCACGGAAGCGCGTGGTGCGTCTGAGCACCACTACGCCTGCAGCTGGCGGTATGCCAGCTGTACAGCCGTCCCTGCGCCGTTCCCTTTCTACGTCCAAGCAGACGAGCAGCCGCCGGACAGCAACAAGCACCACAGTTGCATCCACTGTCGCGGCTGGGGCTACCGTGGCCTCGGAAGATCAGATGGACCACCATGAACAGTCTCAGTCGGACGCGCAACCAGCATCCATTGATGCTGTTATGGCCTCTGCTGCCCCAGCACCTGCCGAAACTATCAACACCCCCGGATCCGCCGTGCGGCGTGTACAGATTGTTGTGGGTGCTTCGGTTGGTCGGAGTGGTAGCCGCAGCAGTGGCCGTGCTTCACAGCGACTCTCAGCGTCCTCCTCCTCCGCTCTAGCCGCGAGTCTACGCGCGTCAACACGAAGCGAAAGCGAGCCGCAGTTGGCCGCAGAGCACGAGGAACCGCCTTCTACTGTGGGCCGCGTCACAACGACACAATCCGTGGGCAGTGCGCTGCGCTCGTATAGCGGGAGCGGAAGCGGAAGCGGCTCGTCTGCAGGCACAATCGGCCGTAGCGGCAGTCGAGACGTGGATGCCCAGCAAGCTGCTGTTCTGCAGGGAGCGTCATCGATCCGGGTCAAGCGCGTGGGCAAGACGCTCGGCGGCGGGTTCTTGAGTGGCCCTGCGCGGCGTGGTCGGCGGCGGACAAGTGATGAGAACGGTGCTGCTGGCATGGGAGGCGACGGCAATGGTCACGACGAGATGCTGATGGCATCACAAGAACCGCACGACCACGACCACGATCTGCTGGGCGAGGGCCTAGCAGCTTCATTGGAGATGCAGCAAGCGAATAGGGCGGAACCACACAGCGGCGGTTCTTCTCGCTCGCCCTACTACGACCCTTACACGCGCGGAGGCGACTATGCCGCGGCCACAGGCAGCCCGGTGAGCGCCAAAAACACATTGGCACAGCGCGTGGGTAGCCTACGAACCCGACCGTCCAAGGCAGAGCTGGCACAGGAGGCCGGAGAGCACGCACCACAGGAAGCGTCAAAACCAGAAGTACAACGACGCCGGTCGTACCGGGTAGGGACCGCAGAACCAGCAGAGGCTGTGGTGGCGCCAAACGCGACGGCCGCCCCAGCTACGCGCGCACCGGTGGTGGGACGGCCGAACCTGCCGTCGGCAAATGACCAAGAAAATGACGGTGCCTATCTTGGTCGTGAGGCTGGCAAAAAACAGCAGCCGTTCGACTTGCAGCCTGCAGACATCAAAATCCCCTTTCTAGCAACAGGAAAGGCAGCAGCAGCAGCAATAGCACCACCGCCATCCGCACCCGCTCCCTCGCCGCCTCGTGCCATGCTGTCACCAGAGCGGAAAGTCTTGGGATCCATCAGCCGGAACACACCGCATCGCCCGGCCCCGCCACGGCCGCCACCGAAGATGTCGGTCCTCGAGACGGCCACGGCCGCCACGGCGGGCGCCGCGGGCACAGCGCAGGCGACCAAGAAACCACGGATCCTGCTCAAGGTCAATGGTCGGTCTTACCAGCGGGTAGACTGCATCGGCCGGGGCGGCAGTGCCAAGGTGTACAAGGTAACGGCTGAGAACGGCAAGATGTTTGCGATGAAGCGTGTGTCGCTGGAGAACGCAGACGAGGCCACGATCCGCGGCTTCTTGGGGGAAATCGAACTCCTGAAGAAGCTCTCCGGGGTGGACCGCGCGATCCAGCTCTTTGATTATGAGATGAACAAGGAGAAGCAGATGCTGAGCTTGGTATGTTTCTGTTCCTTTCCATCATGACTTCGAAACATTGCTAACCACCCCCCCCCCCAGCTTATGGAGCTCGGCGAGATGGACCTCAACTCCTTGTTGCGTGTGCGACAGAACCCCGAGAGCGTCCGGCTCGACCCCGTGTTCGTTCGCTTCTACTGGAAGGAGATGCTCGAGTGTCTGCAGGCGGTGCACGCGCACGACATTGTGCACTCGGACCTGAAGCCAGCCAACTTTGTGCTGGTCCAGGGTCGGCTCAAGCTGATCGACTTTGGCATTGCCAACGCCATCCAGACCGAGATGACGGTCAACGTTCACCGCGAGACCCAGATCGGCACGCCCAACTACATGTCACCCGAGTCGCTCATGGACGCCCAGCAGTACGCGTTCACGGCGAACACCAACAACGCTGGCCATGGCGGCTACGGCGGGCGTCTGTTCCCGCCGTCCAAGGGCGCGCCCAAGATGATGAAGCTCGGAAAGCCCAGCGACGTGTGGAGTCTGGGCTGCATCCTGTACCAAATGGTCTACGGGCTGCCACCCTTCGGCCACATCCAGAACCAGATGGCGCGTTGCCAGGCCATTATTACGTGGACACACGCCATCGACTTTCCGACGCGTGGCTTGGGTGGAGTCGTGGTGCCGCCAGCACTGCTGGCCACCATGCGGCGCTGCCTCAACCGCGAGCAGCAGCTGCGGCCTACGTGTGCTGATCTGCTATCGTTGACGGACCCGTTTCTGTATCCGGAAGCGCAGGCAAACCTCGGTCTCGATGGCACCATGCCTATCACCGAAGAGCTGCTGGCCCGCATCATCCAGAGCGTCGTGACGCGGTGTCGTGAACGGATGCCCACGGATACCGAGACCACGGCTGCATGGCCGGCAGCCTACTGGGCGAGCATACGAAGAGCGGTAGCTGCGCGGGAAGAGCGACAGCAGTAGAGCGGTTCCCCAATGGACAGGCGGCGGATTGTACATACAAGATATCCATTTTTTGGCCTTTCGAAGTTGTTTCTGCTTTTCTTTTTTCTGTCTCTTTCGGCATATATTCCCCTGTCTTTTTTTTTGGTTTTTGTATTGCGGTTTGTTGTTTCCTTGCACTTCCTCACCTTTACGTCTTGCTTATAATCTTAACGATGCATTTCATGCGTGGACATTCCTTCCCAACTGATCATTGTCCGAATTGATTCACCATATGCTTGCAGCGGATGCTAAAAGTACAGAACACCCTTCCCCCACCCTGTACACCCGTCTTTGTCTATCGTTCACGACGACTGCGCTCGCTATGCTGTTGCTGACGTCTGGGCGGCCTCGCTGCCGAGCAGCACCTCCTGGATTCGCAGCACCGTGTACTGGTGCTTGCTGTGAACCCTCCGATTGCGCCGGTTTCGCCGCTTCGTCTTGATCATCTCCCTCAACGGCTCTGTCTCCACGCCCAGCACTACGGCGCGCACCGCCGCGCCCGGCACGTAGCCCTGGTGCTGCACCAGCGGCCCACCCTGAGTGGATGTGCAGCTGCCCGCAACGGCCGGAACTGCCGTCAGGGTCCGGCTGCCGACGACACCGACACGGTCGAGCAACAGCTCGTCGCCCGGGCGCACATTGGGCATCCGGAACGGCAGGCGCAGCTGGTCGCCAGGCGTCACGAGGTACGGGCGGCCGTGGAGGAGGACAGTTGCGTAGACCGTTGGGTGAACATTGGTTGCGTCGGCCGTGGCGGCGGTTGGGGTGGGTGCTGTGGGCAGTAATGCCTGTGCAAGAACGGATGGTGGCAGGACGGGAAGCGACGGCGTTGAAGAGGCAGCAGGTAAGGAGGAGTGCCGCCGTTGTTGTGATGCAGGTGCTGGTGCATGTGTCTGCGCTTGAGCCACCTGCGCGGCGCCTGGCCTCGCGTAAGACCGCACCCACGCGGCTGGCGGGCTTGCGTTAACCGAACCGCTCCGGAGGGACACCATCGGTGCTGTGCAAGCCACGCGGCAATCACTCCGGAGAGCCTGGATGCCGCGCCGAAAAAAAAATGGCCGTATGTTCATGACGTTCTATGTCGAGAAATCAAAGGGATCTTGTTGGTGTATCGTCGAGATAAACCCTTCTTTGTCGCGATCAAGACAGTGATCACGAAAAAAACCAATTGAAGTTGGGGTCCACAAAGATGACTTTAGAGTGTGAAAAAGATCACGTGTGTTTTTTTTGGAAGGAGACAAGGCTGGTCCAAAATGCATCACATGACCCAAGTTGTCAACTCTCAACTTCACCTCAACCTAACCGGCGGTTACGACAAGAGAAAAGTATTTTGCATTGAAGAATTCCTCAGATCCCCATAGGCACCCTTTTTTTCCACTGATCAAACTTTTTGTCTTTAGATCTGGAATACATCCATGGCAGCACCCCACACCGAACAGAGCCAAGTAGACAGACAGCAAAGGGCAATAACAACATACGAGTAGTTCATCAAGTACATAGCAACAGAACAAAACAACCCAAAACTACCGCCAATACTAACAGTATAAACAAAAAAAATCCCAAGCTCCAAAAAGGCAAAAAGTCAAGGCTCTGCTAAAAACAGTAGCGCACACCAATTTCCTGACATAAACAAGGAGGTCATCACGAAAATGTCAAAAAATGGGTTTCGCAAACAACCTGTTTTGATCAAAAAAAGGTTGGTTTCGTCAAAACCCGGTACTCGACATAGTCCTCGCCGTCAATGGATAATATCGTTCCAGGGCTAACGAGTTTTCCTTGAAAAGGGCCCGTCTGCCTGCGTTCGTATTTCACGCCCATGTAAATTTTCGCGTCTTCGCCACCAACACGAAGACGCGATGCCTCTTGGGCAGCCCACACCTTATTTAGCCTATCAATGTTCTCCTTGAACGCTTGACGGCTGCTGGAGCTGGCGGCGCCAGTGCTCGCACTGCTCACCCCGTGGCTATTAATTCCAATGTTGGTTAAAGCCGGCGGTCCGCCAATGCCCAGCGCGGCGCCCCCAGAACCATAGCCGCCAACAGCACTTCCATGGACATCGCGGCTGGCACGCTGGTCGTTCCGCATCTGTATCGACTCAATCCGGGCAACCTCGCGGCGTGCTAGACTATTGGTCTGTTCTACACGATTCGAGTTCTGGCCGCAGTTCAACTCGTTCGAACCGTTCCCAGTTGAAGAGCGCCGTGCGGTAGCGAGGTCGATGCCGGCAGGAAGAGAATAGCGACTTGATCGCGTGGCGTAAGGTGCTGCGATATTGGTGGCGGAAGCGGCAGCAACAGCAGCGGCTGCAAGCGATGACGTTGTATGTTCGCGCAATTCTGAGCGGCACGTCGAGCGCATTTCGGAGCCCGCCGAATACGCATGTCTCTCATACGGTCCTTCCTCGACGGTGATGAACGGCCTGGTATAACCAATACTGTTGTCGCCGCTCATGCCTGTTTCAGGGCCAAAGTCGACGGTGTCCACTCTCCCGTGTGTGCTCAGACCACCAACTCCGCCGGAGAGAATGCGGGACTGTGCCTCAGAGACCGCCCTGCTTTCGTTTTCGGCAGCTTGCGCAAGTGCCTCGCCTTCGTCAATCTGACGCTGGCGAACGCGGACATACTCTTTGACCCCGGGGCGTGTAAGGTGGCGCAGGTGCGGTTCAAGTTCGACTTCTTCGTAGTGTATCCACAGAGCGCCAGCGCCGGTGGGGAAGTTTCCAAAGACAGGACGGCCATCGCGAGTCTCGCGGGTGACCTTGACGCGAAACATGTCGTTGTGGCCAAGTATTCCATAAACAGCATGTTTGTCCTCTTCGCGTTCCTCGCTGGACCCCCTCCAGAAGCCTATCAAGATCTTGGTGGGGCGTGTGCCTGGCAAGAGGTCGATGGCGGATTGATGAATGGCGGATGCGACAGAAGGGGGACCGAGGGAAAAAAAGGATCCGTGGCTAGCCTGTGATACATGTGGTCGCGGTGGCTGGTCGTCTGGGCCACCACGAGCAGGCTCGGCAGGTGATGATAGAGGCACCTGAAAGCTAGAAGATCCCACTCGTTGTCTCTTGCCAGCATAGACAACGTAATCAGGCAAATCAACGCCATAAGCAATATGCGGTGTGGGTACATTGTCGGACACGGTATTCTGAGCGGCACGACGGATAGCCTGGCCTACAACGTCCTTTTCGGTTGGCTGGTCAGGCCCGTCCGTCAAGTCAGAAGCCAGAGAAGGATCTGTGAGAAGTCGAACATACTCCTTCACCTCGTTGTGGTCCAGGCCGATTAAATGCTTGTCGAAGACAATGCGCTCAAAGGTAACCCAGCTGCCTCCCGGTCCAGGAGGATAATAGTGACCTCGTGGAACCTTCTCGCCCGTCCGAGTGATGCTCTTAATGCGCGTGCGGAGACGGTCGCGAGTGTCGATGAAACCAATAACAGCATGTCGGTCCTCGAGATTGGTTATGGTGGAGTCTCTCCAGTAGCCAAGGACCACAGATTTCTGAGGAGCCTGAAGTTGGGTCGGCGAAGCCTTGGGAGATCTCCCGGCACCACGCGTAGGACGCTCGGCAGCCTTTTCTTTTACTTCCTTAAGTGCAGACAGGAGTTTTCGTTTTGTAGGGAGCGGCTCGGGGGATTTGTCCTCGTCGGCTACTTCCTCGGCATCTTCTGCGTCGCTTGCGTCTTCCATGATGACGTCCTCCAGGTCCGAATTGGGTGACGTGAGGGGAGACTCATCATTGGCTTCGGCAGTGCTAACAACAATTTCATCTTCGAGAACCCTGGCAGCAGAGCCAGATCTTGACTTGGGAAGCTTATTATTTTCTGCCGGCGGGCTTGCAGAATATTTGGTTCCAGTGCCCGGCCTCTGTTCATTTGGAGGCGGACTCATGTTGTCTTGGTGATCAGGCACAAGAGTGCTGAGCAAAAAGATACAACGTTAGTTAAAGAACGTGTAGTGGTTGGTTTGATTGAAAAACACCAAGAGGGAGGGAAGGAAAGGGAAGGAAGAAAAGTCGGTGATGAGGAATATATAAGAAAAGAATAGAAGTGGGCAGAATAAAAATATTATGTGTCACGAATGATAAGTGAGGTAGAGGTGATGATGCTGGGGAAAAGCTTTTCGCAATAAATAAGAGGAAGCAAAAATATGCGAAGGACGAGCAGTGAAACGGCAAGAGCGACAAGCTATGTAGTGAACATGGCGAGAAAAGACGGAGGCCCACTTAGGTTGCCACTTGGCACTCTTACGAGCAAAGAAACCAAGTATTAACACTATTGGGTTTGCTCGTAAAGAGTTGGGTCAGAACAGCGCGGGGAAACGTATACCAGTAAGGACAGAAGGGAGAGGTTTCGAATATTTATCCGTTCAATGGGGAGAGAAAAGAGGAGGGGGGGACGAAAGTGCAATTGCATCACAGTGTGGTGGCTGGTGGTTTTTAAGTCCACACTAGGAATTTGGGGAAGAGGGCTGAACAGTATTAAAGATGGATGGCGCCCAAAGGAGTCAAAGGAAGGAGACACTAAGGTTAGGAGTTGGGAAATTGGGGAAGTCGACGTTGCTTGAAAAGACCAAGGTGATGAGGAATAAATCACTGAACATAGCCGTCAAAGAAAGTATCGAGAACCAGAAAAAAGGCTTGCACAAAGCGCAAGAAAGACAGAAACAAAAGAAACGGAAAGCAAGAAGCCCAAATTAATGGGAAACGCGGGATATGAAAAGTGGAACTCTTCGTGGGCGGCTAGCAGGGCGGGCTTTGGGGTTGTGAAGGCTGCATTGCGACAATGGAATGGTCTTATCATGCAACAGGAGGGCGCTAACACAGTGGGGAAACAGTCGGGAAGTAAAATAAAGGATAGAATCCGTCAACTTTGACAAAAAGGTGTGCTTTCTTTTGTCTTGAAAGAAAGGAGAAGACTAGAAAAAAATGGACAAGCAGGAAATACGTATAACAAACGGACAGCATGCAGCGCAAATGGTTGCAAACTCACATTTGCGACGCGACAGATTTCGACCGCAAAGCACCGATTTTCAAGGCTGGTGCAGCAGTACGTGCCTGGTGTATAGTCGGCAGTGGACGGCGGCGAACCGACTTTGGTGGCCGAAGCGAAACAGCAGGAACTGGCCGGGTCACAGGTGAAGGAAAAGCAGCCGTAGAGGTGGCGCTTGCGGGCGTTGTGTCTTGTTTCATGATAGGCGCAGATGGTCGACGCAAGAAGACGCGGAAACGTGTGCGAGATAAGGAAGAGGCTGTGGATCAAATACAGTGTAGAAACAAAAGATAGGAGAAATGTGAAGACAGTCAGACCGGTCAGATAAGAGGAGGGAAAGGAGGAGTTAATGAAGAAGACAGGGAAGGAAATGAAGAACGAGAAGCTTTGGATAAAAAAAATTCGAAAACAATTCCTAACAGAGGGACCTTATGATGATAAAAAAAAGCTGATTTGATCTGGATCGTGAGCTCCAACAAACATTTGAGAAAGGGGAAAGAAGAGCAAAGAGAGGGGAGAGGGAGCAAGGAAAAATTGGAATGCTATTTGACAACAACATAAAAAAAGGAAAGTGCGTGTCCGTGGAGGCCGAAAGGGGAAGGAACGACACATAGAAACAGCGCGAAAGCGCCGAAATAGGAGGGGATCAACGTCGTCCGAAAAGGTAGGAGCCAACTGTGTTCACAGCTCCATCACAGGATGGTTACTCTAAGGAGCAGATGTAATAAAAAGGGGATAGAAGGGGGAATAAGGGACAAATAATATAAAGGGTGCAACAGCTATGCGACTTCGGTGTTCACAAACGCGGAGCTATAGGTTGTCAACTAGCTGTAGTTCCCGGTGCCTTGTTTCTTCGATAAACGAGCAAGCTACAGGTGAGCTTTCGTGTTTCTGACTGTGTCACCACAAATAGAGTATGAAAATCCTAGATACAAGCCTCGAATAAGAGTTGGAAATAACCATGCTTCACTGAGCATCCTGTATTGCGAGTATGCCCCTCTGGCATTGCTGTTAGGCATGGCTCTTTCCCTTTCCTTTTCCATTCCCTTTTCCATTCCCTTTTCCATTCCCTTTTCCATTCCCTTTCCCTCTCCCCTTCCCGTCATTGCCTGCCTTATCGTTTCTCCGTTGACCATTGACCCGCCACGCCGCCGCCGCATCGAACCGCGGCCACAGCGGCTCTTCCACAAATGAACTAACCCCTCCACCGTCTGTGAATTGCACGTAGTTGATGATCCCATGATCAACTACACCCATCACCACACTGCGACGACCCTGCTTCAACCGTCGGTACACCGTTCCAAGGGCCGCTGGCTGCCGCTGGCCCACAGTGGCCTTTTCTGTCAGTTGTTGAGCGTCCCCTGTCGGTCTGCTGCTTCGCTTCACCACTGGCACCTCGTCCAACAGCGACGTCATCTCTGCGAGCGTCGGAACACCAGTTGCGTGGGCATCGGTCACGGCCAGATAAAAGTCAGGCGGCGGTGGGCGCGACTTGGAGAACCCGCTGCTAGCTTTCCACACATGGAAGAGAATTTGGAAGGAGGAGGGGAGTGACAGCGGTGATAAAAAAAGCCCGTCACTGGGCATCTCTCCGTTTCCATGGCCTTTCCGTTTGACCCCTGTATCTGCAACGCCGAGCGCTACCTGTGTATAGACCGCCTCGTAGGATCGGTAGAAACCCGGCTGCACCAGGGGTCCGTAGGGCCGGGGTGCTGGCCGTTCCTTCTGTGACAGCCCGGCCCAAGATACCGAGCTCGGAAACAGGGAGATAATCCATGACCATAGACTGGTGGGCCGTGGAGACGCTGGTGTCGCCGTCGTCCCGGGCTGTCGGTCGTGGTCGTCACGGCTGCCATCACTATAATTGCGCACTGCCCGGAGCACATGGTACCCTGAGCGGCGAAGATGTGTGTAGACTTGGTAGGCGGGTAGTGAGATGCGCCCGCGTCCGCCTTCGTTGTTGCCGCCTTCGATCAGCAGGGAATATGCAGCTTCCAGGCTAAGAGGGATCCCCTCGCCTTCCGCGTCGTCAGCCTCGCCATTTACTGGGGTATCTCCCTTCTCTTCTGAAGTCTCTCCATTTCCATGCTTGGCCAGCTCGCGACGCTTCTCCTCCCCAATCAGGATTTCCTCGAGTGACCGTAAAGGCCACCACAGCTCCATCGACCCGCGTTCCATCAGGAATAATGCCTCTTCAGGCAGTAACCATACGCGGTCGCAGCCTAATGGCGCCTTTTGCGGTAAATGCTTGCCGTTTCCGTCTTGCACCTCTCTGGTACCTCCGCCGTCTTGTGCTCTTCGTTCCAGCACCCGCTTTCCAGGGACTGCTCCTACTGACGAAAACACAACGCCCCGTCCCGCCTCCACCATGACGACGCGCTGACGGACGTGTGCAGAGCGGGATTCCTTTGGCCTGGCGGTTGTCGTCGGGTCCGTCGGGTCCGTCGTCGAATCCTCCTTGCCCTCTCCACGTTTCGCTGCCGCTCTCTCCGTATTTTCTGTCATGTCAGGCACCTCACTCCACGTGTCTGGAAGGTACCACCCGCGCATTACGTCTGTCTCCTTACTTCCAACAGAGCGCCGTGTGTATGCTAACACAGACTCCATGACGGAGCGGCTCTGCTCGAGGGCGGCGAGTTGTGCGCGGGTCCCGTGCTCCTCAAAATCCTTCTCACCACGACGAATGGATTGCGCGTTGAGCTGCTGCCGCCTGCGGTCAGAAGCTTCAGCGCCAACGTCCCCGCCGTTTCCGCCAGTTAGAGCGCCAAAGCCACGATAATCGCGGACTTCGACTGCGTCATCATCATTGTCGTCGTTTCCAGAATCAGCGCCCTGAGGCAAGGTGTATTCATCTTGCTCAGATAGCTTGTG
Organism: Ceratocystiopsis brevicomis; assembly: GCA_002778105.1. NCBI lineage: Eukaryota > Fungi > Ascomycota > Sordariomycetes > Ophiostomatales > Ophiostomataceae > Ceratocystiopsis > Ceratocystiopsis brevicomis. The sequence goes on from PCDN01000007.1 coordinate 584,017, forward strand.
GCTTGCCTGCATATCCACTTCAAATATACTATAGTATTATGACGGATGGGGAAAAAAGGGGTGGGGTCAGAGATAAAATACCATAAAATGTCGTGAAGCAATATAAACCGAAAGAAGAAAAAAACATGAAGCTTAAGCAGCGGGAACCCCACTCCCCAAACTTTTAACTAGTACTGTAAGATACTCCACTTGTGTAGAGCCTTGCGTCAGCTGCCAGCCCTGTCAGAAAGAGACTGATCACTGTGTCTTCCGGAGCATGTTTTCATCATCGTCGTGCGGAATAAAATACAAAAGGTATGATACCATGCGTTCACAATAGTCCTATCCTCAAGGGCGCTCTTTCCTGCCACCACCTCCCCCAGGCCCCAAAATCTAGAACAGAATCAGAACGCAGTAAGAAAATGAGAAAGATAAAAAGATCATCATCCCCCACCAAAACCACCCAAAATGTGTAATAGAAAAGAAGACAAATCAAGAAGAGAAGATATAAAATTAGCCCATCTCCAGCCAGATCTACCAAAACGCCCCTTCCCCTGTCCAAAAAAACATTCCAGCTCAAAACGCCATGGGCATAAATGAAATCAAGCGTGCTGCTTCACCATGCAAACCACAGTGAACATTTTGGTAGCAGAATGGTCGTGATGTAGCAACGTGCAAAATACTTGCCATGCTTTGAATTTTCTCATGTCGTGCGAGTCTGTGCAGAAGCGCATACCCATTCCGGAGGAGAAATTCAAAGGGAGAAAAAGGGGCCGCGCGACTGGTCGTCAAAAAATGGGTAGACGGAAAAAGTGTCTGCCAGCAGATCCTCCCCGTAGATTTCAGGACTTCGGAAACCCAGGTCGTTGGGTCCGGCACGGTTCCTTTGCCACAACAAAACATCATGTAGGGTTTCCAAGCACCGTATTCTTGGCTCCTCGATGGATCCCGTTTGGTCTGTGAGACACAGTCCTCTAAGCGAGAACAGAAGGCATCGTGTAGCTGTCTGCAGGGCAAGATAGTGGGCAGAACGGCAACCTAAACTTTCCGCAAGCATGTTCCAATGGCAGCCACCCGCTGTCTTTGTTGCAGATGTTGCCGTGAGTATAGACCGGCCCCTGCTCGGTGGCGTATGATCTTCTCCAACATTCCGTTGGGTAGCGAAGCAAAGCAAAAGGCGTTCACTCTATCAGCGGCTTCTTCTGTCCGCCCACTATGCACAAACCAAGGTGACGCAGTGAGTCACGGTCATGGGCATGCACAATGTTGGGCGCCGGCAGCATTGGGTTGTTCTGGTCTACATGGGAGGCATCCTTGGCTGCCTGCGTGATCGCTTCCATCTCGTCTTTGCACGCTTGTTGGTCAAGTGGGCAGATGACGACGGGGAGCCGCACAGTAATGTCGCGGGCCGAGCTGAATTGGGCCTAGGAAGAAGCAAAAGAGAGACGGTCAGAATGATGCCATTGATAGAGAAAGCAACCATAATACCGAAAGAAGCGTACAGAAGACTCACTTTTATTACCAAGAAGTACTCCACCTTGTAAAGTGTTGACGTGGTGGTGAACGACGTTACTTCGTATAAAGGAAAGGCGGGCTTCCCACGACGAATAATTCCATCGGAATCACGCAGGTCGCGTGCAGGAAAGATTAAGCCCAGGTTGGTAACGTACCCGGCCTCTGGAAGGCGCGTCTGAACGGTTTGGGCGTTCTTAGCAACCTGCTTCACCTTTTTCGTGGGCTCGTCGCCCTCCGGGTTGAAGGTGATCTCTTCCTCGACTATCAGAGATATTTTTTGTATAGTAACTCGCTTCGCCTTAGCGAGCCAGTCCGGGTTGGGGGCTACTTTGATGTAGACGGTGATAGGGTCAAGTGGGCCGTAACTCCGGCGTGGCAAAGAAATGGCGAGAGTGACGATGTTATCGTTGGTAGAGACGCGATTCTCCTGCTTGTTGTACATACCAAACGTGGACAGAGTGTCGTAACGCTGCAGCGGGACGGGGAAAGCATATTTGTTCTGAACACTATGCCCTTGCTGGACGGTAACAACAAGCTCGTAGTAAGTTTCGGCAATGCGACTGGGCAGTTGCAGCGAAGCTGGAGGAATGCGGCGGTTGGTTTCCTCACCACCGCGGCCAAAGGGAATAAAAAGAACAAAGGGCAGGTCCATGGCAATGATGTCTTCAGATTCACGGCCAGGGGCGCAGCGGAAGAGAAGAAGTTCTTTGCCCACCACATCGGTGGTTTCACGGCGTGGTGTACTAAGATGCTTCTTGGCCATATTGTCGGCAGCCGGGTGGATGGTTTCGCGACGCTGGAGGCATATTCGGACGAGCGAGATGGCAACTGGCATAGAGAAGCCTTGTGAGGGGCGAATTTCAACTTTCCCCTCGATACGTGGCTAAAAAGCAGCAAGAGAATCAGTACACGCACACAGACATAAAAGAATAGAAGTAGGATATAGGGCAGAGAGAGAGCGTAAAGGTAAGGGGGTGGGGAGAGAACGCGTACTATTGTTGCAGAGATACCTGGGTATCCCACCAGGAAGTTGCTGTTGGGCGGGCCAGAGACCCTCACAAAGGCGGCCATGATGCATGCCCCCAGGGGTCCAGGGGAGTTTCCGGTGTGGATGCAGCCGGTATAGTATTGAATACACACTTGGGCGCGGTTGCAGATCGGCGGTGGTGCCTCAAAGGCCCCAGTCTAAGGGAATAGCAAGAAAGCCGTTGCAACCAATACGCCACGTGATGCGTAGAGACCAGATCAGGCGACCAGAAGAGCCTGGGACAGCGGTCAAGGGAGGACAGAAGAGTGTCTTGATAGCCGTTGTTGCCTGCCGGCAGTTCCCCTCCCCGCACGCCTACACGTAGGAGGCGAGGCTGTGATGAGATCGAAACGACACAGGTATGGATTGGTAGGGTATGTGTCGCTTTGTGGTCGACGGTATTATGCTGCACAAAGCGTTACGCTGTGGTGTTGCTGTTGTTGTCATCTGACGCATTCGTGAGCGCTGTTCCGCTTTGGAGGCTGAGAGCCGGCTTGTCGGAGGGCTCAAGGTGGGGAAGCCGCTCCTTTCAAAACGCAAGCGCCGTTGTCAGGTTTGGCGGGGGACCAGGGCGCTTTGCGGCCACCTTGCATTGGCGTGAGCAAAATGACACTCTACTTACTTAGCCCCAAAGAAAACAAAGGTTTCTGCCTTAAGTGATCGACTCTTGAGAGGGGAAAACAGCACAAAGAAACCCAGCAGGTGCTGGTTCCTATTCGCTTTTATTCGTGTTTTGTTACTTTTGCACAGGCATATGCAAGAACAACAAGACTCTGGATTAACCTCAAGACCGAAGTTAGACATATTACTTTTAGTTGCAATCAAAATTATACGAGTATTGAATGCAATCAAATGCGCAGTTAATCCGGAAGTTCAAAGCTGAAATGGTGGATAGAGTGACACTGTCTTGGCCGCAAGTTTCTAAAACAAAGTCACGTGCACTAGCCCAAAGGAAAATGCCAGCCTCGTCTTCCTCACAACTTTCGATGTGCCATTGTCGTTCTCCTGGCCTCGACTGCCTCTCACCGCCCATTTAACTGCTGCAATGTCCACACACTATGATACCGAACCTCAACCGACGGGCTCTGTTGTGCTGCACACAACAAGTGGCGAGATTGCTGTTGAGCTCTTCGCTAAGCAAACACCGTTGACCTGTCGCAACTTCCTGCAGCATTGTCTTGATGGCTACTACAATAACACGCTTTTCCACCGCCTGGTTCCCGGATTTATTGTACAGGGCGGTGATCCGACTGGTACAGGCCATGGCGGCGAGTCGATCTACGATGGTGGCGCCTTGGCAGGCGACCTCGACCCATGGCCCATGGACCAACGCCGGGGCGCCAACGCGGGTCCCCATGGCGTCGGCTTTCGGGATGAGTTTCATTCGCGTCTGAAGTTTAACCGGCGCGGCCTGCTGGGAATGGCAAACGAAGGCCGTCCAGATACCAACGGCAGTCAATTCTTCTTCACGTTCGACAGAGCCGACGAGCTCAACAACAAGAACACTGTATTCGGTCGCGTGGCAGGCCCTACCATCTACAACCTTACAAAAATTGGGCAGTCCGAGGCACAGCCTGGTACCGATCGGCCGCTGTATCCAGTCAAGCTCACGCATGTCGAAATTGTTACAAATCCGTTTACAGATATGCGGCAGAACGAGCACAATGTGCATCCTTCAATGGGCACTAGTACAACACAGCAGCATCCGCCACAGAAGGAAGAGAGAACAAAGGGAGGCAAGCGGAAAAAAGGCGTTAACAAGACCCTTTTGAGCTTTGGCGACGATATGAAGGACGACGAAGAGACGATGGTAAAGGAAGCCGCAGGCGAGGAAGAGCGGGCAAATGCAGTGAAAAAGCACAAGAAATCAAAGACAGACAAGGATGATGGGGGGCGAACACACAGTCCCAGGTCAGAAGGTCCAAGACAACATGCTCCAACAACGACGTCACTGCCTTCCAGGGCTGGTCCGAATCCCCCAGTCCCCAAGGACGACGGCAGCAACGCCTTGGGATCCCACCTCGACACAGAAACGCAACAAACACGACAACCACAAAAGAAGCCGTCAAAGGCTATGTCCACGCTGGAAAAAACAAATGCGGAGATTGCCGCTTTAAAAGCGTCTATGCGTCGGACAGTACAGGTCGGGACAGAGACCAGCGCCGAGAATAAAGAATCGGTGCTAGCAAAGCTGGTCCCCCCTACTGCAGCCCGCGGTCGCAAGCTTGGCCGAAAGCACGGTTTATCGAGTAATGACCAGAGAACGCTGAGCTTGCTGAACGCCTTCACATCTAAGCTAGGACAGGTGGATCAGGTCACTGGAACTGGCCAGAGACGGTCGGCATCGGTGGACGATGCCGACTCGGAGGCTACGAAAAACAAGGAGTCAGGAAACAACGACAACAAGGCAGAAGGTGGCGAGGGCGATGGCGAGGTGTGCGACCTGCATTTCATCGCCAATTGCCAAAGTTGTAGACCGTGGGAGACCAAGGCCGACGACGGCGATGGTGATGGCAATGGCGCCGGCGAGGACTGGCTGGCCCACACGCTGAACTGCGCTGCCGATAAGCTCGGTAAGGACCTTAGCTACCGCAAGAAGGCCGAGGAAGAGCTGGTGGTTATCGACCCGCGCGAGCGGGCCCAGGCGATGAAGGAGGATCGCACATCACGGAATGGCCGCGGCAGTCGAGGGACCGGGCGGTCGTGGGATCAGGCGCGGCATTCCAAGATGGCACAGGCAGCATCTCTGTCAGGGCGAGGGGCCAGATAGATGCGCATATGATGGTCCAGCATCATGAATGGGGTATGGGATATACATTGTCGGTCTGACGGTCGCCGATTCAGCTGTCAAAATTCTGCCACTTTTCGTTATTACCGTGGCGCCGTTTTTATTGGCCCAAAATTGCACAGTGTTGCAAATCCCAAAAGTTGGAAAGCCGATGAACAAGCTCTGTGGCCGATCGCCGTAAAAGCTAGCGTGATAGCGATAAGGCGCAGAAAGAAGAAAATAATTGCACACTGTGACCCACACCGCTTTCCCATACCCGCTTTAGACAGCCTCATCTGTTCTGTCGTCAAAATATCGTCTACGAGTACGACAAGTATTGTTTTGCCGGGCGTCGAATTTTGCGATAGCACGGAAGACAACACCCCAAACAGTCGTGTCGCCATCTGTATCTGATCTCATATTCCGCCTACGCGACCGCTGATCAGCGGACAAGGCAGGCGTCCGGTCCGAATCGCCAGTCCAAGTCAACGGCTGCATCTTTTACCGAAACGAACTGCGAACCCTGTCTCCTCTACCCGACTTAGTTGTTATTATTTCCACGCATTATCATTTTCGGTCCTTGTACATAGACGGCATTGCGGTTACTTTGCTCGCTCTTTTAAGACAAGGACATCACCGGTTTTGCAGACGACAAGGCCTTGGGCCGACAGACTTCTTCGATCGAACCTACGGCGTGCGTTCGACGGAATACGCGGAATGCGAACAGCCGGCGCAAACGCCCGTCTGGATTGCATTGAGCGCTTTCGAGGAAGCTAAACGACGTATCCGACACCCTGTTGATTGGGCAGTCCTGAGTGCTCTTGGCTCGTTCAGCTTTGACCCCTCCCGTTAACGCAACCGGAACAAAATACAGCTCTGCATTGTCTCTTTATTAGGGTGCAGTTGGACTTTCTGAACGAAACACGCACTCAACTCAAAAACGCCCCCCCC
>PCDN01000007.1:599272-762942 GCA_002778105.1 Ceratocystiopsis brevicomis
GACGAAATATGATAGCGATCGGTATGTTAATGAAGACGTACGTGGGATTATCCATGGACACATCCGCGCGGGCCAGGCGAGATATGAGTTGATGAATGGCCAGGGCCGATGACCAACGACTCTACGGCGAATTCCCTACTCTCCACGGCGGTGGACAAAACCAGGAGATGCTCTATGATTAACAGGGACCAAGGAGAGCTTTGGGAAAGGATGAGGAGGATGAGAACCAGGTGATGAGGAGGAGACGAGAGTTCCGTGCTTTACCTTTGTTTTGTCGTGTCTTACCTTCGTTTTTGGTTTGTTTTGCTGTTATAAGCATAGCGCTGGAGGCTGAGACAATAGACATAATTTCTAACCATTAACGGCCGGGATGATCGACAAGGCTACCAGTAGCAGCCGCGACGTTGCGTTCTTTGTTATTTGTCTCCCTTGGTTTTACAGCCTTGTATGTGAGTCTTGTCAAAATCACGTGTCTTCTTTAAACCACCGATGTAAGTGGGATACAAAGGGTAACACAACAAAACCAACGAAAAATCGCTTTTAGTCTACACCGGCGAATGCTTTTCGTCGCGGCCCAGTGGTAAGATGACCACGCAAAGGCAAGGTACGAGAGGTGCATGGAAAGACGGATAAACAGCAGAGCAAGTAGGTGGACAAGCAAATCGCCACGGCAGACAAAAGCTACTTACTTAAAAACAGACATGCAAATGGTGAGTGTAGCCCGAATCTCAGATAATAATTCAAAGACCTCGAGTGGGATTGACAGCAGCGAGATTCTGTGCGGCAACTACTCCGACAGCCACAAGAACTGCGCCTGTTGTGCTTGACGAACAACTGCCGTCTGTCAACGTCTGTAATTCTTTTTGTTTAAAGAAAAACTCCCTCTTGAAAAAGCGGTTGGTCGACATATGCTGTCGACCGTCCTTTGTGGTAGCTGAGGATGACTAGGAAATAATCGACCAGGACTCTCACAGGGAATAATAGTGTCCTCCACTGACACTGCCAGGTTGGTTGCTATTGCAGCACCGTGCTGGCAGCAAAATTACAGAAAAAAACAAAGTCGAATTCGACCATATAAAAAGAATGTTTCCCAGCAGCGAGAAACGCCGAAACACATAGATGCAGAAAAACAACCGAGGCAACCACCCATTAGCGAGAGTGAAGGCAAAAAAGCAGGAAACAGCCCCCAAACAATATGTATGACAGGATGATGTGTACAGTAGCAAAACGAAAGCAAAACGACGTCAAAAAAGACAAATTAATCAGAAAACAACAAAGAGAAACTTTTCACCGTGGTCAGGTCAAGGGTCATCCGACTTGGAGGCCTTGTTTCCAAAGCCGCTCAGATCCCAGCCTTCGTACCGCACACGCGGAGCCCCTTTTGGGGTGGCTGCTGATCCGTTGGCTACTCCGTTGGCTAGTGAGCCATTTTTATAATGGGTGGGCTGCTCTTCTTCCGACACCACCGCGTCTGTGTTGGTCTGTCGTGGCGACGGCCCAGACGGCGAGTCCTCCGACTTGGTCGCTGGTGCAGCTGGCGCTACCGGCGCTGGCGCCGCAACCACTGCAGGTTCCCTCATTATGCCCTTCTCTTTGAGGTATTGCAGTGTCTTGACAATTGTCAGATCTTCCTGGTCCTTGTCGTTGAGGATCAGCCGCTGTTGCAATGTCATCCGCCCACCGTTGCGCTCCCGCTCCAACAGCGCCGCCTCGCGAACGGCCTGGTCATGCACAAACCGGCACCGCCCCTTCTTGGCACATGTGCCCCCCGTCGAATAATACTTGCAATGCTTCGACTGGTCGGCCTTTTTGGCTGCCGGCGGGATGACATTGGACTTGGCCGCCGCAGCTGCCACCTCTGCTGCCGTCGTGCCTGTCGGGGCTGAGGACGAGGACGTCTTCTTGCCCTTGGTCGCATCCGTCCGGATAGGAAGCGACTCGGGTGGCGCATCGTCATCATCCGACTTGAGGTCAACAGACGATACGTCGTCGTCCGACTCGCCATTTCCGGCACCGCCTCCCTCCGGGAGGCGCATCTCATCCCCTTCATCCTGCTGTTCACGCTTTCGCTTGATGCTCGACTCTACCTTCTCCAGCTGTCTCCGCAACTTCTCTGCCTTCATCTGCTGGCGTTCGAGCGCAGTTAAGCCGGCGGAAGAGCTCTTACCACCACCGCCGCCGCCGCCGCCATTACTACCACCAACGCTTGCGTTTTCGGCCTCACCAGCTTCCCCAGTACTGCCCGACTCGGTAAGCTTCGCCTGTCGACGAGCTTGTGTTGGAAAATTCTTCCTCCGCTCCGCGATCCAGGAGGCAATATCATCCGGACTAATTCGTTAGACAGGATGTGCAAAACCCCCCCAAAAGAGGAAAAAAGAAGCAAAACACGCAAATAAACCCAAAAATAGAAGATGAGAAAAGAAAGCATACTTTGGAGCGTCTGGGCCAATCATCTCGACCAACTTGGCTTCTTCATCCATTTCATCCTCGTCTGACTCTTCGCCTGGCGTCAAACCAAGCGTATTCGTCTTTCGCTTCTTCTTCTTGCCAGCAGGGGAAGCATCAGACTTCTGATGTTGACCAGATGGTGCGTCGTTGGCACCATGGGGACTGGGGCCGCCTTGCTTCTTGTTGTGGTGACGCATCTTGTCGCCACCAAAGTGCGGGCGGCCGCCGCGGAAAGGACCGCCCTGATTTCCACCCCGTCCGCTGCCAGTATAGGATCTGTTATTCTGGGTGTAATAATGGTCATAGTACTGCGGTGGCCCGGGCGGTGGCCCAGGCGGTGGATATGCCTGGTAAGGAGCTGGGGCTACATAGCCTGCTGGTCCAGGTGGTGGAGGCGGCGCCGCACCTCCGTATGGGACGTGGGGTTGCGGCGGGTAACCGCTGCTCACTGGAGCTGCTGGTCCTTGCCCGTCATGCGGGTTGCCGTTCTCAAACCCAAGCCGAATGGGTGGGCCCATCATCTGTGTCTTGTAGCCACCACTTCCGCGGCCACCCCTGCCGCCGTAGTGCGCACCGCCATGACTTCCGCGTCCCCCAGGTGGCGGAGCCCAAGCCTGACCCGGTGATCCGTGGGACTGCTGGCCCGGACGCGCATGGGGATATTGATGTCCATACGGTTGCTGGGCAGTAGGTGCAGGAGAAGCGCCATACGGCGGCTGCTGCCCATAGGCAGCAGTCGCCACATTAGGAGGGGGGTGGTAATTCTGCGGAGGAGAATGGCTCTGCGAAGGAGGCAATTGTTGTTGGTACATCTGCGGGGGGTAACCCGGATAACCTTGAGCCGGATGCGGGGGGTGCAGTGTGCGGTGGCCATTGGCAGCTGGTTCATGGGCAGGCGCCCACTGCTGCTGGCCTTGTGACTGACGAGGCGGTGGAGGTGGCGGAGCATAACCTCCTTGAGAGGGCGGTGCAGGGCCATTTCCATAGGGGCCCTGCGGAGTGTATGCATACCCCGACGCGGCCGCACGATCGCCGCTGCCACCACCACCTCGGCCACCGGAATAAAATCCGCCACCTCGGCCGCGTCGGGGATGATCCTGACTGCTGTGGGTTGTCTGGTACTGTTGTCCGTATCCGCTTGGAGCTGGTGGCGGCGGAGGCGGCGGTGGTCCATAGCCGTACGAAGCCATGATTCGGCTGTCTTTGCTTCAGGAAACAAGGAGGATGGTGTCGGATACGCGCATTAAGGAAAATCGACCGGAGCCAAATGCAACCATGGGTTGAGCAACAATATGCTAAATTGGCGACAAGAAGCAGGAGATGCACAGACAATAAAGGAGCCGCGGTCCAGTCACACTGAAGGCTGCACTCGGATGGGTATATGCGAAGACGGGAGGACAGAGCGTAACGCAAAGCTAGAAGCCAAGTCGACCAAAAAGAAAGTGGGGAACGGAACAGCAACAGGGAGCTTCGAGACAAAAAAAACCGCAAGCAGAAACAGAAGCGAAAAAAGGTAGAGAGAGATGCGTCCCGAAGAAAGGTCGAGTCCGGACCCTGTGCTGGTATCCGTCGTTCGATATGTTATTGTGAGAGCGAGAGAGAATTTGGGGCCGGCGAATCGATTTAGGGGTAAATCAAAAGGCGGTAAGTATAGTTGTAGGCGGTCAAAGTTTATGCGGGTAATAGATGCGGCAGAATTCAACCAACAGTTTTTCTGCGGTCCGCCAAAGAAAGAAAGAGTGACAGCACTATATGCGCCGAGGAACATCCAACCTGGTTTTGCTCCTGATCTACATATTTTTGCGCGGTCTTTTTCAAAGCCTCTGGAGAATGCAATCCCTTGGGCACTGACAGGAGGAACACGCGACCGTGCCGGATTGGAGCTGGAGCCCAGCATGTTCATTCTCGTGCGTTCTTCCTATTGGGATCGGCGGCTTGCAAGGGGTTTCTTGTTGGCCATATGTAGTCTGCGCAGCTGGGTCTATGTCGCGCTACGTTCTAACGTATTACTCTGATTCTCTAGACGAAAATCGCCGACTTGGTTCGGATCGAGCCGAACGACTTCTCCAAGACGAGCATCCATGCTATCGAAGACAACATCAACGCCAAGTATGCCAACAAGGTGAGCTTTTCTTATTCTTTTGCCATGTCTTTTCGGCTACCTCTTGGGCGTATTTGGTAATTGACTGTCTCAGGTGATCCAGAAAATCGGACTCTGCATTTGCCTATACGACCTGCTATGGGCGTCCGAAGGCTTGATCGGTCACGGCGACGGCTTTGTGAACGTGAATGGTGGGTTTTCTCTGGCAGCAGGTCCTGTGATGAACCTGCTTTACTAACGTGCCGATCTAGTCGAGTTTCGCCTGGTTGTCTTCCGGCCATTCAAAGGAGAGGTCATGTTTGCGCGCATCAGCAGCTGCAGCCCGAATGGCATCCACCGTATGTTCAATGCCTTTTCCGTCTTTCTGCCTTGCCACGGCGTCAATCTAACGAACATAGTACGGACCGACTTTTTCGATGACATTCTCGTGCCGTTCGATGAATTGCCAGAGGAAGCAGAATAGTGCGTGATACGCGGTCCTGCCTTCACTTACGGTCATTTCGTTCTAACCTTAGTGTTCCCTACAGCGATACGAACCAGCAGCTGTGGGTGTGGAATGTCGATACAAACCGGATGTACTATGACAATCACGAAATGGTGCGGTTTCGAGTCATTGACGAAGAATGGCATGACCAGACGCCCACAAAACCCATTGAGCGTGGTGAAGAGATCGACGAGCGCCGCCCGCCGCCATACCAGATCCGTGGCAGCATGAAGGATCCTGGTCTGGGCGTATGCCTTTGGTGGTAGTAGTGAGGCCCGGGCAAAGAATGCGGGAACACCGGATGCTGGCAATCGATCAACGCTTCTTATTTTCGTCTATGCCTTGTTTTCTTCTGCCCTTGCGGCTGGCTGCCTCCCGATTTCCTTGCTTTCAGGCGCACCCACTATTTCACACCTCTGCTGCAGCTCGGCTCAGCAGCCGAGTTTCTACGTCGTCCAGCACGGAATAGGGCTCGACGACAGCCAGGTTTTCCACCTCGGCGAGGAACTGCTTGTCCGGGTCTTGACCTGGCCCGAACATCTGCGGCGCCTGGGGACCCATTTGGCCCATCTGCTGGGCCATTTGGCTGGCAGCTGAGGAGTTGTCAGCACAATACCAGAAAGAGGGAGGGGCGTCATGGTAACGGTTCGTCTGAAAGACGGCTGAAGACCAGAAGGGCATCAGACATACCATCGTTGCCCAAGAGAAAGTTGAACACGGACTGGAGGCCAAAGATACACAGAAAGTACCAGCTAATGCTCGACATCCACCGTGGGTCCATGTCCCTGGTCGCGACACCAGCCTGGAGCATGCTCTTGAACTTGATGGTGAGGGGGAAAGGAAGTTTCACTGGGAGAATTGCGGTCAGCATATAGCAGGAATGAATAGCGGTGCAGTAGTGCTACTACCCAGGACAACGTACTGATCACATAACCGCTGAAGAACGCATTGATCCAGCTCATGATAAGCGTGTTGGGCACAATCATGGCCATGTTGTTCTTCATCATGCCCATCATGCCGTCCATGGCATTGGGGTCCGTAATGGGGTTCGGCGGCGCCTGGCCACGTGCCTCGGGCGCCTTGAGAAATGCGCCCGCCTCGTACGCAGCAACGAGGTGCTCCCGACGCGCCGAGAACGAGCGCCACGACAGCACGTAGTGGTTGGAGCGCACGCCGATGCCGTGCAGCATGGAACGCTGCTCACGGATGGCGCGTCGCTCGAGTTTCTTAGGTGCCGTTGCCATGAGAACATTGGCATAGTGGCGAAGAACACCGGTAAGAATCATTACAACGGTGATTGGGAAGAGAATCCAGTATCTAAGAAGAAAGGTCAGCCGAGAAGCACGTAGGGTGGGGGAAGAGGAGCACGCACAGCAGTTGGGGATCCCGAGGGATCGACTGCGCGGGAGCCTGCGCCATTTTCAACAAGGACAAAGATAAGGACAAAAATCCAAGAAAAGTCGGGAAATCCGTCTCTTCCTTTTCCTCTTCGTCCCGCTGTCGTGAAGAGGGACGTTGGTGCGATGCGATGTTCTTAGTTTGGCAACGTTGACAAGCTCGTTAGTGCCATGCTGAATCACCCTGCCCCGTAATTTCCGCTCACACGAAGAGCCACCTATCCCGAAATGCTTCGCTTTCACAACAATCTCTAAACGCCAACACACATTCGTCACCATGGCAGAAGAAAAGATATCTGTCTACAGTTTGGCTGGTAAGAACATTTTTTGATTTATGATTTCTTCAATAATTTTATACCATCTTTTTAACACCCCCCGAGACCTCAAAAACACCTCCGACGATGCCATCCCTAACTACCTCAACTCCCTGGAATTCGTCCAGTCACACCGCCTGACTGATGTTCACCTCGCGCTCGGGTACGGCGCACTTGCGCTCGCCGCGGCCTGCTTTGCCTGGGACTACAAGCTTGGCTTCGAGGAGACGAAATATTATTCGGCGGCCGCGGTCATGGTGTACGTGGCGCTGAGCACCGCCCTGACGTTGTGGCAACGCTACGCCGAGGGTGCAACCGTGTATGAGGGCACCGTGCCGGGAAGTCAGGGCCGCGAGAAGATTGTCATCCGCACGACCGTGGAGAAGTGCACGCCTGTGTACAAGTTGGAAGCGACCGTACAGTCGGCGTCGTCAAAGGCACCCGCCGTCGTTTCCGTTACCCATCATCCGTTCTCCGAATGGTTCGACAGCGCGGGCACGTTTGTGGCAGCGCCATTTCAGAGCATGCTGGCCAGTGCCATACCAGTGGTAGGCAAGGCGGATCCGAAGCGCGTGACAGCGTCATCCGCCGCCGCGGAAGCAGCAGCAGCACCGACGGAGTACAGCGCAGAGATGCTGGAGGTGCTGGCGGCGGCAACAGCAACAGGTTCGAGTACCGGAGGCAGCCATAAGAGTGGAGGCAAGCGTCGGAAGGTGTAGGACATACTCAAGGCGCGGTAAAAGGACCCTTATATGGGCTGGGATTTTGTGTTATTTTTTTAAATGGTCGGAAAGCATGGCGTCACGGCGTCACGGCCATGCTATATGATATGAGATCTCGCCTAATGTGTCTATCCCCCACAAGCATTCCTTCGCCCACCGAAAAGCATTATGCTGCCAAGCTGGTCCAGCTCGCACGCGCCTGCTGCGCAACCTCCCGGATCTCCCGCACGTGGTCGCCACATGCGGCCGCCAGAGCCCGCGCCAGCCGGGGCTCGTAGGGTAACAGAAGCCCGGGCTCATAGTGCGCCGGGAGCTGCGCCACCAGTTGGAGGCCGGCTTTCCGCGCCGACGCCGACGCAGCACCGGAAAACGCACGCACGCACCCGTCGACGATTGTCTTGACATGGCTTCGTAACACGTCGGCGCGGTCAGACGCCAGGATCGCCGCCAGCACGCGCAAGGCCACGGCAGTGTCGGGGCTGTTGCTAGCCCCGCCGTCACCCACGACGATCACGAGCAAGCGCACAAGCGCACCGCTGTTAATGTCCTCTTCGTAAACGGACGACGGCACATTGCGGACAAGCGCGAGGATGGCCGCGGTCTGGATGCGGCGCACGTTTGCGGCCGCAGAGTTAGCGTCGTCACCCTGGACGGCTCCGCGCTCCGGCAAGGCCCGCGGCAGCAATGCCTTGGCCGTCTGCGCATACACCCACTGGCGCGACAGGGCCTTGACGACAGCGTGGTCGGCGGTGGGTGTGCCAATGACGCTCGGTGGGACGAGCAGCTTGCCTAAGAGGCGCGCCATCTGTAGACCTTTGGCCACCTGCGGGTGCTTTGCAGGCGCAAACGCCAGAGGCCCAGCCAACACGCGGGCAACTTTGTCCAGTCGAGCAAAGGCGCCGGCAGCAATGGCGACAAGGCGCGCAAACACAGGGGGGGTCAAGGCGGGAGTTGCAGTGTTTGACCCATTCCCCAAAAGGGTGTGGACTGCTTCCACGTTTGCCTTCCACGCTGCCTGATTGTCTACGGTCCTGCTGGCGGGTGCCGTGATTGCCGCGGAATACTTGTTGGCCACAATGGTGGCGATGGTATTCCGGACGAGGCGGGTGCGAGGTGGTAGCGTGTTGAGAGACTGAAGGTCATCAAGGAGGCTGAAGCGGGATAAAGGAATCTAAAGAGTTAGGAACCTTGATATGTCTTTTTTTGCTCGCGAAGAAATACGAAACTCACCAATGCAACAATACTCGGCCACAGGGCCTTGAAAATACCCAGCGACAGAACGTCAATGCGGCCACCATGGCGGTTGTGAAAGAAAGAAAGCGGGCTCGCGACAGTGCCGTCGTCGACCGCGTGGAACAGCCAGAATGCTGCGTTGTGCAGCTGTGCCTCCTTTTGCTGAGTCTCGTCCAAATCACGCAGGACAAACGTGGCCAGGCTGGCCAGCTGATGGAGGTACGTATCCTCTGCTTCCTCATCCTGGCCGGAGGACGAGGACTTTCCAAAATCGGCGCCCAGCCCAAGCTCAAACATCCGCTCGCCCCCTCCGACGTCAAGAATAACGGTCGTGCGGAGATAGAGGCGACGCACAAGCGCAACTGCCTCAGCGTGATATTCCTGGAAGCGGGCATCCTGCAGGCCGATGTTTGCCTCGGAAAATGCATCGCGCACGTTCAGGACAGCCGCGTAAATACCGGAAAGAACGGTATTGGCGGTTTCTAAAGGCAAATGGAAGGTAGGAGGCACAGTGGAGGCGCATAGAGTCTGCTCCAGTGAGGCGCAGAGTGTCTGTGTCAAGGTAGAAAAGAGGGAGAGGGGGCGAGGCGATGCAGGTGATGCAGCAGAGGTGGGAAGTGCTGCGCAGCCAATGTACGCCAACCGGGCGAGGGTGTCTCGCAGAGTATCAAAATAAACAGCCCTTTTGCCGTTATTGATATCGCTGATTACCGCCGCCATTTTGTTGACAAGAAGAGTGTACCCCTCGGTAAATACCGAAGTGGCCGTCTGCAGAGCCAGCATGGCATGGTGGGCCAGGGACGGCGCCGCGCCGTCGTCGTCGCCGTCGATGGGCGAGCCTATCAAGAGGACAAGCGGCACCAGTGTCTCGACAATCGTTGTGCAGTTTTCCGGGGTGCAGAGAAGCGTGTGGGAGGAGGCAGGAGAGGAGGTAGTAGGATGAAACGCTTGTTGCACGACCAGGGAAGACAAACCGTGGAGCACTTCTGTTCGGACGACGGGATCCTGCAGGGTGCTCGAGGCAGGAGCCGTCCACAAGCGCAAATAGACACTGTCAAGCAAGCCCAATATGGCACCGTTATGACTGTGGAAGGCAGCCAAGGTAGACGCATCGTCCGGCGTCTTTGCATCTGTCGTCGCCTCAACGAGAGCTTGCCGTGTCTGCAGGATGCTGGTAAGAACAGCTAGGAGATCGCACGCGTGGTTCGCTGTCTGTATAGACGAGCCAGAGGACGAAGAAGAGAGCTGTGGGCGCTGCAGCAGATCTTTCTGAATGGCAGCGAGGGTGGTGGGCAGGATCAGATGAAATGCACGAAGGCCACCGCGTGCAGCACTGTTGAGAAGCTGGCCAGCCGGTCGCGTAAAGGTCGAGTTGGCCAGATCGCCGATGCAGTCCGCGAGGACAATGCCAATAAGGTCTTTAAGGGCCGCTGCCGAGTCCGGCGACGACGAAGAGGCCGCCCCATCAAGCTTGGTGGAAATGGCTTCAACGACGGCTAGCGTGGCATTGATCGTCTCGGGCACATCACCGTGGCGGACCTCGAACTTAAGCGCGTTCCAGATCCGAGCGGCATGCGGCGCAAGAACCTCCGGCGCCGCGGCCTCGACGGAGGCGTGGATGGTCTGCAGGGTGTCCACCTTAACGGACAGGGTCAAGGCATCACCTTGATCAAGCTTCTGCAGCAGAAAGGTCAGGACGGCGGCGGCAGCTGCACTATCACAGAGGACGCAAGCACTCAAGCAGCCGCGTAGGGCAATCTTCAGGTCTTCGACGGTCGTGCCGGCGGGCGTGGCGGCCAACCGCATGGAGATAGGGAAGTAGTCGGAGGCGGCCTTGAAGACGGCATCGACTACATCGGGGGCCGGGCGCGGGTCGGTGTACGCAGTCAAGATACGGCGCAGAATAGCAAACCAGCGCAGCAGGTTGTCCGGGTCACGCTCGCTGCGGCACAGGCGCAAGAGGTCGACGAGAAATGTGCAGGCAGCGCCCTGTGTGCTTTGCAAATGGGCCATGACGGCGTCATTGCGCACGAGATATGCCACGAGATCGTAGATGGCGCGGCGCGTGTCTGGTGTCTGCAGGCGAAAGGCGTCGTTGTCGGTAAGCTTGCAGACGTGGGCGAGGACAGATGACGCCAGACTCGGCCGGAACGCTGTCATGGAGCAGAGACAGCGCAAAGCGCTCGCTGCAGCCAGGATGCCGGCCTTGTGGTCGACGGCAAACATGGCGCCAAAAAAAGCAGCCAGATGCTCGACTGGAGGCGGGGTCGTCAGTGACTGGTGCCGTCATCAACGATCAGGGGTTATAGGACTCACGCTGCTCGGCTCGCAAAATATCGCGATCCAGTACGTCAAGCGTGGCCGCCAGGAACCCCAAGGCTGATCGATTAGCTTAATGTCTATCTTGCCGTCCCAAGACTGTCTCGTTCATACACACCCTTGGCCCTCAA
Organism: Ceratocystiopsis brevicomis; assembly: GCA_002778105.1. NCBI lineage: Eukaryota > Fungi > Ascomycota > Sordariomycetes > Ophiostomatales > Ophiostomataceae > Ceratocystiopsis > Ceratocystiopsis brevicomis. Next base: position 610,422 of record PCDN01000007.1, read on the forward strand.
AATCACATCGTCGTCGCTGGCACTGCTTCCGCCCGGCATCCACGGGTTGACGGACTGGGCCCAGCCAAGGACAGCGGTGCTCTTGCGTGGTGTATTGGAGATGGCTGTACGTTAGTCTTCAGCATAATAGGAAGCGTGCTCGCTCATGGATCCTCCCGTACCCTCGGCAGCCGTCTTGGCAAGCTGCCGTTGCTCGGCATCGTCGTCGGCTAGCACATAGCTCGTGGCCAGAGCAGTATAGTCGGCCATCGAACCGGTTTCGATGAAAGGGAAGGATGTCGTCCGTATGCCTGGCCGTTCGTATATAAGTTCCCGGTACCGACGGAGGAGCGTGTGGTGGCAGTGGGCTGCGGCGCGTGAGGCTCAAATCCGACCGGCTGTTGGGACAATGAAGATCGCGGCTTGTCTGACGTGCGAGATCGCTGTACCTTTTTGCCAGACAGCCCATATGGGGGGTACATCTGACAGCTGATAAGTGATAAGTAGGAGGGGCAACAAAAGGAAAAAATAAAAGAAAAAAAAAGTTCCGCGTATTGTTCCTGGCGCCCAGTTAGCGTGCGTTATAGGCGTTTGCGCAAATGCTTTTTTCTCGAATTTGTCCTTCCGTTTTCCGGAGAGCAATGCACGCCGCGGGATCTGGGCCTCGCCTTGTTTGCCGTCTGTAGTGCGTCTGCTGTGTCCTTGTCGACTGATCCGAACTCACGATGTCCAGTGCCGCCATGGCCGACGTCCCCAAGACCTGCAAGGTCATCCTGGCCGACTCGATCGCCCGGAACCTCCTGGCCGAAGTGAAGCTGTCGCTCGAGGTCGTTCAGAAGCAGCAAAACGCCCCGCGCCAACTCTGTCTGGCTGCCTTCCTAGCAAACGATGACCCAGCGGCCGTTAAGTACGCCGAGTGGTCCCAGAAGACATGCGAAGAGAAGTGAGTTCGTCCCCTGTCTGTCTCCCTTTTGACGTGTGGCTTCTTCCTTTCCATGCTCATACACCCAGCGGCTTCGCGTTCCGCTTGGTGCGCGTCAACAAGGATGTTCTCGAGGAGGCCATTATGAGTGCCAACACAGACGACACCGTTGACGGCATCCTGGTCTACTACCCCATCTTCCCTGGCAACCCAACCCACGACCGATACATTCAGGAGACCGTTTCGCTCGACAAGGACGTCGAGGGCCTGTGCCATCGCCATCTGCACAACATGTATCACAACATCCGCTTCCTCGACCCGCCGCAGAACCAGCTGAAGTCCATATTGCCGTGCACGCCGCTGGCCGTCGTCAAGATTCTCGAGCACCTGCACGTCTACAATACGGTCATACCGTATGGCAACCGCCTATACGGTAAGACTGTCACCGTCATCAACCGCTCGGAGGTCAACGGCCGCCCGCTGGCCGCGCTGCTGGCCAACGATGGCGCCACCGTCTACTCGGTCGACCTGTCCGGCACTCAGGTCTTCACGCGCGGCCAGGGCATCCGCCAGCCGCGCCACCAGGTTCTCGACAAGCCCGCCGGCTTCGACCTCGAGCAGTGCCTGCCGCTGTCTGACGTCGTAATCAGCGGCGTGCCCGCTGAGTCCTTCAAGGTCCCCACGAAGCTGCTGCGCGAGGGCGCGGTGTGCATCAACTTTGCGTCGTCCCGCAACTTTGATGGCCCATCCGTCAAGGAGACTGCGGCCATCTATGTGCCGTCCGTGGGCAAGGTGACCATCGCCGTCCTGCTACGGAACCTTGTGGTAAGTGGGCATCGAGGGAGTAGAAACATCAGCACAGAGCACAGAGGCGACTGCTAACCATTGTCAGCGTCTTACTGCCAACCGTGACGCTCTGAAAAGGAAGGACTAGGCTGCGGCCTCGGTGAAAGAAAAGAAGAGGTTGGGTTTGTGGCGTTTGAGAATGAATTGGGATAGCTGTGTGCTTTGGCAATGGATTTCAGGATGATTTATCCTGAAAAATGAAAAGGGTACAAAGATTATTGGCGAAGAACAGCGTTTCAAAAGTAGAGATATGCCATTTTTGTACTGCTTTGTCTTGTTTTCCTCTCTTTTTCCTAGAAAAACACAGATGGGAAAGGAAAACCATCAGGTATTGTACATGGTCCATTTTCCGGTGTCCAACATGAGAAAGAATAGAAATATCGTGACACAACAGATCCTCTAAACCCCAACCCCCGCTGAATCAAGATCTATCCTGATATCTTCATTTCTTTTTGAAATGTATCCTTCTCCCTCGAACCACCTTGTCTGGCCGACAGGGCAGAGAGGCGAGGGGCAGGGGAGGGGGCGAAGAGCATCGAGCAGGTGATGTTCTCTACTGCTCGTCAGCAATGGCCTGGCTGGCCTTGGTCGCGCCAGCATGATCGCCACGGCGGCTACTTTGCGACACATTTGCAAAGTCCAGACGCAGCTCCCGCTGGCCAATCATCCGGCCTGTCAGGGCCTCCTTGGCGCTGATGGCGTTCTCCACGGTCTCAAAGTCGCAGTGCGCGAAGCCACGCGGCCACCCCGTGGACTGGTCCACGGCGACGCGCACCTTCTTCACGCCCTCCAGAGTCCGGAAGATCTCGTTAAGATCGGTATCGGTCGTCTCGTACGGCAGGTTGCCAATGTACAGGCAGTCGGTGGGCTCGTTGGGCTGGCGGGAAGTAAAGAGCGTCTTCCGCTGCAGTTGCCGGCTCTTGGCTTGCCGCACCGTCACAGTCATTTGCCGGCCGTGCCAGAACATACCATTGGCTTCCTGTATGGCCTTTTCCTGGTCGTCCTTTTTCTCGTACCACACAAAGCCGTATCTGATCCAACGTTAGCCGACCTTGCCCCAAAAGAACGAGACAAAAATAGAATGAACCCACCCTCTGCTCAACCCCCGTGCGTCGCGGGCAATCGCCGCTCTGGTGACAGGCCCGTAGTGTGTAAACGCCTCCTTCAGGTGGTCCTCCGTTGCGTCAAAGACAATGTTGCGGATGAACACGCCGTACGGGGTCTCCTCGCCGGTGGAGGCCGACGCCCCAGCGGCAGTCTTGCCCGTGCTCTCGTTGGTCAGCCCCGAGGAAATCTTGGCAGCAACATCGTCTGCGGACTGCTCCTCCGCGTTGGCTGCACGGGCAGTCTGGGAAAAGAAGCGCGCAGCAGCTGCAATGTGGCTCGTCGCAGTGGCGGCGGCGGCAACGCTAACAGCCGAGCGGCAGGCGGCGGCAGTCGGACGAACGAGCGGAACAGTCACGGCGCTGGCCGGTGCCGAGACCGAGACAGTTGCGACAGAGCGCAGGACGGCACGACGGAAGGAATGCCTGAGCCATTAGTATGTAACCAAGGAAACAAAAAGGAAATCGCTGGAAGCGTACATCTTGAGTCGGTAGAAAGCCCTCGGGTGGAACTCCTGAATTGGACAAGATCGGTAGCCAAGAACTGGATGCTGGCGAGCGGGTAGGAATTACAAGACAAGTCGCTGTGGTTTGGAGACTGAAGATTTCCTAAAAAAAAGTGCCAAAAAACTTTTTAAAACTTCAAAGGCCCGGCCGGATAAGGAGGAAGCTATCCATAATACTATTCCGAAATAGGGTCTAGTGTGGCGCTGTGATTGATTATGTAATTTTAACGTATTTGCGATTGCCACGAGACTTGCCGTTTCCCCTTCTCCACGAAAGAACTCTGGGCGTGGTTTTGGGGCAGGGGAGAGAGAACTGCGGGATTAATGGTATCTTACAATGTCAGTGACTGAATCATGATTGACAGAAAGCGGGTGCGGTTCCTGACGGGAGCCCTCCGTGCCATTGTGGCGCTCCCGTTCGTCATCCTCAGATAAGCACGGTATCGTGCCTTGCTCCTTTTCCCGCATGTAGCACTGCTGAGTTTTATACACGTGGAATCCATGAGCATGCCCAAGCAGGTATGCGCCACGGTTTGTTTACGCCGTCCACATGGTGCTGGTCCTCTGCGTTGTTTCCTCTGAGCAGGACGACAGGGCAGGGCGTGTCCAGGTGCGCAACTGCCCAACTACGGCAACTCTTCCGGCAGGTCGTTCAGATGTATGGTAATAGCGGGGGGTAGCAGGATAGGATAATTCTTGCTTCGGCGTGCGCACGTAGTCCATCCTGTTTACGTGGCACCTCTGCCCCGACCTTCGAATTGGTCCTCTACTCGTAAGATACTGGCTCTCTGTTCAACGCTCGGCTTCACTTTCTAGACACTCTGTTTCGCTCTTTCTAGAGCATCGTAGGGCTTTCTAGTGGAGGCATGCTTGCAGATCAGTGACCCTTCGCTACAGAGTAGAACTTGCCCCGTCTCTCGCCCGCTTGTGGATGGATCGGAGAGACATGGGCGGCAGTAAAAGACATCGGAAGGTGGAGGCGGTGGATCGCGGGCGCCCAGTTAAGAAAACACAACAACAAACACTGGAGGGTCTGAGACAAAAAACCTTTATATTATGCCGATGACCCTGGATCGTGGGGACTTTTTGTCCTTGAAACCGGGTGGGTTCTACCTTTTTTTTCCCGCAGATCTTTTCTAATTTATTTTCTGTTGGGCTTCCATTCTCTTCTTCTCCCGCGAGGAAGAGAGCCTGGTAGACGATCTCCTTGAGCATTTATTTCATTCCTGTGGGGTGTGATGCGTCTTTCTCCGTAGGATGTTGTTTTTCACCTCCCCCCCCTCCCGTGCCCTGTTTCTTCTCTATTGGTTTCAGTTTGTTTTGGTATTTTGCTTCTTTGTCTCTCCCCGTCATGCCGGCGACCTCACTTTCAACGTAGAGCGTAAGGTACAGTGGGTAGACAATAATACCGACAAAAAAATAACAAAGATACTTATCATGTACCACAAAAATAGCCCACAGAATAAGTATTTCTATTAGCATTTTAGCGATACTTTTGTCAAGTGACTGTACCTTGTACTCGCATATTTTTTCGGCATGCGTCCATGCAACGTGACGCGGTATCTTACACGGCATGGCTGTCCCTTTCCCATCCGGCACCGTAGATTCTCCTGCCCCGGGGAACTGGGACTGTGCCTTGTTACTCTCGCTCCCTGACACGGGCTAATAGCTACAGAGGTTTTGTGTATTTACACTGTCTCACCCACCAATGCCGCTCGTTCTACGTCTCTGGGTCGCGAAAACCTCGCCTGCCATATACACAAACACAGGCTTCACGTCCTGGACAAGATGGGGAATACAAGCACCACCTGTCCTTTCTTCTCGCACCCCTTATTTTCGCCGAGGTGTCGCGTTGTCGGTTTGTGTGTCGTTCTCCCATGCTCTTCTCTGACACTATCTTGTCTGCAGCTGTCTATATGCGACTGTCCGATGGTGCTGCAATTCCGGCGCATGAAAACACAGACCCGCTGTGCGGCAGGCGGCGAGCACAGGCCGCCACGAGGACTGACCGTATAGGCAGTACACGCACGAGGACATGGAAGCTAGACGTCACTGTCCTACCAATAACATTGACGGCGGCATCGACGCCACCACTCGTTCGGCAGAGAGACCGGACAGATAGAAATTGCCGGTCCGGCTTGGGGGCTTACGGATGTCGTTGGAGACAAACGTTCCAGGCCGGGACTTCAGTGCCTAAACTGCGGTAAGATACTCACCGGTGGACCAACAACCAAAGGGCGACCAGGTGTGGGTGGGGACTTCTGGCAAGATTACCGGGCATTATTGGCTAGATATAGCTAGTTGCAACGCGAGCTGAAAAGGAGAGAGCGTTCAGAGGAGGCGCGTGCGGGTGTGCTGCCCCCCTCGTGGTGACAAGGTACGGAGTACGCGCATATGGTGGCAAGTTTGGAGCATTGACGGGCACTGGAATGTGCAAAGTACGTATAGCTGCAGTCAATTTCAGGGGCTCTGAAACCCAGCGCAGAGATGAGCTGTCTCAGAGACAGCAGTGCAGGCAGCCGATGGATGTGCAAAGGATATCTTGGACAGACAAGAGAAACAAGAGAAACACAACAAACGGGAGGCGCACGGCGGGCCCAATCAAATTGGCAGCCAATCAGCCATCCACAGCCGTTTCAAAGACACCGCAAGTCAGGAGCGAATCGTCTTCTGGACCCATCTGCCATAATGGGATGCTCCACGATCCATTCAGGGCTGCGACGCCGCGCACGCAGATGCCGTTGTGACTCTGCCTTCCACGCTGGTCTGATGCATCCATCGTTCGCGATCTCGCATCCGCGCATCCACGCATCCACGCATGCATCCATGCATCCACGCGCTCACGCGTTCACGCATCCCGGTCCTCCCGGCATGGCCCTGCCGGCCTGGTTGCCATAGCGCTCCCGCCTTAGGAGTGTCAAATTACTCCGCATCGTCGTAATCTCCGCAGATGCACATTTCTTTCCATATGCTTTATCACCCCCCCCCCCCCGAGTCACCTGTAAGATACCTGGGGCGTGCGTGCACTGTGTTTTGTACCTGTTATTTTTATTTTCCCACTGGCAGCGCTAAGACACGACAAGCACCCGCTGTGGGTGCATAGACAGCTCCCCTGAGTGGCTACCACAACGGCAGCTTTTAGCGGGAGCCTACGGCACACCTCCAGTATCATACGCCGTGCGCATATTACGGAGTATCTTGTACTCGCAAGGCCTGCGATGCAGCGTGCAGGCTAGCCGTACTCCCCCCCCTTGCTTCTGCAGTTGTACCACCAGTATGCTCAATCTTACAGGCCTGTCTGTACCGTGTACGGCGTACGTGCCTTTACCGGCTATCCGCGTCTGCACGTCGAGTCCCCAGTGCGGCGCATCTGTCCGCCTGGCTCCGCAATAATACGCGTCGCATCTTGCCAATATGATACTCGCACGCGCAGGTATTTTACCTCCCGACGCCACTTCCTGGCCCCCCCTTTCCTTCCAGAAAACGTGCTGACCCTCCATTCTTAGCGTGGCGGCCAGGCCCACTTTGCTTTTCGCGGCCAAAGCACAGATGCCTTGCACGCGTTTGCTGCTCCGTTCCTTCCCTTGGCCCCGAGCAGACACACCGTTCCTTCTCTAATGCCGTATCAATATGAAGACTAGAGAGAGCCCGATAACACTGGCCCACAGCCCCCCCCGCCCCCCCCGTGGCATCATCGGAATGCTCCTCGGCCCTCCGTACGGCCACTCGCCCGGACACCGTTCCTCCCTCCCATCTGCTCCACTCTCCTTGTCAACACCAGCACCCGCCCACCCACACCCCCCCTACCGCTTCTGCCATGCGCTTGTCTGGGGCCAACCAGCCCTGCTAAACTAGGTGGCTTGCACTACTCGAAAGTTCTCTCTATCTCGCTACCTCTTCTCTCCTTTTCCTCTTTCCTCTCCTCTCCTGTCCATCTTCCTCCGACCGCCTCTTTCTCTTTTCCTTTCTCTTGCTTCGTTTACATTTCTTCTTCTCTTCCGCCTCTTCCGCCTCTTGCGCCGTGAGACGTTTGTGTATCGCATTTTACGCCATCCAACCCCCCCCCCNCCCCCCCCTCATCTCGTTTTTCGAGTCTGCCCCCCGAGCGAGCGCCTTCTTCGCCTGCACGTTTGTTCGATTGCCGGTACCTCAACCTCCTGCGCTTCGTCCTAATTGATCCTCCCGAAACTCGACGGCCTGACACTCGTTTTGTGCCTGTGCGAGTTTGGGTCGAGTGCGTTACATCTCTATCCCTGCTCTTTTCCTGTGCTGCAGTCCTTGCATATGTTTGGCTGAGCACTTGACTCTGCCTGTCCTATTTCCTTTCTGTGGCCCACGTTTCTCTTCCTTTAAGCGAACGAGAGCCAGGCCTCGTGCAACCGCCACCCGTCGAATGCGTGACGACAGACGGCAACCAGAGCAACGATCTGCCAGAAAAGACAACGAGATCTTCTTTTGGCTGCTCGGCCCTTCCTCCAACAGAAAGAACAGCACAACTGCCGATCTACACCCCCAGACCGAGAACGGCAAACCACCAGTGCCACTTGGGCCCTTTTGGACTGAATTGACACCAGTCACTGCGAACATTTAATTTGGTTGCCTCGCAGATCACATTCGTGTCCCGCAGTTTTTGTTTTTTTTCCCTCTTTACACCCAAGTCTAGCTAGGGTCGACTCAGCTCCACCACCGCAATCAGCTCCGACACGGCCCGTCCGCCTTGGCAGTTCGCTTGGCCATCCTTTCATTCGGGCTTGCTGCGCATTCAATTTGTGGCGGCAGTCCGTCTGGCTGTCTTGCCGTTCGTTGACGGCTCGCGCTCGGGATCGTTGTGCCATGGACTATCCGCCTCAGACGCAAAAGCTGCCCGTTGGCCTCGCAGGTGTTTTGAACTCCCCCGAAAATCGCGATTCTGCTTATTATTCGAGCACCGACGCTTCCAGTAGACGTACTTCTTCCCTGCGAAATATCAATCACTAATTGTTTTTGCCCTCCAAGCTAATTGACCTCTTCTGGCAGACACATCGGCAGCGTCGTGCGCTGGAACTAGCTCCACGGAGCCCTCGTCCACTTCGTCAATCTCTCCCAACTTTGCTTTTCGTTTTGGGCCTTCCCAGCAGTCGGAAAAAACGCCTTCCCCCACCACCAACAACGCGAACATGATTCCCCAGCCCTTGGTCTCCCCGTCTGTGAGCAGCATGAGTGTTGCTTCCATCGTTTCGCCCACGTCGCCAAGAAGCGGCGACTTGCGCCGGTTTAATGCGGACCGGCCGCAGTCTCTCGACTCAGCACCCAACAGCGCTGGCCTCACGGCCACTTCCGAGTACGATCCGCTGGCGCGGCGGGAGAGCGTCGACAGCCGGATAAACCAGAACTTTGGTGACATGCGTCTGGGCGGCAGTTCACCATACGTCACCCACAGCCATTCCACAAACTCCCTACACAGTGCGTATCAGGCGCAGCAGCCGCGTCCGTCACGACAAGCTATGGATTCGCTGTCGATCCATCGCATTTCCAATGGCTACCAACCGAGCGCCGACCGCAACCCCGACCGACTCGGCAGCAAGATTGCGCGGACAGCCCCGGCAATCACGGGCCCCGCCACGAGTCAAATTGCGCGTGCTGCAGAGCCGACTAAGGGTCAGGCGTGGGCTTTCCCCGAAGAAGACATTCAGCGTATGCCATCGGCGGCAAGCCAGTCCTTCCACGACTCGCGCCGTAGCAGTCTGGCCGACTCATTCGCCAGCAGCCAGTTCACAACCGAGTCGCGCTTGCCGTCGGGCCAGCGTCGTTTCGACGACGGAGGCAGCGACTACCTCTCCAACCAGCGCATGTCGAGTACCTCTGTCGAATATCCGACAACGCACCACCACGGTCTGCAGCACAAGCAGCTCGATGACGTGCAGTCTGAGAATGGCAGTGCGCATGGCGGTTCGCAGCCATACAGCCGGACCCCTGAATTGCGCATTAGCCACAAGCTGGCCGAGCGCAAACGGCGAACGGAGATGAAGGAGCTGTTTGAGCAGTTGCGCGACCTGATGCCTCAAGAGCGGGGTTCCAAAGCTTCCAAGTGGGAGATTCTCACGAAAGGTACGTGTGCCTGCCTTGCCTTTTGGGGCGGGGGGGGRGGGGGGGGGGTTTGGTAGTATTTTCATTTGCTGACTATCTACTAGCGATCACGGAACACCAGCGGCTAGACGACACTGCACGGACCGCGACGCAGCATGCTGCTGCAATGGCTGCCGATTTAGCCTCGGTCAAGAACGAGCTCATGTCTCTGCGCATGGAGAACCAGCAACTCCGTGCGGATATTTCCCGCCTGCAGACGAATGCGGCAAATGGTGCCCAGGGGCCATCTGACCCATACGCCCGTGGACCGCAGCCAGGACGACCAGAACTGCCGCCATTGCGGAGTCTGAGCAACGGACTGCTGTCTGGCTCCGCCCCGCAACAGCCGCCACCGCCACCGACGTCCGAGTCGATGGCCGGGCTGCAGTACGACCAGTCGCGCACGAACGGGTTCCGGCAGACCGATCGGTATTGAGTTAACGAAGCAGCCCACTGGCGTACGTGTCGCTGTCTCCTCTTGCCTACCTACCTTGCAAGTGTTAATTTTCACCTTTCCTTTGTCGTTTGTGCATCTACTATCCTTTTTGATATTTCCTTTTCTGTGTTAAAAACCCTTGCGAGCCGTCAGGAGCCTACTCGGCCAGTTTTTCCTATGTTCATGGCGTTACATTTGTTTCCGTGTTGACGCGCACGGATGCCTTGTGTGTGCATTTATTTGTATGTTTGTTCCCCGTTCGTTTTCTGTTGCCGATCTAAAGCACGGCACGCATTTCGCAACGTGTTGTTTTTCTGGGACGCTTGGGCTTTCGACCCTTCGTCTTTCGTTCGCTCCCATCCTTTCCTTTGTCCTTTGCGACTGTGGTGTGGTTAGTCTGTTTCTATTATATATATGGCGGCTGGGACGGGGCTGGGTGGTTTTGCTTCTTGGCTTCTGGTCGGGAAGGACAGGCAGCTAGAGAAGGATGGGGGGCGGGCCGCTTGTGCGTTGTAACACAGCGCTTTGAATTGGTTTGATGTGTACGTCCGAGCTAGCATGGATGAGATGGCATTTGAGACTCTTTTTAACCAGACAAAGCTGTCCAACGATACCTATTTATTTAACCTGATCGAATTTACTTTTCTTAACACGGAATTCAGCTGTACTTTTTAATTAAGCTTCTCTACCTAGACTCATTCCTACCAGGGAAGAAAACAAAATGACCAGAAGACAATTAAAGAAAACGTGCAGCCATCACAAAACCACTAAAGAGCAAAATGCATCGCGAGGGAATACCAGAACCAGGTGCACACGGCCGTTCCTAACTCCGTTCTTCCCTTTGTCACACGTTCGTCCCGTTTCACGCCCGCTGAATTGCAGGTGTTAGCTTAGTCGACCTCCTCCATGGCGCTGTCGCCCGGTGCCGCTGCCGCCACGTCATCTGCAGGCGCGGCCGCCTCAGCCTCCGGCTCGTCATCAATGTTCAGGCCGAGGGAGACCAGCTTATGGATGCGCTCGGCAAAGCTGGCCGGCTCGTCAATGGTAAAGCCCGAAACCAGCAGCGATGTCTCGAACAGCAGCTGGACAATCGACTTGACTGTCTTGTCGTCCTCGCCATCAGCCTCCACCTTGCTCTTGAGCTCCTTGATGATCGAGCTCTTCGGCGAAATCTCAAACGTCTTCTTGGAGGACATGTAGCTCGACATGGATGTATCACGCAGAGCCTGTGCCTTCATGATACGCTCCATATTGGCAGACCAACCGAACTGGCCTGTGCGAATAGCGCAAGGGGAGCCAATGAGCTTATGCGAAACGACCACCTTCTCGACCTTGTCGCCCAGAATGTTCTTCAGCGCCTTGGCAAGACCCTCGTACTCCTTCTCCTCGGCCTCACGTGCCGCCTTCTCCTCTTCCGTCTCCTCAAGGTCGAAGTCCTTGGTGATGTCGACAAGCTTCTTGCCCTCGAACTCCTTGAGCTGCGTCATGGCGTACTCGTCAATGGGGTCCACCAGGAACAACACTTCGAAACCCTTCTCCTTCAGCGAGTCCAAGAAAGGCGAGCGGGACACAGCCTTGATCGATTCGCCGGTGATGTAGTACATGTTCTTCTGGTGCTCGGGCATCCGCGTGACATAGTCCGACAGGGAGGTCTGCTCATCGCCCGACTTGGTCGATGTGAAGCGCAGAAGCTTGGCCAGGGACGAGCGGTTCTGAGTGTCCTCGTGGATGCCCAGCTTGATGTTCTTCGAGAAAGCCGTGTAAAACTTGTCGAACTGCTCCTTGTCCTCGGCAATCTCGTTAAACAGCTCGATGGACTTCTTGATGATGTTCTTCTTGATGACCTTCATGATCTTGTTCTGCTGGAGCGTCTCGCGAGACAAATTGAGCGGAAGGTCCTCCGAGTCAACAACACCCTTAATGAAGCTCAGCCACTCGGGCACGAGGTCGGTGGCATCGTCGGTGATGAAGACGCGGCGGACGTAGAGCTTGATGTTGTTCTTCGTCTTCTTGGTCTCGAACAGGTCGAAGGGAGCGCGCTTGGGGACGTAGAGGATGGCGCGGAACTCCAGCTGACCCTCAACAGAGAAGTGCTTAACACCGAGGTGGTCCTCCCAGTCATTGGTCAAGGACTTGTAGAACGATGCGTACTCCTCCTGGGTGATGTCCTGAGGGTTGCGAGTCCAGATCGGCTTCTGCTTGTTCAACTCCTCCTCCTCAATGGTGGTCTCCTTCACCGTCTTGGTCTTCTTCTCCTTCTTCTCCTTCTTCTCCTCGTCCTCGTCGACCTCCTCGATCTTGGGCTTCTTGTCCTCAGACTCCTCCTCCTCAGGCTTCTCCTCAGCCTCAGCGTCTTCGTCGGGGATCTCCTTCTCGGTCTCCTTCTTGACGTGGAGGTAGATGGGGTACGAGATGAACTCAGAGTGCTTCTTGATGACCTCCTTGATCTTGTTCTCATTGAGGTAGTCGGTCTGCTCGTCCTTCACGTGGAGGATAATCTTGGTACCGCGGCCCAGAGGCTCGCCATCGACGTCGGGGGCGATCGTGAAGGTGCCACCTGCGCTCGACTCCCAGACGTACTGCTCGTCATCGTTGTTCTTGGAGATAACCTTGACCTGGTCGGCGATAAGGTAGGCAGAGTAGAAGCCGACACCGAACTGGCCAATCATGGAAATGTCGGCACCTGCGGTCAAGGCCTCCATAAACTGCTTGGTGCCAGAGCGGGCGATGGTACCCAGGTTGTTGACAAGGTCCTAATGGTATACGCGTTAGTATGAGGAAGCCATTACAATGGCGGCGTAATGCTGTAGGGAAAATAGCTTACCGCCTTGGTCATCCCGATACCAGTATCGCGAATAGTCAATGTCTTCGCTTCCTTGTCAGGGATGATGTCGATCCGCAGATCCTTGCCCGAGTCCAGCTTGCTGGGGTCGGACAGGGACTCATACCGGATCTTGTCCAAGGCATCCGAGGCATTGGAAACAAGCTCGCGCAAGAAAATTTCCTTGTTGGAGTAGACGGTGTTGATAATCAGGGAGAGCAGCTGAGAAATCTCAGCCTGAAACTCAAAAGTCTCCCCTGACATTTTGGCGGTAGACGGAAAGTGTTACTGAATGAGATGTTAGTTTGGTCGTAGTTTTCGGTGGCTGGCTTTATATATATAGCCTTGACAGGGTGGTGTGGCTGTGTAGGGGAACGGGGGACAAGAATGATACCAAAACACAGATCGAAGAAACAAGGAAGGTTCTGTAGACTCCAGAGCAAGCTTGTTGACTTCAATCTCCTCGGTTGGATAAAACCAACAGGGACAGACGACTTACACTAAGTGGTTCTTTCTGCAGGTGTGGGAGTGAATGCACGAAAGGGAGCTGTGGACAACTTGGTAGAAGAAAAGAGAGGAGAAATAAGAGAAGACAAGAGGCAGAGAGAAAGGAGTTTTAAACAGCTCTGGCTGAGAGGTGCAACAGCTTAAAAGGGCTTTTTTCTGCAGGTCCCTCCTGCAGTCTAGAGCTTTCGCTGGACATTCTACGGGATTCTACCAGCCTAGCCGACCCCCGCCGCTACCATTGGCTGCATGCGCCGTGGCAACCGTTTGTTGAATACCATTGGTCCAACTGCGCAGAAAACCAGCGGAAGTGGATCAACTGTGTAGCAGCTCAAGTACAGGAATACAGCCCTGCGCGTGCGTTGTATGTGGAGGATGAATGTACTGAGTACGAGACGTATTCCATAGATGGAGAACTTGGGTCTTGAGTTTCGAGAAAGTAGTGGAAGTTTTGTAGAAACGGTAGAAACGGCCAAATACGGATCACGTGTGTCTACGCAGAAAGAGCCTCAGAAAGATTAGACAACACTTAATGCTATAATCTGTGCAAGCCATGATGGGCTTTGTTTTTTTACCTATCGTATATATCGTTTTTCATATTTTACAGAACAGCACCTTCTACTGCCGCGGTTCCGCTTTTACTACCGCACCACGCAGTTGTCGATAGTGTTGGCCGCCATATACAAGGCCGAAAGGAGGTTCGTCGGCATTGTCCACGGAGGCTTCCCTGCCTGGAAGGATTTCCATCACTTCTCCGAGAACGACCACGTGGTCCCGAACAGGGACAAGTCCGCCCAACGGTTCGTCCAAGAGCTGGCAGCGGAGAACGTATCGGATGCCCGGGCCACGCAGGAACGGCTGGTGATGTGACCCTGTTTGGTGGCTCGCAGGCCAGACAACCTCGCAGCTTGAGCGCGCAAGTTCATCAGAGGTTGTGGCTGGGTGTGCGTTCCCAGAGCGAAATATGTCGGCCACTCTGGCGCCCCGTGCATCGCCAGAGAGTATATGAATCATGAAGTGTCGCGCCTGAACAATTGCCGCCTCTGTTCGACTGGGCATAGCGATGTTAAACGACACAACTGGGCTCGGATGCAGACTGAGAGATGTAAAGGAAGACATTGTCAGCCCAACAGGAGCGGGTGGCGACCCGAGGGGAGACCGCTGTGCAGCGCCGCGTGCAGACGTGCCGGCAGATACGTCAGTAGGCGGTTGTGCCGTGCAGACAACCACAGAGTTGACTAGGTATCGCAGCAGCCGGCGTAGTTCCTCCGGCAACGGCTTCTTTGTCGCCACACCATCGCCGTCGCTGGCATTGCGGCCTGAGGCGTAGCCACGGCTGCCTGCTGGACGCCACAATATCACTTCGAGACGGCATTAGACAGAGGTTTGTGAGAAGCATAGATTGCCACAGCGGGTAGGTCCACTCACGTTCTCGTTGCCTAAGAAAGGCCAGCCTTGGGATCGGCGGCCGTCCAACTCCAGCCCTGCGTCTAAAGACGGCAGCCCAGGTCACACCATGTTCACAGCAGTGGGATGACTGTGTGGCGGATGTATTCCCGGCCAAAATGCCAAAAATACCACGACCTTGCATTTCATCCGCAAATGGTGTAATGCTTTTGGTTGAGTGGAGGTGGGAAAGTGAAGGTGCCTATTTTTTTCGGCAGTGCACACGTGAGGTCTTTTGGCGCTAAAAACCCGCGCCCAAGCTCTGTTGAAATTTTGGCCTCGACAAAAGCCAACCAACGACGTCTGGAACAAGCCGATATCAACAATTGAGTGACAGCTGTACATCGACTTCCCAGCCTCCCCCGCCTCCAGAATCGATGATGCCTGGCTGTGTTGTCGAAGCGCACTGCGGACTGCGTGTCTCTGCTCCATCCCTGTCATCCCTCGTTCGCAACAAGGCAAATGCCGCTACTCGGCCACGGGTGCCGTGCAACTTTTTGCCGTTTGCTCCTCTCCCAACGGCGGGCAGTCAGCGCAGCCTGTCTACGACCACGGCTTGCCATGCGCGCTTGATCCCCCGGCCGATACGACCCTACCAGTTCACCCAGATCGTACAGCATTCGGACGGCAGCACCTTCACCGTACGCACAACCAGCCCCCATCCGCTGTACCGCTGTACCAAAGACAGCCGCAATCATTACCTGTGGCAACCTTCTGAAAAGTCTCTGCGCAATACGGAAGCCGACGAGGCAGGCAAGCTGGCGGCCTTCCGTAACCGTTTTGGACACAGCTGGGACGCTGAGGCGGCTTCTAGCGAGGATGTTGACGCCGTGGAAGCAGACGCGAAAGCAGAGAAGGCGGCTTCTGGGAAGTCGGACGCAGAAACCACCGAAGGCGCCCCAGGTCGGGACGAATTCGACATGCTTGCCGACCTTTTGAGCGGCTACGCTGAAAATGAAAAGCCCATTAAAGGAGGAAACTTAAGCAGCAAGAAGCAAGAACGCAAGAAGAAGTAGAGAATCGTTTGCTGGATATCGAACAGGTTGTCTCTTTTAATTCTTAGCCTCGCCTGGTTGAATACCTTAGGATATGATTGGAGCTGTATAACAACGCGTATGGGAGTGAAGGGCCTGACAAAAACCCCTCGCTTTTGTACACAATGATCATGATGTACATAAGAAATACCTGCTGTCCGTATTGTGCCCCTAATCAGCGTGGTTGCTAACGTCTCTTCCCGATCTACGGCATCTTGGCCATCACCGATTACGGCCACCTGGCCGTGATCTTCTCTGCCATCCCCACAGGCATAGCAAATTGACCCTGCGACGGTCTACATAACCGCTGTCTATCCAACCTTATAGACTCTGCGCATTATTATGGCTGTCAGTCCGAGTCCTCGTCGATCGTGGCCCGAGCACGATCCACGGCAGTGTCGCCCGCTGGCTTGTTTGCTGGCTGGAAAACTGGAGGCCGGTAGAAAATGGTTTCGTCATCCTCTGCATCGAGCTGCATAAGAAATGTCTCCCATTTCTCGATCAACTGCGTAGCCGAGTGGTTAGCCTTCAATTCAATGAGTCGGGCTCTCCCTGCACGCCCCGTGGTGCAGAGATATTACGATAACTTACCTCTTTCTGCGCCTCGACGGAACTTTCCAAAAACGTTTCCACGCTGCTTTTGAAATCTTCGACCTTTTCCTGCTCAAATCGGTCCAGCTCGTTCCGCATCAACCGGCCCATGTCTTCAAAGAGCAGTGTGGCCTGGTGCACCTTCTTTTCCGCATCTGCCACTTCTGCATTTATCTGGTTGAGACGGTCCTGTTGACTCTTTCCTTGACGTAGAAGCTTTTCTTGGGACGCCTTGCGTTTCTGGAGTTCTGCATCAGCAGCATGCCAACTATGGAAGGCCTTCTGTCGCTGTGAAAAAGCCTGCTTGACACTGCCAATCAGGCGGATATACTCGTCGATAGTAATGCCAAACGTCAAAACATCCTGCTGTGCCTGCCGGTCGTACACGTCGCGGATTGTCATCTGCAAGTCCGAGAGCGCCTCAAGCGGCCCGGACAGAGTGGGCGACAGCTCGACCGTCGACAGTGCATGCAACGAGGACGAGAAATCCGCGGCAGCATCTGCCATAGCTTTACGCTGGTCCACCATTGTGTCCATCGCCTTTAGCAACGCCTTCAGCTGATTTTCCAGCGCATCCAGGTAAATTTTTCGATCATGGAACCACTGTGATTTATAGTTAGTAAATTTTTTTGAATACGACCAGACAAGAGAACAAAAAAAGAAGACATTGGCGGGAATATAAGCCATAGACGGTAGTATAGAAAAATGCAACTCACATCGTCCTGCTCCACGAACTTCACACTGCCGCCCACATTGATGCCCAGGCTGCTCATAATGCCCTTGCTCTCACCCAAGGTTGGTTCCTTGCGCTCCTTGTGTTTCACATCCACATTGAACGCCTCGCTTTCCAGAAAAAGCTTGAGATCGCCGTCTTGCTGCAATATGGGGTGGGCGGCGATCTTGTTGAGCATCTTCTCCAGAGCTGCGCGCCGCGATTCCACAAAGTTGCTCTCAAATCGGCCCATAGCTTGCTTCTCCGGCGGTGGCGGCACCACAACGCCGGGGTTGTTGGCATGTAGCTGGTTGTACAGCCAGAGAAAGTCCCGGTATCGTCTGTTGACCACAAATTCGGGCTGCTTGTACGCCTTGGATGTCGTCTGTAGGGCAAGTGGTTAGTCAGGAGAAGACAAAAGGTATGGAGAGTGGCAAGGTGTAAAAGACGAGAAAAAGAGAAGGAGTGGAATGGATCCGTCTCCTCTCCGTCCAGTCTCTAATTCCCAAAAATCTGCACCTTTGTCTTCACGTTGTACTCTATATGCGAGCTCGTTGCGCCACCAATCTTGTGTGGATCGCCCACAGCAATCGAAAAGCTCGGCTTCGATGCCTGCTCGATGCTGACACTGGGCCGGCTCGAAGTGCGGACCGGACTCGGCACAGCGGCGGCCACCGGCGGCGGGGCGCGAGGGCGGCTGCCTCCACCGACATGTCCATCGTCATCATCGTCGTCACCTGCGACGTAACTCGGATCAGTCCTCCGTACAGACCCCCCACTATCCACGACCCCGGGCATTGTAGAGCGGGCGGGCAAGTGCTGTTCCTTGAGAGGGGGCGCTGGTGGCGACTCCAATCCGCTGACCGTTGCACCGCCTGGTGCCAGGGGTCCGGCCTCGGATGCACTGTTGTTTGCACCCAAGGGGCCCAAAGGACCGAGTGGGTCTTCAACTGCCTGCAGACGGGTCGGCTGAGCGACAAGCCGGCGCGGGGTGAGGCGAGAGGCGCGACCGGCACCCGAAGACGCTGTCGAGGAAGGTGTCAGAGCAGGTGGCTTTGCAGCGGAGCCGGACACCGTAGTGCTTTCATCGTCGGTTTTGGTCGAATTGGAAGATTGAGGAGGCGTGTCTGCCCAAGGGGCTTCTTCAAGGGGGTCCATGGCGTTGGTTTTGACTCAGGAGACGGAAGCCGGCCGAATGCGAGTAGCGGTCGGTTTGAAGGGTGAATGAACAATGAAATCAATCAGAAAATATCAGACAACCCGATGGCCTCGTGTTTTTCTGTGTTCACTTTATCGCCAGCCCAATCCGCGGGCCAAAAGAAACCGGAAAAGATATGTCGCGGAATGAAAAAGAGGCCACAGAGCGACACAAGGAAGCTCGGAAGGAGGCAGTTGCGATAGCGTAAAAGCTGTGAAAGCTAGTTGTGTATACGCACTGTCCATAACTACATTTATGGGGCAACATACAAATAGTAAACATAAGTACTCTACACAGTTTTGGAACAGTGAATCAGACGATCGTACAACGCCCCGCACCATTCTGACGATGGCCCAGAAACGATAAACGATCTGAGGGTCCTCTCTGAACAGAACATCAATGCTCTACTAAACTCCTATTGTCCTCCCTCGATGCCCACAGACAATTTAAATCTGTGCCTGGTTTAACGAAGCCACCCTTAAACGCCAAGCTACTAAAGGCCTCTCCCGGGTTTTTTGTGAATTTTCTCAAAGCCTCTCGCGGGGTCCGGACTGCCCGATGTATCCTTGGGGGCACCTGGGTAGCCCAAAACATCGCAATAGAAGCTCTTCAAGGATCAAAGCAACCTCCAGCCACCACGAGGTTCATTCGCGTAAACTCGACACGGAGCACCGGGGTCTTCTTCGTGGCAAAAGCGCTAATCTGGTGGGGGGAGACGACTGTCTCTTTGCTCTTCTTCTTCCCCGTCCCTGCAGGTGCCACGTTTGTACTTGTTGCAGGAATTAGGTGTGGGGATCCCGGTTGGCTACTGCCGACCATTACCGTGTCTCCAGAAGCATCCGCCTGCTGAAGCGAACCCGCTACTGCGGAAACCCCTGCGCCACCTGCGGTGCCCGCAGCTCCTGGAGGTCCTCCAATTGAACCATTCGCTTTCGACGCATCCTTTGGTGTGCTGATGTCCCAAAGGCGCACAGTACCGTCTAACCCACCAGAGACGAGAGCCGTTGACTCGGCACTGAAGCTCAGCGATGTAATCCCTCCCTTTCCATGTCCTCGGCAGCGTTTTATGCGGGTGCCCTTGTCGATATCCCAGATGAAAATCGCACCGCCCGTATCGGCGCTGGCCAGTATTCTTCCATTCGGGGCACACTCCAGCGCACTGATGTAGTCACTGTGTCCGGTGTAGAGACGCACGCAATCGCCTTTGGTGATCGACCACATGCGTATAGTCTTGTCCGTCTCATCCGATGCAGAGAAAACATACGTGCCGTTCGGATGCCACGCCATCGCTGAAATGCTGGTATTGTGACCGACCAGCAGTCGTTGAGCGGAGGCATGGTCTTGGCTGAAAATGCGGACCGTTCTGTCCCATCCTGCGGTCATGAAGTAATGGCCCACAGGGCTCCAAAGGACACGGAATATAGGACCTGTATGTGACTTGTATACGCAGAGGCAGGACCAGACATCCAAACTCCATAGCCGAACAGTGCCATCAGATGAGGCCGACAAAAGAAGCTTCGCGTCCGTCTCAACTGGTGGCTGTTTCTCGTCAAAGGGGTTGTGCTTCAGCCCCGAGATGGCGTCCGAGAAGGACACATCATACACCGGGCCCGAATGGCCAATGAGTTTGCGGTTGTTTGTCCTGTCTGTGTCGCCGATCATCTTGCTTTTCAGTGCCTTTCCGTCAATGCTCCAGACACGTATGTACGAATCCATCGTACCATACGCAACGAGTTGATAGTCTTTTGAGAACGCCATGGAGGAAACACTAGCAAGGTTAGCAGTGAATAACAAGACGATTGTGCACGGTCTGAGAAATTAGTATGAGCAAGGGCGACCCTAACTCCTTAGTACTGACCTGCCACATGTATTGTGGAAAGTGAACATGCAAACTGAGACCGGTACACCAGCGCCTCCAGTGTGCTCGCCAATCTGGAACCGGTCCCGGTGCTCGCGCACCTTCTGCATCTCCATGACAACGTCCCTTGCCCGCGATGGCGGAAGAGGCAAATCAACACGCGACGGCGCATCAGCACCTTCTTCTTGCTTGACTATGGTATCGAACTCCGATACGAGAGATGGTACACCTGGAGCTGGTGGCTGTCGCTGGTCCTGTTCCTCCAATTCGGAACGGACATCCTCACGTAAATCGGCTTCCATAGGCAAAGGTCCCAGCTTCAAAGGTACTTGTGTGTCATGAACGTTGCGATTGCTAACGCCCGTAAAAACCCCGGGAATACCCTCTTGTGCGTCGATATCGTCTGGGCCCAAGTTCTGGACACGCCGTGCAATTGCTTCAAAGCTGTAGGGCTCGATAGGCCCGCGGGCTGTTGAATCAATTTGGCAGTAGCTCTGTAGCAGCAGGGTGATGACGCCCCCGCCTTTGTCTTCATGACGCTCCAAAAAGGCGAAGAGTTGGCCGCTGACATGGTTGTTGAGAGGTATGCGGTATTTATTTTCGCGGTAAGCCCTGGCGGTAGCATTCTCTTTGATGTGAATGGGCAGGTACAGCGTGTCAAAAGCACGAAAGTCGTCGCCGTGAGCACTTTCAAACTCAGACCTGAGGTCGTTCAACAATTTTCTGGACTCTTGGATGAAGTTCTGTTCAACCATGTCTAGAAACGAGTAGACGAAGATAGGCCAGAGAAGCTTTCGCAGCTCAAACTAAAGGAGTGAGCGAGAGCAACCCGGTAGAGCGAGGATAAACAGCGCGTGTCATCTGCCGGCAAGCTTACCTTGTACAGATCTAGGCCTTTCTCGATCCAGGTTTTGAGCGCTTTGAAAGCGACGAGGTAGCGCTCCGGACCCATATCATCAACCCGGTCCCTAATCGGCCGGCCATCGGTGTTGACGCGAGCCGATTCTTTGCGGAAAGTAGCCTCGGTTTTCGTAAATCCTTTCTTTAGAAGGTAGTCGGTGACCTGTCGGGGAGAGGGGTTTTGGTTAACACCAGGACAATGATGCACAATGCAGGCCATGGGCATATTTCCTAAGAGCCTTCCCTGAATCAGCTCCTCAAGTAATTCTGTCTCACAATTTTGTTCAAATCGGAAGGTGAGTTAGACGTTGCGTGCGACGCGCCTGATGCGCCAGCGGCCGAGCCGCCGCCGCCAGAACCATGGTGGCCGGAAGCCGACATTCTTCTTCAGCCAATGGGCATCAAGCTGCAGAACTCGGTTTACGACCGGGTAGTTGGTAAATAGGAGGAGAGACGATGTCGGAAGAGTTTCAACGCATTGTCGAAGTCAAAGTTGTAAAGCGCGTCGGGGCTTCAAGATTGTCGTAGTAGGCTCGGCTTATTTATGCGTCAGGCAAAGCATAGATTTCCGTACGTTCTAGAGCACGATGAAGAACGCTCTGCCGGTGATGCCAGCTTGCTTCGCGGGTTAAAGTACTGTGATGTATCGTGTATCGAGACGAGAAGAAAAAGGGTTGAGAATGCGCGACACATGGGAATAATCTGTTTGTTGCATAACATGCTACTATCCGTTTATTTGCCCCATCATCGCGACCTTTCTGACCAACTCGTCATGCTAAGTCGCGGCAACCACGCAGCTCTGCTACCGACACTGTGATCTTTGTGATAGGACTCGTGGATATGGACAAATATCTGGGCGATACAATTAAAGATGTGGCTGTCGATGTGCACGAGCCGTTTACGCTAGCCGAGCGACTGCAGCAGCTGGCCGAGATTGATAATGTAAATTGTTTCTGCTGCTGTTGAAGCAAAGCCATTTTGCAGTATCATAGCCTGCCAATGTGGTGTGCTGACTCTCTTAGGATATCACAAAACTTCTGTCGCTGACCAACGAGACATTGCGGCCATTGTCGTCACCTATTGTGGCTCCCGGAGGTAACCCGGCGACAGTCCCTAAAGACTTTTCCAATCCAACAGCCGTCAACTCCGAGGTGCAGGTGGCTGCATTTAGGTCGACAATGGACACATTTTTGTCGACGCTTCATGCGGTTGATGTGCGTCTGAAGCGGCAGATATGGGGCCTAGAAGAGGCTGGCATCATTTCGCTCAAAGAATCTAAGGCCACGGGCGTTTCACTGGAACCAAATGGGGTCGGCGATATTGGCTTGCTAGATGTCGGCTGGCTAAATAGCCGGAGCAACAAAGTTGACCGGGATATGGAAGCTGAACTGTGGTTGAGGATGCGTGCTGTCCTTGAACAACTTCACAAGTCAACGGCGGAGACAAGCACCAGTGATAGTGCTGGCGGCACCCAAGCAGCTCGGAAAACGGACGCTGGCGACTGTCAAAAAATCGGTTGATGCGCCGGACATGGGTTGGCTCAAAAAGGGAGGCATGGCAGCACCTTCAGCTCAAAGACGGCGTCATCTGTGGAATCCCACGGCACATCTAGGCGTTCTTGGGGATTGCTTTGGAAAGCAGTACGGTAACAATAAAAATTTGTCCCTTTTTAATTCTAGTTTGTGGACCGTAACTTGGCGAAGCGAAATCGACGCAGCGTACATTGTTCCCGGCCCTTGGGTCTTTAGTAAACCGTGACTCTTTTCTTTGCATGTGCTTTCATTATCAGAAATATTTCCCAACATTTGCCGCAGACTGACTGTCCATAGCGATAAACACATTTGCTTGGTTAAGCGCCCTGGCCGCCACCTTCCAAATAGATGACTCTATTGTAACCGCAGACGTGTAGATCCGTGGGATTGTAGTCCTCGACATATAGGTCGGGCTTGAGACTACCAGTGCGTTAACAAACAAATATATAGCATCCTGTTTTCTAGTTTTGTACTTACAGTGCATCAAACACGAGGCACTCGAATAAGGTTTCCCCTGGACCCTCGCCCACGTTGACTTGTCTTTGTTAACTGTGCCACCGGAAAATCGACAAAAACACATCAATCGAGTGAGCTTACCAAATTGGCCATAAAACGATACACATTTGGCGAGCGCATTGCAGTGGTACTGGCACTTGAACATGCCATATGCCCCCATCTGGCCACCAGGGGCTATGTAAAGATCCTGTTTCGTGGCACATTGTGAATGAGACCCATGAACTAATAAGAGGAGCAAGCAAGGGAGAATGACGCACCATTTCAGAAAGTAGATGCAAACGTGCCCAGGATGGCATTAACCCGAAGTGTGCGGGCGTATTGGGTGTGGGGTGTACCTCAACATAACCGACGATAGGAAAGGAACCAGAAGTTGGGACTGGTTTCACCGCCGTGGGTGAAGTAGCCGTGGTGGTGGTCGAAACGGGCCGGGGTGCAAAAGAGGTTACAGTCGAAGCTGACGGGACTGGAATAGTGGTGTTTGTATAACGGCGGGCAGATAAAGCCGGTGCCGGATACACGGGTGGCAACCTGGAGCCAAGGGCATGCAGAGGAGCGAGAATGGCAATGGCTGCCGCGCACGCCAAAAAAAGCATCTTGGTCTTCATTGATGAGAACGGCGATACAAAGTCTTAGGACGAATGGAACAGAAGAGAAAGATTTGAGGAAGACTGAAGTACTCAAGACCCAGACAAAGAAGAGACATCAAGAATATGAAACGGAGAGTCAGGAGAGGTCAAAAGGGGGGAGAGAGGGGGAGGGGGGTGTTGAAGTAAAAACCAAGAAGCTGCACCCTATTTGGCAAAAATGGCAGGCACGACCGAGGGTGAGGAGACGTAGTGTATACGGGACACCGAAATAGAAGGAGCAAATCAACGATTCGGTTGGCTGCGTAGGAGGCCTTGCGTATAGGTTCGACTGAAAGATCGTTCCGGGAGTCGTTGACTCGATCAGTTGGCGCGCCCGGCTGGTGCACCGAGTCTGTTCCGTCATCCGCAACGGCCGGCTCATGATATTACGGTGAGCCGGCATTGGTCTTTCTGTTCGCCGCAGGCTTTGCTGCGGCCGAGGGAGCATTGGCTGTTCGGACACAAGCAATAGAACTATTTGGTAAAAGCAAATATGAGCGAGGCTGGAAACGAGATACGAAGCGACAAGCCATAGCGGCGCTGGCGATGGCCTTGCGCGCTGCCATGGAGAGCTCTACACGGAGACCGGGTGCGAAATCGACGATGAAGAGCGCGTGTTTTTCCGCTATTTCTATTTGTCGTACGGTCTTAGCCTAGCGGTGCTCTTCATTATTGGTTGCTGCCCCGGTAGCTCCAGCCAACCCAACTGCCCGTCTCGGACAGCCCCGTATCGCTCTATCTCCTATTTACCATTCACCTGGGCGAGCCTTGGCGGAAGGAGCCACGGAATATTTCTGTGTATCCTACCCATATGCGGCGGAACACAAGGATTATGGGGCAAAATGTATGCCTCTTGTGCGGCGCAGGGTCTCGGCTTCTTTCCGTTTCTCTCCGTTTCCCATTTCCCATCCTATTCCTGTTCTTATTTCCCACTACAATCACTCCCCTTCCTCATACCGCCCTTCCCTCCCGCGATCCCAACACATGCTTATCTCACCGACTCTTGCGTCCTTGAGCTCGGCTATTCCATATCTTCCCCTCTAGAACCCGCTCCCCTTGTCCTCAACACATCTCCCTTTTAACTACACCTCTGCTATGAACACTCCGTCGCCAGCCGTAATTATCACCACTACTGGAGTGACCATCACGGCCCTCCTGACACTGCTGCGATGGACCCTTTATCCTCGACTACCCCAGATAATTCCTGGACCGCTTCGGACTGCACTGCCGTCTTTATCTTCTGAGCAGGTGGCCAAACTAGACTACCCCCCCGATTTCTTTCCTGGTGCACGCGATGTCCATACCCCGGTGCGTCATGCGTCTTGGAGGTCTTACTACGTTACCACCGTCCTCTCACTTCCACATCTAACACCCCCTTTAGTATGGCGCCATCCGCGTCTACGAGTTTGGCCCTGTAACGGGTCGAAAAGTGCTTATGATTCACGGTATCTCTACGACGTGTATGACGCTTGGTCCTGTTGCCCAACGACTCGTGGACTATGCTGGCTGCCGCGTTATGTTGTTTGATCTTTTCGGCCGCGGCTACTCTGACGGCGTTGGTGACCTGCCACATGACGCCCGTTTGTATACGACCCAGATCCTGATGGCACTGGCCTCATCGCCTCTGGCCTGGACCGGCGATGACGCCTTTGACCTGCTGGCCTATTCTATGGGCGGCGGCGTTGCTGTACATTTTGCAGTGGCCTTTCCTCATATGCTCCGCTCAATGGTCCTACTAGCCCCGGCCGGGCTAATCCGTCCTGAACGCTTCGGTATAGCCGCCCGTATCGTGTTTAATTCGGGTATTGTGCCAGACCGCTTGTTGACGGCAATCACTCGCCGCCGTCTGCGGCACCCGGTTGGCAAAGGAATTAAGGCCGTGGCTCACGACTCTGCCGCAGCTAAAGAAGTTGACCCCCCCTCGGCTGCTCTTTTGGTGAAGACAACGCATCCTTCTCTGTCCTCGTTGCCACCAACCCCCGAAGCATATGGCGTTGCCTTGTGCATCAAAGTGAGACACTGCATATGGTGGATGTTGTCTGCTCACGCTGGCTTCGTACCGGCATTCTTGAGCTGCCTTCGCTATGCGCCGATGGTCGGTCAGCACGCTACGTGGGCCGCGCTGTCTCGGCTCGTCCATGGCGGTCGCGATTACAAAGACACGGACCGCCTGCCGCTGTGCATTGTTTTAGGCCAGACAGACAACGTCGTCAACGCTAACGACTACATTTCCGATGCGCTCCCGTTGCTTAGAGGCCCGGGCCCTTTTACTTGGACAACGGTACCGGGGGGGCACGAGTTTCCCACGACGTACTCTCGTTATGTGCTACGTGCTGTCTTTGAGTTCTGGGGCGGCATGGACGCAGAACTGACCAAAATGCAGGCTGCAGAGGCCAACGAGAGCGATCCATAAGGCAGGGTATGCAATGGTGGAAAGCAAGAATTGCGGTACCCTATGGGGTGCTTCTCTTTGCTCCCCTCCCCCATAGAGCGTGCCAGAATAGGGTTATGGCAATGGCTTATTTGCTCTGACTTTTTCTACGTTAAAATTCGGCCACTTTTTGAGATATATTTAGTTGGCCATCTTTTTGTAATTGGTCGCCTGCATGCTTGACGCGATACAACACAACATGGTAATACTTGACTACGGGTATAAAGTCACATTCTACTCCATACACTGTCCACCTTGCATGTAAGTATGTAAAATATCTTAAAAGTATCACGCGTAAATCCACTCCGTGCTACAACGTAGCATTGCTGCGTCTTCGCGGATGGAATGCCGTCTTAGTGATCCCGCTTTCCCTTTGGGGGCCTCCGGGACCCGCCAGCCTGTTCAGCTTTCCCGAGCAATATTACCCGTAAAAAGTTTCTTATGCGTATTTTACTCTGCACGACCAGCGTGCGTGCGGCTGAGATCTGAAGACTCCCGGCCCATGCGCCGCTCAACCGCCCCATGCCCACTGCACAAGAACAGGGCAGACAAGCCCGTGCTTATTTGGATGCGCCGTTCATGTCTCCGCTATCTTTCTGTTCAATCTTTGTACGGACCTGTTTGTAGTTTAGCCTGAGCATCGTGGCAGAGGCGGGCTGGTGAGACATGCATTTCGGCGGGACACGATCAGCAGAGACGCGCAGTGCCATCACGCAATAAACATGAGTTCTTAGATACATACCCTCTCCATGCGTCGTACGCGTATCTTGCATTGTGATACGAAACAGTCATACACTCTGCAAATCTTTCCCCTTCTGTATTTCGCCGCACCCCTTGCTTCCCGCCTCCCTCCTGATAGGCTCCCTGATAGATCGACAGCTTTTGGAGCACAAGAAACTCAACTCGCGGACGCGTGTAATCACGAATATGTGCACTGTATATACTCTAAATTTTTTTTTTGCCGTACATAGACGCAGTGTTTCTGTTTGGCGCTGCTTCCTTGCATCTGCCGAAATGAAGTCAAAATCACAGCAATATGCTAGTAGCCTGCGTAAACGTCGCGTTCTGTGCGTTAGTGCAATCGGTAGGGAGGGCGTGCAAGATTTCGGGAGCGGGTCTCCTATTTATTATCCCCTGCCACCAGACCACGACGGAGCGGAGCGGTACTCGTACGTCCACGCGGCACGGTCGCCACCTCATAATCCGTTTTTTCAGTCACTTTAATGCGAAGGCTCTTTCCGTATCTTATAATACTTTTGTTATGCGTTCTGTTGACGTCCATTCTTCGCCCGTTGTGTTCTCGCTTTCGCCGCCGCGGGCGCTCATTTCGTCAAGATACTGCCACCACAATCTGTTCCTGTTTAGTCGCCTCTTGGGCTCATCAACCGTTTATATTTATGCTTGATGGCTTGGCCTTTGCCACCTGCCTGCCTACTCTTCACTACCTCAGTTGTTTCGGTCATCTCAGTCTTCCTCGTGCTTCCTTGCCTCTCTCTCGTACACGCTTTTCTCTTGCACACTAGATCGTTCGACACAGACTGTCTCTCTTTCTTTTCTCATAGCTCCACGGCGACACCCCCCCAGCCATTATGCCGGGTCTCATCCCCTTGATGCTGACGGGCGGAAGCCGATCCGGGCTGGCCATGACGTCCTCTCCCACATTTTCTAGGCATGTATCGCAGCCGTCGGCGCCAGCGCCGGCGTCTATATCGGCCACAAAGACGCCAGCAGAACGTTTGCCTGTCGCTTCATTCATCAAGGTTCCTACCCTTCCCAAGACAGCTGCCGACTGGAAGCGGACTATTGCCGAGCTGAAGAGCCAGCATATCAACCACAGGTTCCGCGCATCCGTTACGCAATGCGACACGATATTGGAGAATATTATGGACCAGGCCGACATTGAGCCTGCATACCTGATCTCGCTACATTTCTATGCAGCCACATCCTCAGAGATGTGTACTCGCTTTCTGAACACGTCGTCAAACGACCGCAACTGCCTTCTTCAGAAAGCGCGGGACCACTACGACCAGGCTTCTCTACTCATCCAGAGAGCTGAGGAGGCCATGTTTCGAAAAGCCCAAACAAGTTTCTCTCTTTCATCTCACACCAGCCGCCACTCCCCGTCCGGATCCATCAGTTTCCGTGCATCAACCTCAATGTCCGGGCTTTCAACCCCGGCCCTATCTGTTTGTTCGTCGGAGGATTCCAATACCATAATGCAGCATTCCTCGTATGCCGGGGAAAGTCTGCCAATGTCACCGCACCCAGCCCGGAAAGAGATAGTTTGCGGCCTGTCAAAGGAAGGCCTACCAAATTGGGAGCCCTATATTCGACCCGACTCGCCAACCCTTGGATTTGGCGACGAGTATTTTACGTCTGCACGTCTGCGCCAGAGCCTCCCCAAGATACCAACCTGCTCTAGTCCGAGGCAGGTCGAAAGCTGTATTTTCCAAGGGGCCACAATGCGGGACCCAAAGCGTCCCTGTTTCGACGACCAGAACTCACTACTCGACACAAATTCCGAACACAACCGCTGTTCTTTCCTACTAAATGACTCGGCATCTCGGTACAATGCTCATTTGGCGAGTCTCAAGATACAGCTGGCCAGGCATAGGAAAGACCTAGAGGCCGTCATGGAGACGACCAATTCATGCAGCGAGAGTTACCCTGAGACTAGGAAGCGGTCTTCTACTCCTGCCAATGACAAGATGCAGGCATTAGAGCGTCAAGCTCGTATCGACCGGCTACGGAAGAGCGGCTGGCAGCGTAAACGCTTTGACCCCAGCCGTTACGAAGCGTTACGTATGGCTGCGCTCGCCGACCTAAATTAGCACCGGCAGAGCTTTGTGTTATTCTCACAATCTCTTTTGTCCTCGCTCTTCTGATACAAACGGTCTGTTACGAGCTATGAATAAAATCTTGGACTAGTATGGGAAATTTCGGAAGTAGCAAGAGGGTGAAACCCAAATCCAAGGGATGGAAGATTCAAAAAACAAACAGTGAGCCGCAGCTCATACAGAACGGTTGGGTGCCCTTCTCCCTATATCGAGCTCACATCACCGAAAAAATGCAACGCGCTGGAGTGGCCCCACAGCCTAGCTCTGCTTGCTCTCCATCTCCTTGCGCACCTCCTCTTGCTGGCGCATTTCGCGCACCTTGGCAAAGACCACTTCACGGAAAATAGCACCTTTGACCTTTTGAAGAGTCTGCTTGGAACGACCGCTGCCCCCCTGACTCTCGCCAGAAGCGCCTGCTGCACATTCTGCGGTTGGCTGGGCTGTTGGCTCTGCGGGCGGCATGTCCGAGTTTTCGGGATCTTCCTGCATTTTGAGGGCCTCGATACGATTCCCCAGCTTGACGAGTTCGATCCCCCTGCGCAGGCGGGCCTTGGCCATGAAGGCCTTGATCTCGGGCAGCAAATTGTGGTCGGTGGCATTTTCGCCGCTCAGCCACCTATGCTGAAGTGCATCCTGTTATCAATGTTAGCGGGAGCTGACAGATGCGTACACCCACGGGACAAAATAGAGTGGGAACACTTGCATTGCTCGTCCACCGTACATCCGGGTTTGGCTGCAACAATCCCATGATGAAGTCCTTGGCGTCGTCGCTAACATCTTTCCAATAACGATCGTGGAACACCACGCGACCTGACGAGCATTCCTCGACCAGGTCCGGCATGTTCTCGGATCGAAAAGGAGAATAACCGCACAGTAGCGTATATGTGATCACACCCAACGACCACATATCCACCGGTTTTCCGTGGCCCTGCTTCATCATGATTTCCGGTGCAGCGTAGCCAAAAGATCCTGCCATGGTGGTCAAAACTTCATCTTTGCTGTCGAGCATCTTGGCAATGCCAAAATCAGCCAGGACAAGGTCGGAATTTGCCGCTCTTTCACGGTAAAGCAAATTCTCGGGCTTCAAATCTAGAAACAAGCATTAGCAGGCTATTACATCATCGGCCCTGGTCGCAACCTTTGATGAGAAACGCAAAAAACCATGAATAACCGTACCTCGATGGACAACATTGTTCTTGTGCAAAAAGTCGACAGCGCCTAGGACTTGCTTGATTGTCTGCGAGGCATCTTTTTCGGTGAACCTTCCCTGTTCGCAGATTCGATCAAACAGCTCGCCACCCGTGGCGAGCTCGGTGATAATGTAATACTTATCCTGTGTGCCAAAATGGGTTGTCAGTCGATATATGTTTCCATTGAACAGCCGTCTGTTCTGGGACGATGATACCAGCTAAATTAAGAAAAGAAAGCTCACCCTTGATTCAAACCAGTCAACAAAGCGGACAATGTGAGGGTGCTTCAGTGTCTCAAGTAGGCTGAGTTCGTCATAAACCATCTGCTCGTTTCCCTTAATGTTTTTCTTCAAGATAATCTTGATGGCCACTTTGCCCGCCGGGCCAGTTGCTTCGCGTACAATTCCATAGGTACCGGCACCAAGAGTTTTGCCAAAAGTGTACTTGGATCTGTAAAACAATCGTTAGGCTCGTGGAAGAGAAAAAAGAGATGGTGTACAAGCTGAGTTTGTACTTCTTGTCGTAGGATTCTGGCTGGCCGTGGAAGCGACTAAGCATGCTGGAAACTGTATGAAACAAAACAAAGGTTAGCCTTTCGGAATGACGATATATGTTTATGGGCCAGAGTATTCAGCAGTTAAGCGCGCGGCGCGCAGGAAAAATAAGAGGGCGAACGAAAACAGAAGGATGGCAAGGCAGGCTAGTAAAGGAGGCGCTTACTGCTCATCTTGCACGTCTGAGAGGATATCTCGACTTCTATGCTGAGAATCCGGGATGCGCGGGCCGTGTACTGTTGTGGCGATGACTGAATGAGTCCCTCGCCAACAAGTCGGCTGCGAAATGATGCGAAACGGCCAACGGGTGGAAAGCCGAATGAGGCTCGGCTGGTCAGAGGGGTTGTTCCCGTCGGAAAGGATTGGGAGGAGAGACAAGTTGGTGGGATGTCAAAGCAGAAGAAAAGATGGGAGAAGTGCAGAAAGGCGAAGCGGCTTCTACGTCGTGTCTTATCCCGCGTATATATGGTGTACGCGTATGTTGCAGAGAAGGAGCGACTGGCGCAGACAGGCGCCGCAAAAACTAGTGGCCAGAGGTCTCTCCCTAAACAAGCTTCAGGCTTTATTTCTTCCACATTAGGCGCAAGGCATGAGGTAAGATACGCCAGCGGGCGAAAAGGAGGGGCATGGTGGGAGGGGACCCATGCGGCTGTAGTCGCTGGTGGGGCACCGTCCCCTGGGTCCTTTTCTACAGAACTTGGATTTGCACAGCCCCAGAGGAGCCCGATTGAGGGAGCCAGCCCGAGCCCGACCACACACGAATCGGTGGGCTTGGCCGGCCAGGAGCCTATTGCGTCTGCGCTTGCTTCTTCGTATGCAGAATGGTATCTTACAAGCGGAGGGCTTATTATAAACGCTGCTTGGGGAGTAATGCGAAAGAAGGAAAGAGTATACGACATCCAGAACATTACATAATTCTCTCTGCGTTGTGGAAAACGCATTTGCTGCTTTTCTTCGCCAATCACGCCGCACGCATCCCGCGTTCACAACCGCTTCGCTTCTCCTTCGTGGTGCGCCACATAGTCCAAGAGTGTCTAGGCAGCGTGTGACAACAACGCTGTGGGGTAGATATATCGGCCGCGGTGACTGTCCGACCTCGTTGTGGGGTAGATAGCATCGGCCGACAGCGCCTTTTCAGTGTTCATTCAGGAGGAAGGGGGAGACATCGACCAGCATGGCGTTCGCACAAAAACGCTTGCAAAAGGAGCTGGCCAAGGTACGTTTTCTCAATGAAAGGATGGCGATTTGGCGTGGCTTACTTTGTCCTCCTTCTCCAATAGTTGCACATCGATAGCCTACCTCCTGGGATCAGTCTCGTCTCCGCCGACAACTTGGAGGAATGGATGCTGGACATCCGTGTTCTCGATGAAAACCCCCTTTACAAAGACCAGACCTTTCGGCTGCAGTTCCGGTTTTCGACGGCGTACCCCATTGGTGCGTGCCGCAGAGTCATTTCCCTCCTTGTCTAGCTTCATCTCTGTCTGACCCAGAAAGAACCGCCGGAAGTTGTCTTTGTGCTGCTACCCGACCGCCCAATACCCATACATCCGCACATCTACTCGAACGGCATCATCTGCCTTGATTTACTAGGCGCTCAGGGCTGGAGCCCTGTTCAAAATGTCGAGAGTGTGTGTATGAGTCTGCAGAGCATGTTGACTGGGAACAATAAGAATGAGCGCCCACCAGGTGATGCTGAGTTTGTCCGGACGAACCATTCACGGCCAAGAGATATCCGGTTCTTATACCACGACAACCAAGTGTGAAATTGATGTAAACCCTTTTTTGTTTAGCTCTGCATCACTCCGAGAAACATTGGGCTACAATGCCATACCAGACGACTGAAAGCGGTGGTGCCCTCGTTTAATTGGGCTTTATCCCGACGCGCGGTGAGGTGCAGACGAGCAGACCGTGACGAATTGGGTACTCACTGAACCAAAATAAAGCAATTACGCATATGTAATTCTAAGGACGTAATACTCCAGCTACCCAGTTACACAAGGACGGCTCGTCGTTTCCAGAGCCGCGTTATGGAGGAAGTTCGTCGGAAAGTTCTGTAAAATACGATAGATAGGGAGCGAACCCACTAAACGGGAATGTCGGCCGACACGTGATGTGACACCAACGCTCCGACGACGAATCAGAGTGGACACCGTGAGCTTCATGCGGCGGATTCCTGATACCACTCCATCGATCCCGGATCACTTACTTTTTTCTCTCCGTTGGTGTGTTTCTACATGGGGAAAGTTTCTCGATGGCGCCTCATACAGACTTCGACACGAGCGAAGTGAGAGAAAAGGCGCGCCGGGATCTCCTTCGCCTTCTAGAAGCTGTCAGTACCCCCCCCCCCTTTCCCATCCCGGACCTCTGCCTTTTATCTAACCAACTTCAGGTCCGCGGGAAAAAAAACCTCGTCATTGAAAAATCCCTTGCCGGTCCAATAGGCACCGTTGCCAAGGTCTCCACGCTCCAGGAGTACGGCGTCGACAAGTTCTTCTTCTTGGAGAATGGCAACACCGACACCAGCCAGCGCAATATCATCTTCGTCGCTCGCGGCGAATGTGGCCGCCATGCCCAGAACATAGCAGGTGCGCCAGTGCTTCTGCGGGGTTTACGCCCGTACAGGCGAAAACATATGCCGCCGTCTTCCCGTGCTAACTACATGTTTCTTTCAGACCAAATTCGACGATTGCAGCGCGAGAGCCAGACTGGCCACGAATTTCACATTTTCTGGGTTTCCCGCCGTACCCTTGTTTCCGACAATATCCTCGAGGAAGCTGGTGTGCTTGGTGATGTTAGCATCGCTGAGCTACCGCTTCTTTTCTACCCGCTGGAGCATGATGTGTTGTCCTTGGAGCTGGATGACGCATTTCGGGACCTCTATTTGACAAAAGACCCAACCCCGACATTTCTTCTAGCGAAAGCGCTTATGGAAATTCAACAGCAGCATGGCCTCTTTCCGCGCATAATTGGAAAGGGCGATAATGCAAAGCGGGTAGCTGAGTTGCTGGCCCGTTTTCGACAGGAGTTGCTGGCCGGTGAAGATGCTACAGAGGCTGCAAAGATGGGCCTTGCTCCTAGTACTACGATGGAGAGCCTCATCATCATTGACCGTGAAGTCGACCTCCTTACACCCTTGTTGACACAGCTCACATACGAAGGCCTCATCGACGAGCTATTCGGCATCCAGAATAACCAAACGGACGTCGACCCAGTCATCGTGGGAAGTGCTGCTGCTAGAAATGGGAGTGGCGCTTCTGGTTCCATCAGTGGCGGCAATTCCGCCATCAGCACCGCGAGTAGCAAAACCAGGAAACGGAAGATTCAACTAGATTCCTCCGATAAGCTCTACGAACAGCTGCGTGATTCCAACTTCGCGATTGTGGGCAGTCTGCTCAATAAGGTCGCTCGCCGCCTCCAGAATGACTATGAAGGCCGCCACAAGACCAAGACCACGGCTGAGTTGCGCGACTTTGTGCAGCGCCTGCCGGGGTACCAGGCTGAACAAGCGAGCCTGAAGGTCCATGCCGGACTTGTGGAGGAGATCTATAAGTACACACGAAGCGAAGAGTTCAGCAGCCTGTTGGAGGTACAACAAAATCTAGCGGCAGGTGCAGACCCGTCGGCTCAAAACGAAGCGATCGAAGAGCTGGTTGCCCGCGATACACCTTTGTCACAAGTGCTGCGCCTATTGTGCATCTACTCCTGCGTTTCGGGTGGCATCAAAGCCAAGGAGTACGACCAATTCCGGCGGCTGATCCTTGAAGGATACGGATACCAGCACATCCTTACGCTTCAAAACCTAGAGACATTGCAGATGTTTCTGCCACGGTCGTCGCCATTGACCGGTGCGATCCCTATGACGAGCTCGGCCGGTGCAACTACTGGCACCAAGACCAACTATTCGTTTCTACGGAAACAGCTGCGGTTAATCGTTGACGAA
The DNA here is from genome assembly GCA_002778105.1 of Ceratocystiopsis brevicomis. Lineage (NCBI taxonomy): Eukaryota > Fungi > Ascomycota > Sordariomycetes > Ophiostomatales > Ophiostomataceae > Ceratocystiopsis > Ceratocystiopsis brevicomis. Next base: position 645,009 of record PCDN01000007.1, read on the forward strand.
GTCAGCGAACAGGACCCGACAGATATCGCCTACGTCTACAGTGGCTATGCGCCGCTGTCGGTGCGGCTCGTGCAGTGCATCTTACAGAAGCAATACCTGCTAGCGTTTACGAAGGCAAATGGTAGCACTAACGGCGCACAGGGTTGGCGTGGCTTTGACGAGGCTGTGAAGCATGTGCGCGGAAGGACCTTTGATGAGCTCCAGAAGGGCGAGGATAAGGCAGTCAAGGCAAAAGCGTTGCTGTCGGGGACTGGGGGCCAAAAGACAGTGTTTGTTGTGTTCGTCGGCGGCATAACATTCACAGAAATTGCAGCCCTGCGATATATCGCAAAGAAGGAAGAAGGTGTGTCATGTGCGCTTGAACTTGCATACACCCCATCCTGGAATTGTCCCTTTGCGTCGTTGTATGCTGCAATGTTCCGGCATAGGCTAACAGAATGCCCGGTCAAACAGGACGGAAAAGGATTATCATCTGCACGACATCAATAATCAACGGAGACAAGATGATGGCTGCCGCTATCGAACCTGGGTCCTTCAAGCTGGACAATGCGCCAGCTGCGACGGAAACTGCATAACGAGACATGTTTCTATGCATAGATTCTGCTATCGAGCGACTACGACATTCCGAACCGACATCGGTTCCGGTAGTTGGGGAGCCAGACAGACGTGCACTATAGGATTAGATACCCACGCATTCAGAAGAGGAGAACATTATGGCCAGTACTTGTGGCCAAAGATTGGTTTTTATTCATCTGATTCAGTTTTCCGTTTAAGTTTCACGTGACACATTTTCGAACGAAGTATATGTACATTAAAATTTAGGGTGTTTTTGACGCTGATAGCGTGACTTTCCTCCTGTACCCGGGGGCATGGGAAAAGAGAGGACAATACTTATGCGAAGAAGCCAGTCCGAGCACCTACTCTCGATCCCTTGATGTTTTATACATCACCTGGAACACTCGCGCAGCAAATCCACGATTGATACCCCACGACCTTTGCTAATTGGGTGGTGAGCTGCCACTGGAATCTGGCGACATCTCACTGAGACGACGAGGGAGAGACGACGAAAGCCAATGATCAGGGGGCTGAGAACTCGGACAGAAGTCTGCGCTCATAAAAAGGACGAAAACAACCCGTTGAGAAGCTGGAAAACTGCTGGAGAGCTCCTCGGTACGTATCTTACTGCCAATATGCTTGCTGTTTGGGATGTCGGTACTACGGGCAGCCTTATCCGGTAGTCGAAACGAGCCGCATAGACGAACTTCGTCGGCGGGATTACATGGGGATACCCAGTATACTATGTGTGTTGGGTTACGGAGCTTTGATGCGGGTCACGAAGCTTCCTACCGATGGCTGACTGCTGACGATGCTCATCTCACAGAAATCAAGAAGGCACTCGCTTGTTTCCGTCGTGAGTGGAACGACTGGCGGTGACGTATCTTTAAGATCACAAAGTGCCGAACCGACGGACCGGGCAGCAAGAGCCACACTTGTAACGTCGCCAAGCTGAGGGGCGGAGCAGCGGGTGCCCTTTTTTGTTGCCGACGTGGCGTGAACAAGCACGACGCAGCCTGAATATGGGACACCAAGACGGGTTCCTTTCTTTTGTACTGTTTATTCCAAATCCAACCACCGCAAATCTCTCCGAAACGACGGCTATCTTCTGAGCCCGGTTGCTGCCCGTCATGGACGGCGGTGGCAATGGTGGCAGCTCGAACTGCTCATCGCTCTCTGGACTCAGAAGGGCTTCGCCTATTCACGACAGTACTTCTGCAGTGTTATATACAGATGGTGACAAGCGGCGACCGGTCTCAGCTGTCCTAGAGCAAACTGTGGACGCAGTGGAATCACAGCAAACAGCTGCACCTGGTTCGATAAAGGTTTTTACGACAACAGACGGTATGCAAACTCTGAATTTGCTTGGGTTTTCTGCTGCCGAACTGCCAAAACAACCACCAGGAGAGAACTTGTCTATAGACGGACTTCGAAATGTTCAGACCGACTCCATCTACACGACGATTGTTGCAGGGCGTTCAATGGGTGCATCAAAGAAGGCACTACACGAGGCTTCAAAACAGGCGACTGTCCCTTTCAACGCCACTCTAGCATTATGGTGAGTGATCATTGTGGTACCTAGCTATTTATATCCCAGGGGGCGGTGATCATTAATGATCTGTTCGCCAGCTAATACTGTTATTACTGTCTGATTAGTCCTCGAGAAAGCAACCAACTTTTGTCTTCGTCGTTCGGCATGCCGTCGCTAGCGGACTGCATTGATGTGTCGTCTTCTGCTTCTGTTGTCCTTAGCGAGGCCACAACATTTGCAAATGTGGCCGGATCGCCCAAAAAATCAGTGCCGGCGTCGCTGTCGACGACACCCAACACGCCCTGTACCCCTAGCCTCGTCTCTTCTTCACCCAAACGTCTATCACTACAGCAATTAGAAAACTCGTCTCTTGCTGATACTACTTTCGAATCTTCCGCCCAGCCTCTATTGCAGCCGTTTCACTGTCCGTTACCACCAAGGACATATTCGAAAATCAAACCAAAAGCATCCATCCCGCCCAACCTCTCAACACAAGAATATGCCGCACAGTGTGTCGCCGCAGCCGAGTCATCTCGCCTAAATCCATATGCGCTCCAAGAGGAGGAGTACATGCTATTGCGCCAGCATATTAGCCACGCACAAATTACCACATATCTCAACATTCGGAATGGAATATTACGGCTCTGGCTCCGAAAGCCAGATAGAGCTCTTACCCGAAATAGCGCTGTTGGCTGTGCTAAAGAAGCCAGATGGTTTGATGCAGCAAGTCTTTGCTTTGACTGGCTCGTCCGTCGAGGCTACGTGAACTTCGGTTGCGTGCAATTCAAGAATCAGGGGTTGCAGAAAAGAGCAGCACAATTACAAGAAGGCGGGGGGGGTACTTCGGACACGGGCACTGATGGTGCGGGTGTGGATGCGCGTGAGAACCTAAAGACTCTCACGCATACTCCGCGAGTGAAACGAAGAAGGAGAATCGTCGTTATCGGCGCCGGCATGGCAGGCCTCGGCTGTGCACGCCAACTCGAAAATCTTTTTCAACAGTACCACGACCTGCTCGAGGAGCTCGATGAGGAGCCTCCGGAAGTACTCGTCCTGGAAGGACGTAATCGCATAGGTGGTCGTGTCTATTCGCGTGCGTTTCATACTCGGCCACAGTATACCGGCTCACGCTTCGACCAGAAGCGTTGCACAGCGGAAATGGGCGGCATGATCGTCACTGGATTTGATCGGGGAAATCCGATGAATGTTCTCCTACGCGGTCAGCTAGGCTTGGGGTACCACACCTTGCTGTCTACGACAGATCTATACGACATCAACGGCCAACAGGTCGACTTTCAGCGTGATGCTATGGTAGAGAAACTTTTCAACGAGTGTCTCGACCGTGTTAGCGAGTACAAATTTAAGTTGCCCATTCCAAAAACCGTCGAGGTCGACCATGGACTCGTTGATCAAGGTCGGGACAGCTCTTCCGATGGGCACAGATCCATAGCTGCGGCTGAGGACAAAGACGCCGCAAAACAAGCTGCAGCAAAAGCAGCGAAAACAAAAATAAAAAGCGGTTTGTCATCGGCCACTTCTGCCACCCCCATGGGAGAAATATTTGTGAAAGACGGCCGGGAGCCGACTGCCCAAACAGCTGCACAGAAGCTGAAGCATATGGGCTGGTCCCTACGCCCGGGAATCCCTGAGACGCAAGACTTGGATCTTGATCAAGCCGCAGCGAAACCGGGCGCCACTCTTGGTTCTGTTGTTGAGGAGGCGATCAAAAAGTATAGAGAACTGGTTGAGCTCAACGCTCAGGATCTTCGGCTTCTCAACTGGCACATTGCAAACCTTGAGTACGGCAATGCGATCAACCAAAACCGATTGAGTCTGCGAGGTTGGGACATCGATGCTGGAAACGAGTGGGAAGGCAAGCACAGCATTGTCGTAGGCGGTTACCAGAGCGTGGCCCGTGGCCTGATGCTGAGCCCCACGCCGCTCGATGTCCAGAGGCAAAGGAATGTCAAGAGGATTGTTTACGGCTGCAGTGCCACCAGCAGCGGAACCGCCTCCTGGAGCGACGGCGGGCCGTCTGTGAAGATCGAATGCGACGGCGGACACACATTCGATGCCGACCACGTGGTGAACACCATCCCGTTGGGTGTGCTGAAGGCCGGAACTGTTGAGTTTAGCCCGCCCCTACCGGAGGTGAAAGTGAATGCCATCGCCCGTCTTGGTTACGGCGTTCTGAACAAGATCATCTTGTTGTACCGGAAGGTATTTTGGGACCCTGAACGGGACATTTTTGGTGTTTTGCGCGCGCCGACAAACCTCTTCAGTCTGGACCAAAGGGAATATTCTCGGCGCCGCGGGCGCATGTTTCAGTGGTTTAACGTGTCGGAAGTCACCGGCATGCCTTGTTTGGTCGCCCTCATGGCCGGTGATGCCGCGTACGACACAGAGAGGCTAGGCAATGACGAGCTGGTCGCGGAAGCTACAACTGTTCTGCGCAGCGTGTTCGGTGCACAGAACGTCCCGGCCCCAACGGAGGCATTCGTCACACGCTGGGCCTCGGACGAATTCTCGCGTGGCAGCTACTCATCCGCCGGGCCCGACATGGAAATCGACGACTACAATGTTATGGCACAACCTGTTGGGAAAACGCTGTTCTTTGCCGGCGAGCACACAATTGGAACACACCCAGCAACGGTACACGGAGCGTACCTCTCGGGACTGCGGGCGGCCTCGGAAGTATTCGACGAGCTCGTGGGGCCGATTCATGTACCGACGCCTCTGCTGGCCCCCAAAGAAGCAACCGTACCTCCGACCATGAAGCGTAAGGCTGTTTCAGAAGACGACAGCGGGGCCAGCAGGGTCGGCAGGATGGGCGGAAGCGACGAGAATAACGGGAACATGAGCGCAGGAAGTGCGTACCGCATGGCCAAGACGCGCAACTACCAGCAGGTGGAGACGTACGAGATGCACGTGCAGGAGTACATCCACGGCAAGATTGGCAAGCGACCAGAGACACCACCACGTGTGGTAGACACGTCGTATTTGCTGTTTAGCCGAGCGAACTACGAGCTTGCTCGCAGGAGATGCGAAGAGCGTCGGCGGCCAGGCCATGGAAGGCTACTCCCTAACGAGGTGCGTGTGCTCACGTCCAAGATGTGGCGCAGTGCCAGTGCCGAAGAGCGACGCCCGTATGCGGAGCGGGCTATAGCGCAAAAGCAGGCATACGAGGTGGCGCTGCAGGAACACAGCATCAAAGCAGCTGCGTGGGACCAGGTCGCCGCAGACCTGCGGGCGGCATACGAGAAGGAGCACGCGGCCAGAGACAACCCGGACACGACCAGCGAGGGTGCATCGCATGCAGCCCCGGGTTCTGCTGATGCAGTGCCCGCCCAACGCAGCCCCTTTGGTGGCTGGCGTCTCCGGCAGAGGGCTAGTTATCAAGGCGAGGCTGTAAGCCACGTGAACACATTTGCTGAAGGGAACGCATCGTCTCCAGTGTGATCCTTCCTGGGCTTCTATATTGCGGTTGCCACATTTATCGCATGTCCTCTCGTGGCTCGCGTGAAGCACGGCGGTTTTGCTATGGTTTGTTTTGACTAATGGGTTGCGTGGCCGTGTTGTCCTCTGTACAGATTCTCCAACATGCTGTCAACGTCCGGACCGAAAGGCATCTCGTTGGCTTTGCTCAGCATGTAACACGAATTAGAGAAATAGTCTATTCCTCGCAGACTATAGGCTATAGAATGACAGCATATATACAACACAGGTAAAGACGCGAGGGCCAATCAAACGCAAGGCCAAGAAATGAGAAACCACGAGGAGACGAATCGATAAACCCAGTACTATTCTCGGTATCTTCACCTCGAAAATGGCATCATATCTTCCCATGCTTATGGTTCTTCTTGTATCCCTTTTTTGCGCATCCCTTCCCCTTGCCCTGCTTTAACCCATCTTACATATCCTCCGAAGCGGTGGCACCCGTGATAATCTCGACCAGCTCGCCCGTAATGACGGCCTGGCGCGTACGGTTGAACAGGATCTGGTACTTGCTAATCATCTCGCCAGCGTTCTTGGAGGCGTTCTAAGGGTGCGTCAGCAAATGCATAGGGTGTAAAGACGAGCGAATAGCGATAGAATACAGGCGCAACGGCAGCGGTAGTAGCAATGCAACTTACGTCCATGGCGTTGCGCCGAGCAGACTGCTCGCACGCGTGGCCCTCAGCCAAAGCCCAGTAGAGAGAGTTGGCCAGGGTGTACTCGCGGAGGTTGGGGAGCGCTTCCTCGTCGACCTCGAATGCAGAGAAGTTGGCTGTTGAGTTAGAAAAATCGAACGCGTATGCAAATGTTAAAACCCAAAAAGAGGGCGGCACGACATACCTGATGCGGCAATGGCCTCCTCAGAGAAGGCCTCGACGATGGTCGGCTCGTAGCTCGTGGCATTGACAAACTTGTTGTACAGGATCTCGATCGAGGTGTACTCGCCCGGCAGCTGAACAATCTGGTCGGCAATGGCCTGGGCCTCGGCAAACGTAGGAATGGCACGGCCGACACCGGCGAAGGTCAGAGCCATGTTCTTGTTGTTGGTGCGCTGTAGCTGCGCCTTGCACTTCTCGCCAAGGACGACAAGGTCGTAGGTGGCAGTGTTGTTCTTGTCGTTGAAAAGCCGGCGCACGTAGCGCGACAGGCCAGAGTGGACACCGCCGCAAAGGCCTTTGTCCGAGCTGCAGACGACAAGCAGGGTCTTGGCTTTGGAGGGGTCCTCCACCTCCAGCGGCTTCGTCTCGGCGGACTCAAAGACCTCGTTGGATGTCTCGCCGTAGTTGCGGCTGTCGAACATGGCACGCTGGGCGCGGGTGAGCTTGGTCGAGGCCACAATCTTCATCGTCTTCGTGATCTTCTCGATGTTGCGAATCGACCTGAGGCGGTCCTCAATCTCGCGGAGAGTGGCGTAGGTGGCCGCAGACGCAGGAGTCGCACTGCTGGAGTCAGTCCCGCGGTCCCGCCGGATTACGTCCATGTTCTTCCAGCTTTTTCTCTCTTCCGTGGCCTTACCGAGAAACCGTGACGGCAGCTCTCAGAGCTGGCCGTGCCGTTCGGGACAGCATCGTGATTTAAGGAGTAAAAGAGAAGGGCAGGCAAAAAAAAAAAGAGACAATAAATGAACAGTCCTGCCGCAATTGGTCGCAGTCGTCGATGGCGGCCTGAGAATGCTAGATGCTGGGGCGGAAGAGCTGGAGAGCGAGTGGGCAAGTGTGAGGTCTTTTTTCCCCCTAACTAAACTTTTGTCCTCGCGCATTTCCGGGAAGAACTCGCCCGCCTGTCCGTTTTTGCCGACTACAACTCGTCCCACACGAGCCACATATAACTAGCCACATTACCCATATATTCACGTGATAGTTAAGTTCAGAAATCGAAGTTCCACTGCCTTTATACTAATAGAGTTGGTGATGGTTTTTTAACAATAGAATGTCCTAGATTAGATCTTTATTTTCAATAGCACCTTATATAAATATTATAATAATTATAGGAGTTTGTTTGCTGATAGGTATAAGCTTTGTAAGATATACCCGACTATTCGTCGCCTCTGATCGCGATCCAGGCGCCCTGAATGCTCCACATAACCTGCGTGAGACGCGCTGCACGGAAAAACACCCTAAAATACAGCTCCAATAAACAGCGAGTTGCCTCGCATGGTTACCTCCACACCTGCACGACTAATCACAATAGCCTCAGAAGTTCTCTTTTCTCGCCAAACTCCCCTCGCGCCACCCACTTTTTCTTCGGGCCTCAACTCTACGACCACAAGATTAGCGCTTCAAATTCACCCTCCTTTGCCCTTCTTTCATGTTCTTTTCTTTTCTTATCTTGTTGTCTCCCCCCAGTCTATCCAACGGCATTTTGTCTTTTCGGCGGCATTGTCGACTCAGCGGTTTTTTTTTTAGGGGGGGTTCCCAAGCCTCAGTCAGGCCATCTTCCTTCGTTGCCCTCTTCAACCCTGCTCACCTTATTGCCACCGGCTCTCCAATCATTCATCTTGCCGACCAGCAGAAATTTCGACGAAAATCAATAGTCATTGGCAGAAGCACATCAAGCTCTCTCGCACCCCTTGCGCCGGTAGCTCCATCGTCCCAAGTCCAGCTGGTTAACAGCTTTTATCCTCAGGCGTCTACCGACTTGAGACCGGTTAACTCGTCTGTCTCTCAAGTTGCCTTCGCAACTATGTCGGACAGCTCTGACGACGATCGGCCGCTTGCCGCATCAAACGGGCATCATGGTGAGTCTTTATTTCGTTTTGTCTTTTGCAGGAGCTGTTGCCTAGACTGCTCGCCACTGGCCACGCTGCTCCATGGCCCTGTGGTTTTGCCCGCGGTTTGTGGAACGCGTTCGTCACCCGAGTGAGCGACTGATAAACACAACCCCTTTCGTTTCTTTACAGCCAACCCGACGCCCCTTTCAAAACATATGCCATATTGCTAACACACCCGTTTTGCCTTCAGTCCCAACGCCGTCTATATCCACCGCCGCTATCGACATCACCATCCGCAATGGACTTGATAAAAGCACGAACGGAACTAATGGAAGAAGCAGCAACTCCGGTATCAACGGTGCAGCGAAACGGAAGTCTCGGGACTCGATAGACAAACCAAAAATCAGCTACAAGGACGAGTCCAGCAGTGACGACGACGCACCGATGGTCAGTCGCTTTTGTTTTATGATGCTATATCAACTTGGAGCGGAGTATACTGACTTCATAGGCAAAACGTCAAAAGTCTGCTTACGCCAATGGCAATGACCAGGCCAAGAAAGTCAAAAGCACACCTGGCATAAAGCGCATCCGGAAAGAGGAGTCGGATTCAGAGGATGAGGTGCTTTCTAAGCCCAAGAAGCGGCAGTCAAACGGTGTGGCCAATTCCTCGCAGAAAGCAAATGGCGTTCGTGCCGTCAAAGACGAGTCTGATTCGGACACGCCCATGGCAAAGAAAAAAAATCCTGTTGCGAAGACAGCTTCAAAGCCATCTGCGAGGCCGTCCGCCAAGCCGTCCAAGCCAAACAACACCCCCAAATCCGGGGCTTCTTCAAGCCAAAAGAAAACACCCGTGTCGAAAGCAGCTACGACGAAGGCCGAGAGCACCGAACCTGGCGATGCGGAGGAGGAAGAGGAGGAGGAGTACCGCTGGTGGGATCAGCCCAAAAAGGAGGACGACACCGTCAAATGGACTACACTCGAGCATGCAGGTGTTGTTTTTCCCCCGCCATACCAACCGCTGCCTAAGCACGTTCGTCTGTACTATGATGGCATACCTGTCAACCTTCACCCTGAGGCGGAGGAGATTGCGACATTTTTCGGCTCCATGCTGCACTTGACTGTCAACACCGAAAACCCAACCTTCAAGAAGAACTTTTTTGCCGACTTCAAAGAAATTCTGGATAAAACAGGCGGCGCCATGGGCCCCGACGGGCAGAAGGTCCCAATCAAGGAGTTCGTCAAACTCGATTTCGGACCTATGTTCGAGCATTTCAAAACACTGACCGAGGCCAAGAAGGCTCGGACCAAGGAAGAGAAAAAGGCCGAAAAGGAGGAAAAGGCTGAGCTCGAGGCCCCATACCTTTACTGCAAATGGGACGGCCGGAAAGAGAAAGTTGGAAATTTCCGTGTTGAGCCGCCTGGCCTGTTTCGCGGGCGCGGCGAACACCCAAAGACTGGCAGGGTCAAAAAGCGAGTCCTCCCGGAGCAAGTCACCATCAACATTGGAAAGGATGCTGTCGTTCCGAAGCCACCACCGGGCCACAAGTGGAAGGCCGTGCAACACGACAACAAGGCCACATGGCTGGCTATGTGGCAAGAAAATATCAACGGCTGCTACAAGTACGTCATGTTGGCGGCAAACAGCGCTATCAAGGGCCAGGCCGACTACAAGAAGTTTGAGAAGGCACGTGCTTTGAAGAAGCACATTAACCGCATTCGTACCGACTACACACGCGAGCTTAAAAGCGAAGTCATGGCAGATCGCCAACGCGCCACCGCCATGTACTTGATTGATCGATTTGCACTGAGAGCCGGCAACGAGAAGGACACAGACAACGAAGCCGACACCGTTGGCTGCTGCTCTTTGAAGTATGAGCACATCACCCTGAGAGAGCCAAGCACAGTCATCTTTGACTTTCTCGGAAAAGACAGCATCCCATTCTATGATGAGGTCACCGTGGACCGGCAAGTGTTCAAGAACCTCAAGCTGTTCAAGAAGCCACCGAAGACGGATGGCGACGACATCTTCGACCGGCTGAGCGTAAGTATTGTCTTTTGGTGCGCGTGTGTGCGTGTGTGCGTGTGTTAAAGGCACTTTCTAACAAACTTCAGACCTCGCAATTAAACAAACACTTGTCAAGCTACATGCAAGGGCTGACGGCCAAAGTCTTCCGTACTTACAACGCCTCGTTCACCATGTCCAAGTTGCTGCAGGATCTACCGGTGACCAATTTGACTATTGCAGAGAAGGTCAAGCTCTACAACGACTGCAACCGTCAAGTTGCCATTCTCTGCAACCACAAGCGCACAGTCACGGCCAGCCATGAGGCGCAGATGGGCAAACTGGGTGACCGTATCAAGGGCCTGAAGTACCAAAAGTGGCGGACCAAGATGATGATGCTGGACATCGACCCGAAGCAAAAGAAAAAGAGAGACGCGGCATATTTTGAGGTAGATCCCGAGCTCACGGACGGGTGGATTGTCGAACATCACAACTTCCTCGCGGAAGAATTGCGCCTCAAGATCACGAAGAAGTTTGAAAAGGACAATGAGAAGCGGGAAAGCGAGGGCGAGAAGCCTTTCCCCGAGAAAGAGCTGAAGGAGAGACTTAAGGCCGTGGGCGAACTTGAAGCCAAGTTGAAGAAAGAGCATCGGACGAAGAAGGTGGAAGCCGAGGGTCGTGCTCCGTCTATCGAGCGACTGGAGGCTGCCGTCCAGAAGTTGGACGACCGGATTCACAACATGGAGTTGCAAGCAGCCGACAAAGACGGAAACAAGGAAGTGGCTTTGAGCACGTCCAAGATTGTTAGTTTCTTTTCCTGGCTCCGTCGTCAACTCCGCTGCTTCCGAAAGGATTATGCTAACCCTAGCAACCTAACAGAACTACATCGATCCTCGCCTGACGGTCGTTTTTTCAAAAAAGTTTGACGTTCCGATTGAGAAATTTTTTTCCAAAACTCTGCGGGAGAAGTTCAACTGGGCCATTCAATCCGTCGGTGATGATTCGACATGGGAGTTTTAGTGCTACCGGACGCTTATCCCAACACATAATGCTTCTGGAATTTGTGCTTCATTGTTTTGCGCCGGCTTTTTGTTTACTGTGATGCATCTACTGGAATTTTGTTTTTTTTTGTTTTTTTGTTTTTTTTGCGTGCAATGTTTCAGTGGTGGTATAAGGCTATCACCGTACCTGCTTCATACAGAGACGAGCCTTTGTACGCCACGACCAGGGCACTGGAAAGCTATAGGCGGCTTTTTAGACAAGACATGCGATCAAAATGAAGAGCTACACTCTTTTGTGTATCGGGTTGGATTCTCGTGGATTGGACAGGGGGGCAGGCAAGGAAGGACAGGATGCAGTATCACGACGAGGCTGGGAGAAAATACGGGAGAATCAGTAAAACGCATTTAGAAGCATAAACAGGTAAATGCCAGCATATTAAACAGTCTTGCTTTCTCATTATTGGTATCGCCATCGTGTAGTTGGGTATCGTCGTTGCCACCCAGCTTATCTATATAAAATGCAAGCATTGTAGCCAATGCCGATGGTGCCTGTCTATGCAGTGTCTGCCTTTCAGAGACTGCCCCAACCTTTTTATCTATATATTCCCTTGGTGCAGGAAAGCCCCTTTAAAAATCACAAATCCAGATGCGCCGCGCTATGCAATCAAAATGTAGGCCAAAGAAGGGGAAAATCTGGTCATGTACCCCGAACCCGGGTTGCGTTTACCGCTATAGTACGGTCATGCTGAAGAAGAGGCATGTGAGTAGCTGCAGACCGATGACAGACAAGCCAGGGGGGACTGTGAAAAGTTAGCGCTGGTATTTGGAAAGCACCAAGAAACAAATCAGCTCAATACGTACGCATCAGGGTTGAGCTGGAGGGCACAATCTTTCCGCTTGGGGTCATCACCCAGCCACTCGGAATGGTGCCCGAGGTCGGGGTGGATGTGGCAATGCCGCCGACTGGGACAGTGGGCGACAACGATGTGGCTATTGCCGCCGTGGCCGTGGCGGTCTCGGTGGCCACGTCGGCGCCAACGTTGACAGCAACCTCGCCGTCGACGGCCTCGATTGATTGCCACAAGCCGGATGTGTTGGAGTAGACGTACTGGCTGCCGGTGGAGTAGTCGGTGACGTCGATGGAGCGGACAACCATCTTAAACGGTCCCTGGGAGAAGTCGGTAGGGCCACGCGCCCACCCGACCGTACCGGCGGCGTTGGTGGACGCGTCGCCGCCGGCCCAGGCGCCAAAGCGTACCTGCATGGGCGTCTGCGGGTATTGGCTTGTCTCAACATCGCTGCTGGCCAATGTGCGCACGACGGTGCCGCCGACGGACCAGACGATGCGGTCGGCGGTCCAGTCAATGGTGTAGGTAATGAACTGGTCCTGGTTACCGGCGGCCGGGTTGAACTGGCCCCGGTTGTAGGTGGTTGTCTCGCCCTTGTAAAAGTAGTTTGTCTGCACCTCTGTGCTATCGGCCCCGAGCCACTCCATGTCGATCTCGTCGAGGTCGTCGGAAATCATGACGAGTGAGCTGACGATGCCGGCGCCGGGCGCGCTCTTCATGGTAAACTCAACGCGGCCAAACATGATGTAGAAAATGCTTGCCAGCTGCGGAGCATCTCCAGATTTTGTGACCGTAAATGTGGCCCCATCAGAACCGTAAGTGACAGAGCCGCCGCCACTAGCAACGAAGGAGTTGACACTGCCCTGGGTGAAGTCGACGCCAATGGCCATTCCGAGAGCGGTGTCGGCGGGGCAGTCGGCTGGAAGAGATATTAGCGGTGGTTTTTTTGAGTGCGCACAAAAACTGTTCATGGACTCACTTGTTGTTAATGGGTCGCATGACGAGGATGTTTGTGCTGCCGCCGATGTGGCCAGGGCGGCCACTGCGGCGAGGCACAGTGTTCTGCTGAGATACCGTAGCATTTGCATGGCTTTGTTGACTCGATAACCAAATTAAACCTTACTAGGAGAGACCAGACAGGGAGATAAAAATGAATCGAATAAAGTGAGACAACGGGTAAGACACGGTATCGAGTCCTGAGGGCGACGCAAAATTCGAGATTATTTTTTGAACAAAACAAAGGAAGAGAAGTAAGGAGAGAGGCTTTGTCTGGAATGTGTCTGTGTACCCCCAGGTCGGGGTTTAAAAAGCCGGGTCGACTGTGTCACAAAGTCGGATGGCAGTGAAGCATCCCTGCACACAATCTGGTGTAGTCGTCGTCGTTTCGAGATTTTTGTTGATTTATCGCGAGGCTGGGTCGCTAGCGGCGCCACCTTGACAGGGGAGCGGCCGGTCGGCCCGCTGTTGGTTGGTCGGCCGGCAGGCTAGTCCGTTGCCATGGACCACGCCATTGGTTCAGAGGGCTAGCCGGCCTGTTAGCGTAGGGGCACCTCCCAGCCACCGCGATTTGGCAGTGGGTATTTGCATACGAGGCTGCGCTGGTGGGCAGAAAAGGACGGCGTGGCATCGCAGAACACGTCATTTCTTCCAGCGTTTTGTCCAGCGTTGACCCGCTTGGGCTATTGCTGATGGCAGTCAGAAGGTAGACTTTTTCTCTAGGGTCTCGCGAACACCATGCATCTCACTTTGACAGCCGGGTAGATTCCACGAGCGGCGACCTTTCCCCCGGTGGCGTTGAATGTTGTGAGTGGCAGCCAACTGCTGCCTCGCCCACGGGCAATCGTTCGCAACGGGCCGAGACATCATGGCAAGACAACAGAAACTACAAGGGAAACGCTGCAATCTATAATTTGTTCGCATTCATGCACATAAAGCAAAAGAATCCCCCAAACACAGACAGCCCCTTTCAATATCGTGGTGGGCGAGAAGCACTGCGTCCCGGCTGTTTATTTGCCTTTCATGTCCTGCGACTCTTTCAACCGGTAGCCAGTGACGAAAGAAAAAGGACGGGATGGTCAGATCCTACTAAGTCATGCCCTGGACCGATACCCGAATGTGACCAGGCAGGACTCCACTGATGCGTCTAGCCGCATGTAAGATCCGAGAGGCCTAGATGGGCAGCGAGCAGGATAGAGGTCGGAGGGGGACTTGGCGCCAATGCTCCGACCGTCTCTTTCCCTGTTGGCGAACGGCGTTTCGAGAACGCCGAAGAAGTCGACGCAAACTTAGCCTCTCTGTCCCGGGGACAAAAAGAGAAGAAAGCGGGGGGCAAAATTATGTGCTTCGAATCCACGACTGTGAAGCCAAACAATAGGTCTTGCAGCTTAAGTCGTCGGCAAAACACCATAAAGTCGTGTCCGTTTATGCGATCGGCGCACCAGGGAGATTTTCGATCACATATTTGCCTCGTGCCACGCTCATGATTCTGGGAAAGGAATGTCAGCTGTGTTATCGGCTGGATCTGAGAGGCACAACAAGTCACGTACGGAACACCTGGAACTTTGCGAATCCGTCTCTTCAGGTCGCGATCGTTGGTGGCCACAATGTACTACCGCGGATGTTAGTCGCAAAAGCAGAAAGCGAATCGGGGGCACAGGGCATATTCTCCAGAGAACAGAGAAGAAAACGTACAATACTGGGCTACGTTAGTTTTTGGCTGCGTATGAACAGAACCACACACAGAATGCCAAACTCACCGATGCTTAACAATGCGGTCAAAGATGCAATCGTCGGCGTAGGTGCCTTTGTGTGTACACTTGGATCGCTCCCATCGCTCGTCGCGTGCAATCTTAAGGGCAATGCGAAACTTTGTGCCTAACTTCTCCAGCTCGGCAATAACACAGTCTGTGATGATCGGTCGGCACGTCGCGTAAAGGCAATCCATCTGGAGGTGTCAATGGGCGATTGTTGCCTCGGTCACAAGCAGGTGGCATATGGACGTGGGAAAGAAAACGAACCATGGACTCTAGCAACGGGAGTTTCCCCCGGACAGTGTTGGACAAAAAGCTCTGCAGAAGTGTTAGCAGCCATAGGCAACCCGGGTCCCTCTGCTATCGCCAGGGGTATCCCTACCGTATCAACCAAAACCTGGTATGGAGGGACAAGCGCGGTATTCGCCTTATGAAAGAGCGAGATGGGCTGTTGGGGGCTGCAAGAAAACAGGTCAGCACCGGCACGAAGAAAGCATGGACGTCGTCTTCACACATTCAACATACATCTCGCGCACGAGCTCTGCTGCTTCTTGGGCCTTTTGCTTCTTGGCTTGAAGTTCCTGCTGTTCCTTGTTCTTCTTTAACCGGGAGTCTCTCTGGCCGATGAGTCGCTTCACCTGCAGATGGGAGTTAGTCGCGCCCAATGTTGCGAGTCGTCGTCCAAGAACACGACGGGTCGTCGCCGCCACCACAAACGCACCTCGCCAAACTTCCTGGTCTTCTTGTGAACACCCATTTTTTTTTTTAAAAAAAAGCCTTCAGAAACTTTAGTTATGCAACCGGACAAGTTGTGAATCCCCAGGCTCTTTGCGTTGCTGTTGCTCTGGTCGAGGTGTTGGTTCTCGTCGCAGAAAGTTCAGTAACTTTTTTTCGAATCCGTTTATCGTGATAAGATCACTGCCCCACATCAGGACAGTGCGAAAAAAGGAGCGCAAGTGCAACGTCGCGCAACAGCACTGCCCAAGCCCGGGATGCGTGTGCCGATGCAAAGACATGACAGAAAATGTGGCGTCCGCCTAAACTTTTACGGTAGACGACGGAAAACAGAACTGCGCACCTGGGCGCCCATTGTTGTCGAGGCCCTCCTCGTATGGCTCCTTGATCGAACTGTTCTTACTCGTCTAAAAATACAGCAGGATCCACATTTTTCTCCGTAATAGAATACGGAGCAAGATACGAAAGTCGCTGACGTGCGCGTGCCGCCTCCACAAACGGCCGTTGTCCCCGACTCTGCCTGACATTCCAGCGCGTGCCCCTTAAAATCCTGCACAGCCTCTCTACCCTGCAACGCGACCCTGGTTTTGTTGGTCGCCTGATCCGGACGCTCCGTTCTTTCATTCTCCACGACAGCATCGCATCACGAACAGGTCGCCGTCTTGTTCTGCGGCCCTTGTGCAATCTCGGTCGTGTCCTTTCGTTCAGTCATTTCCATGTGCATTTCCTAAAGCTTTTTTTTCATTTTTTTTTCTTTTCACCTTCGTTCCCCCGCTTCTTTCCCCTTATTTTTCCTCGTCTTTCGTCGGTTCTCTTTCGCTTACCCTCTTCCGACGCCCTGTTTTTTTACGACTGTGAGGCCGATGACAATTTAACCGGCCCTCATCCTCGAAGCAGCTCGGCCTTTGCCCGTCCGCATCTTTTGCAGCATCATTTCGATCATTCTTTGGCCCCCAGCAGCATCTCCCTAGTTTTCCCCTACGCAGCCCTGCCACCATGGCACGATCGCCCCTGTCACTGAAGCATTTGCTTCTCCTGGCAACACTCCTCATAATATCCTTATTCTCTGCCACCACGATGGCCGCGGACTCCACGTCTAAAACCGCAACACGGGAGGCAACGACCGCCCCGACGACTGCCGCGACTGCTACGTCCACTGCGAAAGACACCTCGAAAGCGTCCACGTCCGAAGAGCAATCCGACGCCGCTACGTCTTCCACTACGGGGAAGACGACCGCCCGCATCACCGCAACGGGAACCGATACTGAGAGCGTTGGCACTCTGCCCACAGTGACGTCGACAGCGTCGACAACGGCGTCAGCAACGAGCAAGCTGGATCTGCCCACACTGTCCGGCACAGATACTGCCGTTCCCACGTACCCAGCGCCTACGGTCCCCCCAACACAAGACGCACCTTTCATGCGGCATTCCAACCTGCCAGAGGGCACCGTCTTCATTGCTGTGGGCTCCATCCTGGGCGGTTTTGCTGTGGCCATTCTTCTATGGCGCGCTGTTGTCGCGTACCTGCTGCACCGCTCCATCGCCCGCGCCTCCCTGGCTCAGCACGCTGCTATGGACAAGAGTCCTTTCATGCCTGCGGTCGCACCCTTTTACAAGTACTCGGACCGCGAGTCGTCGCTCAATTTGGCCGGTGCTGCGGCTGGCAGTGCTGCATCGGGCCGCGGTGTTCGCCGCACCAACCGTGGCCCAACACCGTCGGCCACGCCTTCCATGTCCAACCTCTTCTTTTCGCCCACTGCACCGGGTGCCAATGCAGTGGGTGCTACTACCAACCGCGATTCGCGCCTGTTGCCATCGGGGTTCTATGCTGCGGGCTCGGCAGCACCCGCTGGACACGGCCAGGCTATCGGCCTGTCGAACCTGCGTCCGGACGGCAGGACTCCTTCGCGGCACCTGGGATCTACTCCGCCCGACTCGCCCAGCTTTGGGCCCTCGCGGGCTTCGGTGATACCGCGCAACGACCTGAGCACCAGCTCTGTCAACCTGAATATGATCCCGCCTGCAACTGGCCGTACACCAAGTGCCTATCTCGACGACCTGCTGGATGAGCAGCCGCACCTCTTCCCGCCAGGTGCCCCTGGGGCTCCCAGTGCACCCGGTGGTGGCCCGGCGCACCAGCACACCCCTAGCCAATCAACTCAGAGCAGCAAACGGTACTAGGATGCCGTCTGAACCTCACGGGTGTCTCATTGCGTTACTAAACGTGGCGCCGCGGAACTCTTTTTCGGGTTCCAAGCTGCTTGTGTACGTGGCCATGTTATCCAGAAACCACAGGACCTACACAGGACACGGACGGCGGCCGAGATGATCTGCTACGGCGTTTTTATGGGACAGGCTCTTCTTTGGTTGGAGACAACGTCACGGCGCAGGGTTGCACGGTGCAAGGACGAACAAGCCTGTCTGCTAATACTGGGGTCTTGCAGCTGCGTGTTGTTGCCCTTGGCCTACTGCTGTGCTGGCGACATGTGTGTTCTGACAACGAAATTGGCGTCTTGGTGATTGGCTTTGTTTCATGCTATTTTTTATTTTTTTTTGCATTAATTTTCTTGTAGTATTTAGTTGCCGGTATACATTACAGGTTTTTTCATTTTTTTTCATTTTTCATTTTCTTTTAACGCCTTGTGGCTTGCTTTGACGGTCATGCGTGTATATATTTCGCATCATACGATTATGTCCTATACCCCTCGTGCACAATTGCCGCTGCGGATCGCTTCTGTTGTCCCACATGGGCATGCTATATCCCACCTGTCGTGGTCTCTTCGCTGCATCATTTGTCTTTACCGAAAGAAGGGCTGCGCGTCGAGCCCCTTTCGTGCGACTGTGGCTGATGTCGGCGGCCAACCAGCTCACCGATGCCCCCCCCCCCCCCCCCAGGAAATATGTAAGAGCAGGTCGTGATGTGCATGCAGCTTCTGAGATTCCCTGACAACGCCAAACGAAGCCACATCTCACAGGCCTACCTGCCCCAGTTGGCCGCCTAGCTCGCTACAGAACTCTCGAAGCTATTATCACGACGTTGGGTGCGATTGGTAGGAAAAGCGGTGATGATATTGAGAGAAGATGTTGGAGGAATATGCAAGAGAATATGCAAGAGAAGATATGATTTATCAAGAGAAGACAAAAATTAAAGCTGACCAGGGCCCAGCAGGCAACCTGTCCATCTCTTCCAACAACTATCGCGCCGCCCGGATATCCTCCTCCCGAATGCCGCTGCGCTCGCACATGCCCCGGAAGATGCCGTTTTCCATCGCGAACAGCGCCGCCGGGCTGTCTAGCTCAGCGATCTGGCCCTGGTCCATCACACAGATACGGTCATAGCCAATGATCGTGCGCAGCCGGTGCGCGATGCACAGTAGCGTCTTGCCCCGGAACCCAGTCGCGATCGTTCTCTGGATCTTGTCGTCCGTCTCCATGTCAACCGACGACGTGGCCTCGTCGCAGATGATGATCTGGCTGGCGCGCACCAGCGCACGCGCCAGGGCCATGAGCTGCCGCTGACCCAGCGAGAAGTTGAGCCCGTCTTCCTCCACAACACTGTCCAGATGGATGCGCCCCGAATCTTGCGTGTTTCCGTCGCTCTCGTTCTTGCTCACGTTAACCGCTCCGCTGCTGGCTCCGACTGAGGAACCAGTGGGCCCAGACGACCCAGAAGACTCAGCCTCGTCCGACACCAGATAGGCTTGGCGCAGCGCTGACCAGAGCTCCAGATCCGTGTGCTCGTTGAATGGGTCGAGGTTGCTGCGCACCGTTCCACGGAACAGCGTCGGGTCCTGCGGGATAATGGCAAGCCGCGACCGAAGGTCATGCAGACCAATGGTTGCAATGTCAAGGCCGTCGATCGTGATGCGGCCGCCGCTGACTTCCACCAGCCGGAACAGTGTCAACATGATGCTCGACTTGCCCGCACCCGTCCGGCCCACCACGCCGATTCGCTCGCCACCCTGCACATGGAGGTTGAGGCCCCGGAGGACAAGGGGGAGACCCTCGCGATAGCGCATCTCCACATTCTCAAAGACGATCTCACCCTTTGTCGGCCAGGCCTTGGGAACATCGATGGTGTGCAGAGGCGCCTCCTCCTCCAGCTCGCGACCATAATGTTGCAGCCGCTCCACTGCGTTCATGCCGTTCTCCACCTCGGCCAGCTGCTTCACCGTGAACTGGATCATCTGTACGACGGACAGGATGTATGACAACACCAGTCCGCCAATCGATGGCGAGACGTTGAACCGCGACGTCACCACGAGGATTCCCGTTGTGAACACCAGCAGGTTTCCAATTGCATCCAGCCGCACCGACAGCCAGCGCTGGTTGCTAAAGGTCAAGAAGTTGGCCGAGTTCATATTGTCAATCGCCTGTTGCAGGTCCAGCTTGAAGTGGTCACGCAGCCCGTACGCGCGGATGCTGGCCACGCCACTGAGGCCCTCGCCAAACTTGGCAAAGACATTCGACCGCAGGACCGACTCAAAACGCTTGACGTCGCGCGCCGACGCGCGATAGTACGCCGTCGCGAACAAGAAGATCAGGAACAGCGGACCCAGGGCAATGGCGAAATAGTGGAAGTAGGCGATGATCAGGGAAAAGACCGACACAATGCCGGCCACGCTTAAAAAGTACATGCGGATCGCGTCGACGAGCGTGTTGTCCAAGACATCGACGTCTCGGCTAAAGCGGTTGGTGATGCGACCCAGCGGCGTCGTGTCGAAGAACGACATGGGCGCACGAAGAACCCGTTCAATGGCGTTGCGCAGCATCGCCTTGGAAGCCCTTGTGCCCAAGAGGGTCAGGGCCACCATGAAGCAGAACATCAAAAACGCCTGCACCACACCTAGGGCTGCGTACACCCCAATGTACACGCCCATCTTGAGCCCGAAGCGATCGGACGTCCAGTACGACAGCCAAAGCGATGTGACAATGTAGGCTCCTTGTGACAGGACAAGCAAGGCCACCACGATGACGCCATTAAGCAACGAGCCCGATGCACGGATGTAATCGGCGACCGTATTCCACGGAACACCAGACACAGCACGTTCTTCCCTCTGCATGAGGCCCATTGCCTTCTTTTTCTTCTTCTGGTCGTCGTCGTCGTCGTCGGCCACCTCCGCCTTGAACTGCACCTCCTTCTGCTCCTTTTCGGCCGATGTAGATTGCATCAACTGCCGAAATGCCTCATTGTCGCGCATGAGGTTATCAAACGTATCGACTACCTGGATCTTTCCATCCTCCATCCAGATGACGCGGTCGCAGCGATTCAGCACCCACAGTTGGTGTGTGGCCAGGATGCGGCACTTGTCTTTGAGCAGTCCGAGAATGGCATTGTCGAAGATGTGTCGGCCGACGTGAGCATCCACCGCGCTCAGCGGATCGTCCATCAGCACGATGTCTGCGTCGAAGTAGATCGCACGCGCAATATTCAACCGCTGCTTCTGGCCGCCGGAAATGTTGATCCCGCGCTCGCCAATCTCCGTGGAGTCACCCGCCGGCAGCATGTCTAAGTCGGGCTGCAGGGCGCAACTATTGATGTCAGACAATGGGGGTCAAAAGAAGAAAAGAAGAAAAAAAACGAAGGGAGAAGAGAGCAGACGGTAAACACTTACGCGTCAATGACCTCCCTGTACCGCTTTCTGTCCATCTCCTTGCCAAAAAGAATGTTCTCGCGCAAGGCAGAGTTCTGGATCCAAGCGTACTGCGGGCAAAAGGCACGAGACGCACCAAGGACAACCTCGCCTTTCGTTTTGCGCATGTCGCCTGCCAACGCGGTGAGCAACGACGTCTTGCCGCTGCCCACCGACCCGATCACGGCCACCAACTCGTTACGACCCACGCTGAAGTCAAGGTCAGACAGCTTGAATGGCTCCAATTCTTCGACCAACGTGCTGGCCGTGTCTCCACTAACAACGGGATGCGTGCTGTCCTTTTTCTTGATTTCCTGGTTTGGCGCTTTGCTGTCGTTCTTCTTTTTGTTTGCAGGCCCGGCAGCTTCGTCATTCTCCTGCGTGGGGGTTCGTTCCCATGTGAAGCTGGCGTCGTGCATCTCGATTGCGTTTGGGCAATCGGACTTCCAGACAACTTCCTCTTCCTGCTCCTCGGCCAGGAGAAACTCCTGGATGCGCTTGGCGGAAGTCCAGCCGTCGGTAACCTGGCCGACAACAAGCGGGAAAAGATTCAACGGCATGCGCAGGCCGTTGAACAAGGCAAGCGACGAGAACACGCGGGCCGGTGCCAGGTTGTGGTGCGAGAGCGAAAATGTGATAAACGACAGCATGGACGCGAAGATGGGCATCGACACGATGGCGGCCATGAGGGCACTGCGGATGGCCAGAAGAACCTGGATTTTGGAGATCTCGGCGGCGCGGTATTCGTCGAGCCGCGTCACAAAGGCGCTCTCCCAACCGAAATACTTGACGAAGCGAATCGACTGTAGAATTTCCTGCGTGAGAGACACCCGCTGGTCGGTGACGACGTTGATTTGCTTCCGCCGCAGGAACAGGCTCTTGATAGCTGCTGTAAGCAACGGCATACCGAGGATGAGCACGGCAAAGCCGGCGAGGGCGGAGTATGTCAGGTTTATGAGCAGCAACGCGAGGGTGAGCAGCAGAGCCATTGGAGAGGTCCAGACGATATGAAACATGGTGCCGGCCTGGTCGACGCGGTATGTGTCCACGCTCATCAAGCTGGTGATGCGACCGTTGCCCCAGCCGACGCCGTCGCCGGCAACTAAGCTGCTCCCTTGTGCGGCCGTCTCAACGCCTGGGCTCTTGCGCTTCTGCTCGCGCTCTCCAGCTGTCTCGGTAGTCTTCTCTGCGCTGCCCTCTGCTGTCTGCTCGCCGGTACCTGGTGCGACAGGGCCTGCTGCAGCGGCAGCAGCGGCAGCAGCAGCGGCAGCAATAGCTTCTTCTGATAGCGCACGGCCGCCCGCCTTTGCGCGGGCAGACAGAACCATGCTTTTTTCATAGATCAAGCTGATCAACGCACTGCGCAGTTGGCCGCCGGTTGTCATGCCACAATAGATAAAGTGGTTCGTCGCCATGCTCTGGCAGATCTGCATGATGGTGATGCCAAAAACGAGACCCAGGCCGCGGCCAATGTGCGGCGTTGGGCCACCGTTAACGTGGGCCACATAGGCGTCGGTTGCAAACTGAATGAGGTAGCGCATGATAAAAGGAGACAGCGCCTGAAAGATGGTAGAGATGCAGTTGCAGAAACCGCCCAGCCAGAACTCGAAGAAGAAGGTCTCGTGCAAGGCCCACAGCAGAGGGTTCTTTTCGCCACGGGCGACGCGGCGCTTGAACGAGGATGCCACCCGCTCGCTCATGGGAGCGACGGCACGGGACGAGTTGACGAGCCATATGTCGTTTAGTTCCAAGGGACGCAAATAGCCAGTCTGCGTGGTCAGCATGGGTTGGCACAGGACAGCTTTTCTCTCTCCACAACCCCCCTCCCCCAAAAAGCTTACTCTCATCAAGGGGCCTTGCCAGCTGAAGGCAAGCCTGCTAAAAAAGCTCGCCGTCGCCTCGGGGCTCTCCGTTCGCTTGGTCGGCACAGGTGGTACAGTACCCCAACGCAGCGGGTTCATCTTGCTGACGAACGATTCCTTGACCGGGGGCGCGACGCCGGTAGAGGTCGCCGCGCTGGTGGCGCTAGCGCCAGTGGCATGGCTCTGCGTGGCTTGCATTGTCGTCCCATGTTGTCGCTCTTGCGTTGCACATTGTATGCGGTCGATCTCGTCGTCGTCGTCGTCATCCAGATCGTTAGAGACTCGGGTCGCGGCGTCGAGAGCCACGCCCTTTTCGCTGATCACGTCCTCGTCAGACGGCATCGCAACCGCGCTGGCCAGAGGATCAGGCGTATCGTTCACCTCCCACTCGTGCTCCTTTTGGTCTTGGACCTTCTGGTCTTCGAACTCGGTGTTGGCCATGGCCAATGCGCTGTGGCGGTCCGGCTAGTGGTCTTGGCAAGGTGGACTGGACAAACGACAAGAAATTCTTGGCGGTGACGGTGAGCACCCCAAGCGATGCTGGCGCGCAGACAAAAAAGGAATGGAGGGCGTGCAGCCCGGGGGTTGTATCAACGAAAGACAGAGGCGGAGGAACGACTGGATAGCTAGGACAAAGAGATAGCTATCTATACAAGATACAAGAAAACCTTAAAACACACTGGAGAGAACACATGGGGAGAACGAAGGATTCTGCTAGAAGAGAACGGAGGAATCTGACATGATAAAAGACGTGGGGGCATAACTCTAATCGCAGGCGAAGCACGGAGGCACGGCGCCGATCCAGCTCCGACTTTTCTTGGCGTGCCCGTGTGGGCCAACGGGGTTAGTCGGATTTTATGAGCAAGATACGTGATGCCCTGCCCGTATCGTATCGTAAGATACTCCGTAATGCGAGAACAAATCATGTCCCGTAATTTCCCTCTTTGTAAGATAGGTAAGATATCTTACTTGCATTGGTTGCATGTAGCATGCTTAATGGAGATATTTTATTAGCTGCAGCAGAAGCTACTGTAAGATACCCCCTCAGAACGCCAAAAAACAAAGGCCACGCCCCTAGTGCTGGCTGTATCTTACTTTCCCGTGGGCTGTCGCGGTTGGCCAGCTGTATGCAGACTTGTAGCCGGCCATGGCATGGAACCAAACACACGACACGTAGAAATAGAAGCTTTTGTGCACTCTGTGTCTATCTACGTAAGAGCAACCGACAGGTGATCTGCTACAAGTCACCTTCTGCTTCGTATTCCAACAGTGATATAATTCCCCGACCCCGGCTAGTTTCTATGTTGGTTTCTATGGTTAGTTTCTATGGCCGCTTCTAGCTAAAAGCCTAATTTCTCGTCATACGAGCAGGGGAGGGGCTACAGAACAGTCACCGCCTTTTCGCCACTGGCTATTATTGTGTGTCCCAGCACCAATAACTGGCTGAGCGTGTGTCCCGGCACCCTAAGCATCTTCCGACTCCGAGTCACCATCCCCCATCCCCAGCAGCGTCCTCTCCATGTCGTTGAGCTCGCCCGCCTCGTCGCCATCGTCCTCGTTCCCGCTGTCGCTGTGGTCGCCGCTCTCGGAGGCCGCATCCACCGAGAGGCGAGGGTCCTTTGTGCCCAGAGACGGGCGTGTACCGCGGCGGTTAGCTGGCTTTGCTGACCCCCGCGCACTGCCTGGCGCCGTCCGTCCTGCGGCCGTCTTTCCGACCCTGGCCCCGTCGCCGGTCCCAGCCCGGCCGCCAGCCGGCCGACGCTTTTTGGTCGGCGGCGGCGATTCCATGTCCATCGGCATGTCCAGCTCCTCTTCTGTCTCGTTCGGGTCTTTGAAATCGCCGCTTTCGTCGTCTTTGTTGGTGTGCACGCGCGGGCGCTTCATAGGTACCACCATGGTGTTGCTATCCGACGATTCCCACCGGTTGATGCGGCGGCACGTACGACGAACGGCCGCCGCATACGCGGAAACCTCCTCGCCAAAGTCGTCCTGCTCCTCGCTAAGTTGCACGAGGCCGTAGAATCCCCGCTCGCGGAAGGCATTGCCCGACGGCATGTTCTGCGGCGCCCCCGGCTGGGACGAGAAGAGCCCGCGGTTGAAGTACTGGCTGTCTTCGTCTTCGCTGTCCTCGAACGGATCAGCCACCTCGCCCAGACGCCGGAGCGCCCGCAGAATTGCACCCTCTGTTCGCCGCGCCTTGCGCGCCCGGTGGTGCTTTCGCTCCATGCCGCGCGACAGCAGGTACTCGATCCGTTGCTTGCGGTTGTTCTCCACCGCGATCTGGTGCGCCGTTGGCGGGCGGGGCTTGCGGCTGGGTGGCATGGGGGTGTGCGTACCGCCATCTCCGTCGTCGTCGTCTGGGTCCCCCTTTTGTTTTTTCCGGCGGCGCGCTTGCTGCAGTTGCTGCTGCTGGTGCTGCTGCAGCTGCAGCAGCAACGGAGGCTGTCGCGCGGGCGAAGAACCGTCAACGATCTGGTACTTGAGTGGCCCAGGCCGTCTGGATGTTGTGTGCGGGCCCGAGCCGCCACTGATCCGCATCGGCATCGGCATCCGTGGCGGCGGTGTCGACCGGGAGCTATCCACGTCGCTATCGTGCTTGGTTGGCCGAATGCGGGGCAGGATGGCCTGCTGGCCAGGGCGCTCGGTGTCGGTGCCCGCACCAGTCGCGTCCTTAAGCTCCTTCAACTCTTTGATCTCATCTTTGGCCATCGATGACCGGGGGTGCGACCGCGAACTCCGCTTCTGTGCGGGCGCTTCAACAAACTGCTCGTTGAGCAGAATCTCCTGACGATGCAGCTTCTTAGACAGCCCAAACTCCCGCTCCAGTGGCGTGTCAATGTTCTCCTCCTCCTCCTCCTCTGGCGTCAGGGGTTGCAGCGGCGGCACCCCCTGGTTTGCCAGGTTCACACCGTAGTCGACACCGGGGCCGAAGGGGTTCTCCTCGCAGCCTTCTTCCGTGAAATCAGACTCGAGGTAGAACCACATGATCCAAAGGAAGGCCATGGCGCGCGACTTGCTTGAGTAGTTGGTACGCATGATCAGGTCGTGGAACTCCTCGCCGGGATGGAAGTGCAACAGAGCCACCTTGGCAGCGCTCTGGCAGATGAGAAAGATGAGGTTGACTGGGTTGGTACGCGGGACTTCCATATCCTGGAGTCGGTCCAGCGAACGTGGCTCTGGTCGGTCGTCCGTTCCACCTTTCAGGATAGATTTGAGGCGAGGGGCGTCTTGTAGCTGCTTGTAATCCTGGCCTTCTTGGCTCGCTTGGAGGGAAGGAATGGCGTGGTAGGTACGTAACTGAGCGCGCATCTCGGGAAAGACTGCAGGAGGATGTCCGTGTTAGCGTTTACCCCTTTCTGGAAGACACCTTCACTTCTCTCGCAACGCACAGTTTAAAGTCGTGTTCATGCGGCCGATGTTGACCAGCAGACACACCATGGCCATACCCTTGGCGGCCTCGCGGTCTTGCATCAACTTGTCGTGTAGGATCTTGCTCGTCTTGCTACTGCGCGCCATTGTATCAATGTATAAGTCGGCAAAGCACTGTTTGCCAATGCTGTCCGGTTCGTAGCTGTTGGTGAAGACTTTGCGGTCGTCGTCAAAGACAGCGCGCAGAAAATCGTACTGGATGTCAACACGCCATAGCGGCTCGCCATCCTCCTTCTTTAGATGGCGAATCTTGCCGATGGAGCTGACATCGCGAGACCCATTCGCAGCGCCACCGCTGCTACTGTCTTCTTGGTCTGCACGCTCGAGCTTTCCGGCGGTGCCGGCGGATTCGCGGCCGGCCCGACCACGGCCGCTGCTCTGGAACGGTGGCATGCGCGTCGCTTCGTCGTCTCGATACCCACGGGAATGGGTGAAAGTGTGGGTATGGGTGCGAGCGTGGGTCTGATCGTCATCAATGTCCTCGTCGTCGGTCGCGTTCGCGGCGTTGCCAGCGAAGAAATGTTTGCCCGCGTTTGGCGGCGAGCTGTGCTGCTCCACGTCGGACAGATTGCCCGGCGAGCTGGAGTTGGCGGCCATAGTGATCTTTTGCTAGTTTGCCCCTGGCGCGGAGCCCGTAGAAGCACACGAACAGCTGTTGATAAAGAGGGAGGGATAAAACGGGGGTGCGCAGTGCGGAGGGGGTGGGAAGGACAGATGGATCGGCTCGTATTGTCGTCCACTCGCGCTGGCCATTCCAGAAACAGCCGATTTAATGTCACAAAGACCAAAAAACCGAAAACGATGAAGAGGAAAGCAAGCGACGATGGGAGGTGGTAAAAGCAGGAAGTGACGGGTCGCCAAAAAAAAGGAGCTTTGAGCTTAGCACGTCGCGTTTGTTCGTATGTATGCACTAAGGCGGGCAGAATGACGAGTATGAATCAAAGCGAGCAATTCTAACGATGCCGGACAAGTCTGCACGATGCCAGAGATACCGTATCTCTGCCTGCGAGTTGAACGCGCAAAACACAGGAGGGACTCGACCTTGCGTATTCGTATCTGCCAGTGTCCTTGAGCCGGTGAGAAGCAATCCTGACGACAAAGGACACATACAGCCCACCGCAGCAATGGCCGGTGCTCCCATTCCCATCATCGACCTCACGGCGGCCGACGAGAGCGATGCTGCCCGCGCGGCCGTGGCCAAGGAGCTCGTTGACGCTGCCATCGAGCACGGCTTTGTGTATATCCGCAACACTGGGAAAGACATCCCGGTAGACGCCATAAGCGGCATGTTTGGCCTCGTAAGATCCACATGCGACCACGGCCAGTCTCCTGCACACCCCGACAGCCATCACTGACATGTACGCCGCGCCCAGTCCCGCGCCATTTTTGCGCTGCCCACCGCCGAGAAGGAGGCCTGCGCGATCCAGGAGAACAACCGTGGGTGGACCGGCATGCACGTGGAAACGTTGGACCCCGACACGCAAAAGGTGCGTTGACGAGCAACAGAGAAACACGGCGTCCCCTCGCTGACCCACCATGCCGTTTTCCAGATTGGCGATTCCAAAGAGTCTGTAACACTCTGCAGGCGTCTGCTTACCGTGCAAATCCTCCCCTCTGTTGTGCCCTGCTGACCACTGCCCGTTGCAGAGCCTTCAACTTTGGCGCCTTTGTCAACGGAAAGGCCCAGCAGCCCCTCCCGTCCGCCATCGACGCCGACCAGCCGCGCGTGGCCGCCTTCCTGGACTACTGCCACAACCTGTGCCTCAAGCTGAATGGCCTGCTGGGCGTCGGGCTCGAGGTCGACCCCCCGGACTTCTTCGAAGCCGCCCACCGCAAAGAAGCCGGCTCGTCTGGCAGCACCCTGCGTCTGCTCTACTACCCGCCGCCGCGGGCCGCATCGGGCCAAGACAATAGCAAGGCCGAGGACGACGAGACCATCCGCGCCGGCGCCCACTCCGACTACGGCTCCGTGACGCTGCTGTTCCGCCTGCCTGGTCAGGCCGGCCTCGAGATCTGCACGCGCGACGGCAGCTGGGTGCCCGTGCCCGTCGTCCCCCGCGATGGCACTGTCGACGTACAGAACGACCCGGCCCCGCCCATCCTCATCAACATCGCCGACCTGCTCGAGTACTGGACCGGTGGCCTGTTACGCAGCACCATGCACCGCGTGGCCTTCCCCACGGTTGCCGCCAGCGGCGTGCCCGGCGAGTCCACCAAGGACCCGCGCTACTCTATCGCCTATTTTTGCCACCCTGCGGGTGCCACGCCGCTGACGCCCGTGCCGAGTGCGCGCGTTGCCCGCTCTGTTGCAGAGCTGCAGAAGACCGGCGCTCCAGTACCTGGTAGCACGGTCTTGACTGCTAACGAGCACCTGCAGATGCGCCTGCGCGCCACATACCTGTCGTCGTTTAACAAGTAGCCGAGCGGCTCGAAGTGAAAACAAGATTCATTGATTGCATCTGTGACCCATATCATACATCCAAGAGTACGGAACTGCCTACCAGCCTACCCGCGATTGTCATCGTATATACACTCATTAGATTATCCATCCAAAGCCCACCCGCCCCAAGTCCGATTGTGTCCAGTGAGATCCTTCCTTCTGACCATTTCAGTAGTATTGCGTCTGGTGGCGACGTGCCCGTCCAGTACCAATGTCAATCTTGCTCAGTTCCTCCACCAGAGACAGCTCGCCGCCGGGGCCGGTCTCTCCACCACCTCCTGTACCGTTGTCCCACGGAAGAACCCTGGCAGGCGAACCAGATCCCGGTATCGGCAAAGCACCACTCATAACAGGGCTCCTGTCCCCACCACTCTGATAGCTGCCACCACTAATGCTGTTTCTGTAACTGCCGCTACTCCGGTAGCCGTCCGCGCCGCTGCTTCCCCCGTTCATTGAGATTTTGGCTGGAAGAGGTGGCGCAGCACACCCTGCCCCCATGCTCGTTCGCCCTGGACTTCCACCGTAATAAGCAGGCGAATGATTCTCGCTAGGATAATCAAACGTGCTGGCTCGTACTAGAGCCCGAGGCGGCGTGAAGTTGGTTTGCTGCTGCCGGGAGTGCGCGAGTGGCGCACGTGGAGCTGACCCCATTGGGGAGCCCGAAGCCGAGACTGTGCCGCTGCTCACGGGGATGACAACGGTGTTCTGGCGGGTGGCCTTTTTCTGCAGTCGGTTGCGGCTTGTCGGCGTGAACGTACCTGAGTCGTCTGCCGAGCTAAAGGTAATCCCGGAACTCGCCGTAGATGACTGTGGGTGGCCCGCAATGCGCAGCTGTTTCCGACCAGATGTCGGGGTAGAGTAATCCCTCGGCGAAGCGGTTGCTGGTGACTCGGCCTTGGGCGGCTTCGGCTCCGGCTCCGGCGCCCATGTCTCTACCGGCAAGTGGTCTGACGGATCAACTTCCCGGCCATCATGCATCACGATTTTTCCGTTGGCCTCGTTGTAGTCAGGCCGCACCTGCTCCTCCAGAGTTTTGGCCAAAGTTGGGTTCAGCGCGTTGAACGAATCAGGATCAAAGGGAACGTCCTCCCGTAATGACGGTGCAGGACTGATGGATTTCCGCTTGATGGTGTGCTGCGCGCTAGGCGACGCTCCCCGTCCATGGGAGTTTGCGGCAGGCGATGGCGCGCCTGGAGAATACCGTCCCGGACTACGATCGTGTCGTTGGTCCGATGTCTGTCTCTGCACCTGCGGCCGTGGAGGTGTGCTGTACGCCTGAACAGCATATGTCTGCGAGCGCTGCGACGTGTGGGCCACAGGTGAGCCGTCTTGGTTGTAACCGGCCCACGCCTCCCCTCCGGTCAATTGTCGGCCACGAGGAGGTGTCGCCTGTGCAGGCATGGAATAGCGCATCTCCGACTGCTGCTGGTGCCCGTTGTATCGCTCTTCTTGATGCGGGCGCGACCGAACCTCGATCGCAAGCGACGGGTCCATTCCGGGAATAAGAGATGCAGGGACAGACACAGGCATGTTGGTGTCAGGCTCGTACGCATGCACGGTGTCGTCTGTCCGTCCAGAGCTGTATCGGTATGATACATCGGCCGAATCAGACGCCGCGTGGTAGGATGCGGGTCCGGGTTGAGGACTTGTGCTGGCTCTTCTGAAGTCCCGAGAAACCATGGGAGAGGGGGAGGTCCTATCCGCCGCTTCACCGTAGCGGTTTTGGGACGGCGTCGAAGGCTGTTGCATGCCAACGGGAGAAGCAGAAAACGCGCCTCGGTTGCCAGCCACGTTCAAAGGCGCTGTACTGGGAACGTCGTCGAATGCAGGCCCGCTGTCATCGTAAACAGGTGGTTGGCTTGACGAATGAAGTGCGGGATCAGGGTATGTCTCGCTATACGTGAGGCTGTTGCCTTCGAGTGGCCGATATGTTGGACGGCCAGGGTAGGCAGAAGATATAGAGTGACGGTGTGCCTCATTCCGCAAAACGTCGTGCCGCATTGTTGGCAACGGACTACCTTTTGGGGGAGATGCATCAAGGCTGTTGCGGAACCCGGCGTCGGGCGCGTTTGCACTGTTGCTGTTGTTCCTGTTTCTGTGAACGGGGGGAGGCGGTGGACGATCGTCAACTGCCGACTGTCCTGGGCTATCATAATACAAAGCCATGGATGTCGGCACAGATCCTGGTGCGACACCCGTGTTGTGATACCCCTCTTGCACTTCGCGTGACGGCTGGTCGTATGACAGCAGCCGGCGGTCTTGGAAGTTTGCGCCGTCAGTGGAATCCGGCGGCAGCTCACCGGCGCCATACTGAGGCCTGTCCCGGGAGTGGCTTTGGTAGCTATGGTGGCTCTGGTGTCGATGATGGTGATGTTGTGTAGCAGGAGGGAAGCTGTCATAACCAGCTTCCGGTCCATTGACCAAATATGGGTCTGGACCCTGTGCGGTAGAATAGCGCCCGTTTGGCGTCTGGGAAACCAGTGCCTGCTGTGCTGGCTGTTGCTGTTGGTACTGCACCCCGTATGGAGGAGTAGAGACGCCGGCGGGAGGCAGTGACGGCCTGGTCGGGGTATGCGTCTTGCTGTTGTACGCGGATGGGGGATTCGGTTGAGGGCGCGGTGGCGTACGGGCAACTTCGGGACCCTGCAGTGGCACAGCTTGCGGCGGGAGCGGAGACGGAGGCCGCGGTTGCGGTTGCGCCTGCGGTTGGTGCTGAGGCTGCGCGGGGGGTGGGGGTGGCTGTCCCGTGACAGGGTCGGAAGGTAGCGGTCGACGTTTGGGGGCAGGCCCTCTAGGGCCAAAGGCGACCGATCCGCCAGCGGCACTGTCGACGCCCTTTCTTCCTCTTGCACTTCCAGTCATGGATGGAGAAGATGCAGCGGTCCGCTCAGTCACAGCGACAGGCGGCTTCTCGGGAGGGCGACTGTCGTAGTAGGTGGTTTCGAGGCGAATCTCACCGGCGTACTTTCCTCGGCAGTTCAGAGTGTGCCACTGGTCGCTCTGGCCACCGCCAGAGACAATAATGTCGCGCAGATCGATCCACGTTTCGCCGATAAGCTCGGTTTTCTTGTCGTCGCTAAAAACAGACACCTTGAGCTGGTAGTAGTCGGGAGAGTCGTGCACCTCGAAGCGGAGTTCCTGGTCCCTAGCCGGGCGTTAGCAGTGGCACGTCATTCTGTCACTCTCGCTCTTTAACTACACGTACCATCTCGGGGTCTGGCCACCGCGGATGTCGGTGTTGGTCTTCTTGGCCTCTTTTCCGAGGCGAGCGGCGCAATACGGGTCCTGCTTGCCAATGGTCTTGCGGTTGGGCAGGTTCTTTGCGCGGTCAACAACCAGAACAAGGGTGCCGATGATCGGGCCATCGATTGTCATGTCGGCGAAGATGCCGGCAGTGTGCGTCCCTTTGAGGGGGGGTTTCGTGTTTGAAGCCATGTTGACGGAGCGAATGAACTTTGGCCTAGGATGTTGAAGTCATGGAGAATGTGGCAATACCGGTCAGTGTATCGGGTAGTAATTGCATGAGCTGTAATACTCTGTAAAAATAGCGGTCGTGCAAAAAGAAGGGCCGTGGTCAGAATTAAAAAAAGGCGGCCGCAAAACACAAAGAAGCAACGCCGTCCGTCGAAAAGAGTATCTATGAAAAGAAAATAAGAAAAGGAACAAAAGCCTTTAATAAAGTGAACCCGAGTAGAGGGCGACGCATGTCGACGAGGCCGGTCGCAATGTGGTTGGAAAGAGGTAGAGAATAGCAGGAGGCTGGCTTTGCTGTTTTGTTGACATTTCCAGTGGCAGTTTAGCGCACAAAGCTAGGCGACCATCAGGGGTTTCTATTGGATGTGAGAGCGAGGGGTCTGTGGGGCAGCAGTTACAAAACAGGAATCAAGTAAATAAACGGTGGCTGGAGGTGAAAGCCAGTGGTCCGATGCAACGCGCGAATGCGCGCTGCGGTAGATCCTGGGGCTGCCAGAGGCGGCTGGATGCCGGGACTCGACACGTCGCCTTTTGAAAATGCTCCCTTTGCGGCAGAGAAGAAAGCCCTCTTGTTTGGTTAGTCAGCATCGTTGCCGAGGGCACAAAAGTCACGTGCCGTGAATTACTCGTACTTTGCTGGCTGGCTAGGTGCCTGTAATACTCGTAGGCCTGTCGTCAGCATGTTCGTCAGCTAATAGAACTTTTGCATGGACAAAGTGCTACAGAAAGCAAACTATTACGGCGGTAAGGACTCGGTATTGCTCTGTCTCTCCGAATTCCGCCGCTTTCGGCGGCAATGCCAGCTGAACGACACCCCGCCAAGAGCCAATCAGAGAAGTGACAAGCTGCGCCAAGCGTAAAAAAGGCCTTACGGGGTAGCCCCCTAAAATAGCCTGCCGCGTACACCGTCGGTGCACACTGGCGCGTGGATAGAGGATGCAAGATGCAGGTGGGACTTCGGTCTTGGCCGCATGCAAACATATGCAGGTACG
Organism: Ceratocystiopsis brevicomis; assembly: GCA_002778105.1. NCBI lineage: Eukaryota > Fungi > Ascomycota > Sordariomycetes > Ophiostomatales > Ophiostomataceae > Ceratocystiopsis > Ceratocystiopsis brevicomis. The sequence goes on from PCDN01000007.1 coordinate 678,466, forward strand.
GCACCCTTCTTTTTTTGCTATTGATGCGTGGGATGCAGGATTGCGGTCGGCAGCCCCTGTCTACCATTGGTTGTCATTTCGGGGTGCGGAAGCTGTCAAGGCCTAGCGCGTCCCACTGCTCCACACCTAGACACCGCGCTTTCCGTTCTTGTGCTCCCCCTTGTAGTCAGCCTCGTCATTCGCTGTCCAGTCTGCTTCCATCTCTGGGTTTCCCAACAGCCTCACACGCGGTCCTCTTTCTCAGCCGCATCCGCTCTCCGACCTATACCACAATGGGGTTGGACGAAGCACCACCTCCCATCTCCACGGCCTCCTTCCCGCGCCCGCCGGAGCACCCGTCGGTGATCAACTACGTTCTAGGCTTCCTCCTCGTCGGCCTCGCGTGGGGCTTCACCACCCCCTTTCTGCGCCGTGCAGTCCGCAACCACCACCCGCCGCCGCACGCCCTGTTGCAGCGTGCTGATGTGCAAGTCAGCGCCATCAAGCGCCGGGTCTACACTGCCGCCTTTGCTGTGATCGACTTGCTGCGAAACCCGCGCTATGCGGCACCGCTGCTGATCAACCTCACAGGCAGTGTGTGGTTTTTCCTGCTCATTGGCAGTGCTGGTATGTTTTGTCCATCTTCCCTGAATCGTTTTCGTTTCCCGCAATTGACAGGCGACTGCAGAGTTGAGCTTAACCGTGCCCATTGTGAACACGCTGGCTTTTCTCTTCACCGTTCTTGGCGAGTGGTTCGTAGAAGGAAAAGTCATTAGTCCTCGTGAGTCCTCTGTTCTGCCATGTTTCCCCGGTTTGGTTCGTTCCCCGCTGATTCCCTTCCAAGGTATCTGTGTCGGCATGGTCATGTCCCTCAGCGGCATTGCACTATGTGTTCACAGCAAGTCGGGGTCATAGGCAAGCGCATCCATGTACCTCTCTGCTTTGAATATCTGTATGTAGAAAATCAAACTAATGCTGCAAGTATTGTATATTAAAGTTCTACAACCTGCTCCAGGCAGGGAGAAATAGAGAACCAAAACCTTTGACCGACCGCCGCGTGTATCCCAACCATATAATACCCTGAAGACAAAAATAGCATGAGGACAGACGCCGGTGGAAAAAAGAGAAAGAGAAGACGGTGTAGAGAGCTATTCTATGGGCTTCCCTCCTTTTGGTGATCGTGATCGTACTCATCATGTGTGTTCGTTTCTGTCGGATGCCGTGGACGCGATCGTTCCTCTGGTGTTTAATTGACGTTGTGTTTGTTCCGTCTCTCTTTCCGGGACCTGCGTGCGCCAGATCCTTCTTCTGTCTGTCATGCTGCCACCGTACCGCAGTGCACCAGTGCACCAGGGTCCAGTGATCACTGTCATGGCTGTCTTGTTCGTATCCAGCGCTGCACCGCCCGGAGACTCGGGTCTTCGGCCGTCCACCGACCAATACGCTGGTCGGCTGCCAGCATCTCTGCATAGACCAGCTCGTCTGTGATTTGGTTGATTTCCTGGTTTGTTAGGCGGTAAGAAAGAAAGAGAGAGAAAGGCCAAAGAAAGAAAAAGAAAAAAACCTACGGCCCACAACTGGGCATCGCATGCCGCCAGCTGCTCGCGGTGTTCTGACCGTGGGCGCTGCCCCTGCAGAATGCTCTCCCGGTACGAGAGCCACCGCTGTGCCGCGACTTGGCGCAGGTAGATCTTCTGGCCCTGGTGCCGACGCGCCAGCGCGTCGAGGTGGACCTGCTGCAGCTCGGCCTTGCTCTGCTCTTCAAGACCGCCATTAGCCTCGGGCACGCCCGTGTCAGCGCCCGTATTGAGGATGTGCTGGCCGTCGACGGCACACTGGCGCAGAACACGCCAGCCCTCCGTGTTCCTGTCGTCCCGGTTGGGCGGTTCACTCGGCGCCGCCGCTATGCAGTACTGCAGCGTCGTGAAGTCGGCAAGAATCTCGGCCACCCGTGCCTGCCGGTATTCATTAACTGCCAAATGGGTCACTCGTTAATATTTCCGGGTTTCTTATGTGTTTCTTTCTCTCTTTCCGGACAGTCAAGCCACGTGTTGAAAAGGAACGTACATCCGTCCATTATAAGATGTTTCCTTGGGGCGTGTGATCCGGGATGTGGATACGATATGCGTAGACGAATAGGTATGATACCTGGAGACGGTGATACCCGGAGACGGATGGGTATATTGATTGCTTGCTAATACTGGCCAAGCTCGGTGAAGATGGTAGCCGTATAATTGACAGGAAAAAAAGAAAAGAGAAGGAAGGGGGACCATGTGTCTTTATTTTAAAGAAAAGAGTGACAAGGTCGGAGTCGGGGTTGCAATGGACTGATGGTACCACGTAACGAAGGATTGGCGGAGTAGGATAGGGGATGGAGGTTCTCGTATGGGGTGCGCAACGATATCGTCCTGTTGTTCTCCGTTTAGAACAGGGTGGGAGGCCGCGCTACCAGGTAAGCGAACAAAATTAAAGAAATAGTATGAAAAAAGAATAAGACAATCGAAAAATAAGAAAAGCACCGAGGCAGGTAAAGAAATTCAACAAAGAGGGTATAAAATAATTGAAGCGGTCAAAGGGCTCTCGCCTGCGAGAAGTAAATTGGTGTGCCAGGGGAGAAGCAAAAATTGCAGAGAAATATGCAAGCTGGGTGATGCCACAGGGGGGAGGGACAGGAGGCTTTGGGTTGTGGTTGGCTGGCTAAGAGATGATGAGAGGATATACCCGTGTTGACCAGTGCTTCTTTTTTTTTCGGGGGGGGGTTAATTTATTTTATAATTGCTGGGCCTTGATTCTCCAGTCTAGTGTATGTCAACGAGACTGCCTGTTAGTGAGAGGGGGAGGGCAGAAGACGTTGAGAACGCCTAGAGGTAGGAAGGTAACCGACGATTTTCTTCTGTTGTGGCTTTCTATTACTGGTTTCCTATGGTGTGCCAGCTTTTTCCATCCCGTCCAAGCAGTTCACCAGATGCCAGTGGTAGACAAGGCAGAGGGAGAAAGAGGGGTGGTCGTAGCAGGCGGGAAAGGGGGAGCATGTGCATGCATAGGGCGATGTTGAAAGGCAAGCCTCTGCGATCTGATTCGAGGATGGAGATGTCCCTGTTCTTGTGGATGGGACGGAACGAAAGGGTATACATACGGACGGGGCTGAAGTGGAGAGGACAACGACGTAAAAGGGGAGGTGAAGTCTTGGAGGAGGAGGCAGGGTGGGCACGGGTGGAAAGAAAGGGGGAGGGTGTTGGTTGGAGCGAGGAGGAAATGTGAGGGAGAGGGTAGGCACAAGCCAAACAGCCTCTGAGAGAGCAGCAGACGTATGAACAGCATACTGCCGGAAAAGGCAGGTTCCCTCTTGCGGAGAGGCTGTTGGATGGCTGCCGAATCAGAGCCCGGGCGGCCGCCGAGTCGTTCAGAGATCGACGGCCCATGCGTATGTACTTTGCATTTCTCAACCCTATGAGGCAGCCGGTTGACTCACTAGAGTAGAATGTCGTGCCTCGCAAAAACCCCACCCAGTGCACCCACTCGGCCTAATACCCTAGAGGGAGGCAGGGGAATCTTCATCGAGCACCTTTGTTCTCTGAGTCGTCGACGGCTGTAGGGCCAGGTACGCGTAGTCTCCACGCTATGCTCTGAAAAACAACACCTAGTAAGACACTCGGATTCTCCACGGGAAAGCGGCTTATCAATATGTCGGGGAACACGCCTTCGCTAGGTCCAACATGTAAAAGCCCACGCCCTCACCAGCGGCCGCGCCTTTCCTGACTCGGCAATGCCGCACGAGGCAAGCCGCAAGTCGCTGCGTAAGATACTCGTAGAGCTCACGGGGCTGGGTCCACTAAAGGGCCAGCATCATAATTAAAGTATCTTACGCACCATGGTTTCTCTGGACGTTTAGGAGGGACGGGGGGGTGCATATAAAAGAGAACAGATCGGGGAGGGGTGAGATCGGGAGAGAGGCCAGGCAGACTGCCTGGCCTGGGCAGCCCTGGCAGCCCCTGAAAGACATCATGACACGCGATGCAGGAACCAGGAGCAGAAGAAGGCCAAACAAAAGAAAACACAGGGCGGCCGCAATCCAAAAAACTCCTCCATAGCGTTCGGTTTGCTCCGGCCGACAGAACTTACCCAAAGCGGAACACGACGCCAACCACCAGCACCAGGCTGGCCAATGAGAGGCCTCGGACATAGCGGCAGATGGCTCTGGTCGTTACAAGCACGGAGCTGAACGGGGGTGTCAGCGTGGAGTAAATATGGGGCCTAAAAAACCATCTGGGACAAAGCCGGAAGGGAGGCAAAAGGATAGAGGAGAAGACGCGAGAAAAAACTGACACTGGAAAGCAAAAGGAAGTGCTCCACAGCAAGTAAAAAAGAAAGAGAGAAAAACAAAATCAATACGTTTGCGCTTTCGCCGTTGTCAAAGCATGCGCTAAACATACCACAAGTCTCCATAAAGGGCCCCTGTTAGCAATGGTCAACGTCTTCAGTGGCAAAACGTCCCTACACGTCCCTACCGGCGCCAGACGGCGGCTCTTGGGCCGTAGCTGCTCGGGCCACCCAAAGCCCTACAGGGCCGCACGCGGGGGGGGTGGCAAAACGACAACCATCCGCCCCTCGCCGTCGGCCAGGCCGTCGACGTTACGAGCAGTTGTTAGTCGGCCTAGTCTGCCTTGCCAGGGGGGCCTCCGTTGACGAGCGATCTGCCGCATCTCCGGAGCACACGGGGAAAAAGATAAACAGAATCAAGTCAAAAAACGGCCGATATCGTAAATGTTTCGCACTATGCCTCTCCGCTGTGGGGGTGCGAGGGAAAAAAAACCAGCCTTTTCAGCTGGCCCTGCCACACGCACCCGGCTGAACGGCCATGGGTACTGCAGCATCTCCGTGTTAGTGCCTGCAGGAGGCCCCGAGGAGTGGCTCCGGTCCCGGTCCCACCCTGCATTCTGGTGGGCTCCGGAGGAGGCTATGGCGGCTTCTGGCTTCTGGTTGGACCGCTGTTTTTCGCGAACAAAAAACCATGGAGATGACGTTCATTTTGCAGATGCAGGCAAGTAAAACAGAGAAGGACAAAACATGAGAAGGGAGAAAAGGAAAAAAAGGGAAAAGGGGAAGGAGGGAAGAGACGAAAAAGGGAGAAAGACAAAAAAAAGCCAAGACGATACAGACATCCACCCCTACACATCCCCCCAAAAATGCGATACGGACATCCCGTCGACTGGGATGCCTTGCCGTCTCAACTGTAATCAAGAATCGATGTCGATCATGCTTGGTCTTGTTTGCCTACTTCATCCTTCCTCACCACAGCACGGTCGCTTCCGTGCCGATATCTTTCACCACCCCCTCAATCCTTCTCGGCAATCGACTGTAACCGATCGTCAATCTCGTCCTCCGTCAGCAGCCGGAACCCGGGCTCCGTGCCCTCCTTGCCGTCCGCGCGCGGCCCGCCGACGATGCCAATCTCAATTTCCGTCTTCTTAAAGTCCATGCTAAGCACCGTGCTCAGCGTCGTAATCGCCAGCTCCACCACGTCCTCCCACGAGCCCTCCGCACAGTCCTTGTTTTTCAACTTTTTCTCCAGATGGTTCAGCGCTTCCTGCTGCTTGGGCCCGGCCGCCGTGCCTTTGTACCCGATGTAGTAGCCGGCCGGGTCGCACTTGAGCAGCTGCGGGCCGACCTCCGCATCGAGCGAAATGAGCGTCGCCGCCACGCCATATGGGCGCATGTAGGCCTGTTGCATAAAGCGCATCAGCACTGGTTACGTGGAGAAAGGAGGGTGGAGGAGGGGGGGGGGGGGGTTATAAGAAAACGTACTCTCTGCGTGTACACCTGGCTGATGTTGGCTAGCCGCTTGGCCAGCACATCGCAAGGCATCTCGTAGCCGAACTTGTACCGGAACTCGGCTGCTTCGCCTTGCGCACGCTGCGCAAATGCGCGGGCGTCTGCTATCGAACCCGTCATCACACAGCCGACCGACGGCGAGAGCTGGAAGAGATGCGACACAGACGAGGGGTCGATGAGCTTGTCCTGTCGGGCGGGTGGATTCGTCAGCAAAGATTGTCCATTCTCCATTGCTGGGCATCTTTCCACAGCCTTCAGCCAAAACGTACAGGCACCTTCTTCTGGGACAGGACGACTGCGCAGTCCTTGCCCCGGACACCAACCGCCATGATGTTGGCCGCTGTGATTGCCTTAAAGGCATATTCTACACAATGTAGCGTCAGTGGCTGTTTTACTTCCTTGCAACGTCGAAAAGGTCTCAAGATGCTCATACCAACTTGATACAATCGTCCCTGATCGGAGAAGATCGTAATGTGTCTGTCGAAACCTGCACTGCCTACAGGTGAGCAAGAATTAAGCAGTTAGCTAGATGCCGCGAATAAAAGAGTGGCCCTAAATAAAAGACAGCCTGGGGTGGTAGGTCGACGGACCAGACATGGTGACGGGCGGTGGAGGCCGAGCTCGCTTGGTTGGGGTGTGAGATGAAAAAGGAGAACTCTGTAACAGGTACAATGTCGCCGAGCCGGAGTAAGAGAGCTTAGAAACAAGAAGAAAAGCAATCGTGACAATGGAGGGGGCGACGAGGCTGCTGCTTGCTGACCTGGACACCGTTGGTCGATCACAGCGGCGGACGCGTTGCAAAGGAGCTTGCCTGGGCTGGCGTGGCCCGTGCGAGCCATGGTGCCTGAGCTGCTGCGCAGGAAGCGGACCGGTGTTAATCCGGGACAGCAATCAGTTTTTTTGGCACGTGACGGGTCACGGGCGAATGGTACTCCATAATTTCTTACCCAAAGCTAGGCTGGCCAATAGACGTGCTCTGTAGATAAAGTGAGCAGAGACTTTTATACTTTTTTTTTTTTTTTGATAACAAATTTATGCCGGTCGCGTTCCCTGCTCTCCTTCCTTTCGTCATTTGCCTTTCTTTCACTCGGTCTTCTATTTAGATCCTTTCTGCCCTGCCGCCCGCCTAGGCCCGGCCATGCCGTATCCAACCAGCGAAAGTGCGTCAGCACAGCGAGTGCCGGCCTGGAAACGATTGGGCCTCCAGCTCAAAGGGCCTGTGTCGGACGGTCGCAGCTTAACCGCACCTGCATCGCCTGCTGGCGTGCGTGTGCCGCCGCCGTCACAATCTACCAGAGGTGCCGGAACGCCCAACAAGCGAAAGATCCCGCCGTCATCGGCATCGCCTGCCGCTTCTGCCGACCCTACTACTTCGTCTGCCGCGAAAAGACCCAAAGTCGTGTCCTTTGACGCGAAAACGAAGGCTTCCACAACCGCCGACTCCGGCAGTAGCAGCGCGGCTAAGACGAAGACCGCAAAGAAGGCGAAGAAGCCCCGGAAGAAGGCAGCCCAGACCGCCGCCAGCGGCGCCAACGCGGCCGCTCCGAACCTGCAGCGGGAGCTCGACTACCTGCAGCAGTGGAAGACGGCGCGTGCCACGTGGAAGTTCAACAAGAACCACCAGACACTGCTGATCAAGTACGTCTTTACGGGCGACAGCGTGCCCGCGTCGCACATTGACACGTTCTACGACTACATCGGCGACCTCCAGGGCGGCGTGCGGGCACGCTTGCTTGCGACGGCAGCCGAGATCTGTGAGATGGACGGAAAAAAGGAGACGTTAGCGGGGGAGGATAGCGAGATGACCGAGGCGAAGACAACAACCCCGCCCGTCCCAACAGAAGCGCAGCAGGCGGCCGAGGCCGAGTACGAGCGTCTGGTGGCCGGGTTTCGGGAACAGGCGAGCGGTGGCGACGCTGTCAAAGCCAACGGCAAGCGGGCGCGGCGGCGCCTCAGCGAAGTCGAGTACGTGCTGCGGTTTGCCGACAACCCGTCGCTGCAGCAGCGGCTGCTGCAGCGGATCCGGGCCGAGAACATCTGCAACGAGTTGCGCGCCAGCGGCGACGGGGCGGAGGCGATGGCGGTGACGGTTGCCGGCGGCGACGCTGCCAAGGGTGCCGCCGCCGACGGTGCCGAGCCGTCACCTGTGCGTCAGGATCGCAAGCGGGACAGCGCAGGCAGCAGCGGTGCCGCCGAGGACGCAGGTGCCGAGAAGCGCGTCAAGCTCAACGACGGGTCGGGCAAGAAGACGGCGCGCAGCCGGAAACGGCGCACACTGGACGTGGACAGCAGCTCGGACGAGTCGGACAGCGATAGCAGCGGCAGCGACAGCGACAGCTCCGACGGCGAGGACGAGGAAGGCGGTGCTGCCGAAACGAGCTCATCGTCGTCGTCGTCGTCGTCGTCGTCATCCTCCTCCTCTGGCTCAGATAGCGACAGCTCGAGCTCGTCAGACAGCGATTCGGACGACGAAACGATGCCATTGGCGTCGGCTGAGCCCAACGGCGTGGAGACGTCGAGCAGTAGCAGCAGTAGCAGCAGCAGCAGCAGCAGCAGCTCATCAGAATCCAGCGCAGGGGAGGAGTCTGAGGATTCGGCGTCGGAGTCGGAGTCGTCGGATAGCGACGAAGCGGCTGCTTAGCAGGACGATTGAACATAGAAGGGTTGGATTCATGTTTGGTCTTTTGCGTTTAGATACCCAGGGCCGTGCCCTGCTGTTACGTGAAAGACGATCAGTCATATAGAAGGACGTATAGCATGTCTATTTACTGAGCTTGAATAAGATCTAAGAACCAAACCCCTGTTAATTGTTGAGAGTAGTCAGATCGATGCTATTCCAATGACCTGGAACAAGCAGATGGTGAAACGCCATGAAACGCCTCGTAAACGACAAGAGAGTCGTAAAAAAAAAGAAAGAAAACGAAAAAGAAATACAACCGCAGAGAGGGGTGGTGGTGCCGGCGATATATTCTCCCTTCTTTTTTTTGGTTTTTTGGTTTTGCTTTTCCTGTGCAGCCACCCGCTGTCTTTGTTGCAGATGTTGCGAGCCCACTCTCCGCTCTTGTCTGTGCTTATGTCTCACCGCACGCTGTCAGCAGCGCCGATAGCTCTAGCACGCCAACAATCTCACCGCGCTCGATGACAGCAATAACCCGAGCGTTCTGCTCGGCCTCGCCCAGCCCGTCGACCGCCAACGCCGTCCGCAGCCACGCGGCGGCGCTGCGCACCTTTGTGTCGGCGGCGACAGCGACAAAGTCGGCGCGGTCGACGACCAGGCCCGCCACGGCGTGCACGGGCTGCGGCAGGTCGACGGACAACAGTGTGCGGATACGGCTGGGCGGCGCGATGCCGTCGCCGTTGCTGCTGTTGCCACCGTCGCCACGGCCCCCGACGCGCACCCAGCCGTTGGCCGAGCTGTATCCGGCGCGCAGGATGTCGGCGCAATCGGGCGTGGGGCCGCAGGCCTGCACAACGGGAATGTCGCTCCAGGGGACGGCCAGGTGGCGGATGGTCTCGTTACCGGTGCTGCTGCTGCTAATGCTGCTGCTGCTGGCGCTGCCGCGAAGGGCATCGCCGATGGCGCCGCCCGGATGGTTGCGGCGGAAGACCGACTCGGTGGCCGGGTGCAGCTCCTTGCTGGCCACAATGGCCAGGGCATCGCCGACGGCCAGGGCGGTGGTGGTACTGGCCGTGGGCGCCGCAACGCCGAAGGCCACGCGCTCCTCGACGGGGATCGGGGCTGGCAGCAAAATGGTCTTGGCCTCGGCCGACAACGCCGCGCGCGCCTGCTGTTCGTGGCGGAGGTGCACCAGCTCGCAGGTGTCGGCAGCGATGTGCGAGGTCAGCAGGATCAGCGGTAGGGCCGGGTCGATGTGCGGCAGCAGGCTGACCAGCTCGTGCGTCTTGCCGGAAAAGGTGATGAACAACAGGGCGTCGTGCGGGCGTATGTGGCCCAGGTCGCCGTGCAGCGCCTCGGTCGGATGCAGGAACGAGGCCGGTACGGCCAGGCTGTTGAACGTGGCCACCAGCTTGCGGGCGATGTAGCCCGACTTGCCGACGCCGACGACGACCAGCTTGCCGGCCGGCTGTGCTGTCTGCGTGTGCACGATGGCCTCGACGGCTTCGTGGAAGCCGTAGCGCGCGGCCGGCAGCGTCGCGTACAGCTGCGCCACGGACTGCAGCGCAAACGCCTCGGTGGCCAGAACGTGCACGGCGCCGGCCAGGCGGGCGGCCACGCTGGGGCCCGTGTCGGCGGTGGCGGGCGTCGACGAGCTGAGCGACGAAAGCAGCGTGGCCGGCAACGCGGGCACGAGCGATGGCGAGTCTGGCGCCGAGGCCGGCGCGGTGGTCGGCGGCGATACAGAGGCGATTGCGTCTGCCGGGGCCAGGGCGGTGGAGCCACCAACAGCAGCAGCTGCTGTGGCGGTGTCGACGACGACGGCGGGACACTCGACCGCATTGAGCGACAGCGCCTCAATGGGCGAGCAAAGATCCTGGCCGTCGTCACTGCTGTTGGCCGAAGGCGAGGGCGGTGAGGGCGGGGGCACGGCTGGGAATTGCGACGCGCGGCCGACGAGATAGACGGCGCTTGTCTGGACAGGACAGTGCTCACCCATGGTGGTAGGTGAGAGGGGGGAGGGAGGGGGGCTGGTCGACGCAGACGTGCTGGAGATACGAGCAAGCAGAAGACCAGAGCGCAGAGTCCACGCAGGAGACCGGCTGGCAGAAGAACACTGGAGACGACGCGGGCGTTAGGCCGAGGTGCCCATTGTGAATCGGTAGATGTGCGGCGAGAGGTAGTCGTCGTAGACCAGGCTGCTTGCTGATCGTGGAAAGGCTGTTCTGATGCAAATAGATGCAAGTAGCCGAGGCAGGTTGGCCGCCGCGTCAAAAGCAGTTGATATGCCCCGATGTGCGCAGTTTACGTCCCCAAAAGTTCTAGTCTCGCCTTGGCCGACGCAATCCATTCGGTCGTTCCTGTCTAAGACGGAACCACTTAACTCCGCGGACTCGCCCGCCTCCACCGAGGAAGGGAGCCGGCTATGCTACGAGGTGGCTGCTTCCACGCGGTGTGCAGAAATGGGGGGGGGACTTTCTATAGGTGCTCTTGCCACAGGTCTTTTTGCGCTCGGCCTCTGCCCTTTTTCCTGTTTTTTTTTTTTTTTTTGCGCTTGAATTTTTGATTCCTCAGAAACAGCCGGCAGGCGGCAGCTTGCGTGATCCAAGCTAAGAAACGCACAGCCGCATCTTATCGGAGTTGTGGTGCCCCGCAGAAAGAGGCACACCGTTGTCTCCTATTGACCAGCATTCCACAATGGTACATCACGTGATATATAGTGGATTCACCCATTCTAGACTAGGGTTAGCGCTTCAGATTTCCGCCCGAGTTCGACGCTCAAAACCCCATCCTTTTGCTGCCTGACTCGGCGGATTGCCGGATTGCCGCCTCTTTCGTCCGCGTTCGTCCGCATTTGTATCTTCCACATTCGTCCGAAACGCATCCTCCGTCTCGGATGACGAAGCTGAGGCAGCCTTCCCCTTCCCTTTCCTACTTCCCAGAAATTGATGTATCTGGCTGGCAAAAGACTTTCTCCAGCGGACTCCATTCATCCCTGTGTGAACAAACCCAGGGGCGCCGATGTGATTTGAGTGCTGATGATACGATCCTGCCGTTGACATGGTTTTGCGTTCGTTGCAACCAAGCGGCTCTAGAAGTCTAGAGTCGACGGGCCGGCGACGTAAAGCATTGGGCCGGCATCTCAAAGTTGGGACCCTATCAGGTCCTATCAGCATGTACCCACTTTTCCCAGGAACTGGCTACTTCCGCACCCGCATCCGCATCCGCGTCCGATCCGTATCTTATTACTACACTGACGCATCTTACCACACGCCGTATCTTACCTGCCATGGATGCCCGCTTTCAGCCGTACGACCAGCGGAAGCGAACGCGACAGGCCTGTGAGCCATGCAGGTGTGTCTAGATTGAACGGCTTGCCTCTGCGGTCTGAGAGAGCCCTCTCTATTCTGACGTCCCAAGGCGGAAAAAAGCCAAGTGCACCGGCGAACGGCCTGGCTGTGCAACATGCGCCCGGCTGCGCCAGCAGTGCTTCTATGCCGCCGAATTTCCTCCCGGGCCTGTGGCTAGGGCAATGACGAGTGATCCCAGCGATGCGGCCCGGCCCCGAGAGACCCATTCGGGTTCAGTCGAAACTGATGCGCTGGTGCGTTTTTTGCATTGAGCCCTGCGAGATCGCTGCATGTCTGACCTGATGTCTCACAGAGCGCCCGTGTTCAATCCCTTGAGTCTACCCTGGCACAAGTTCTCGCGAACTTGCGACAAAATACCCCTGCCGGCCAAGACGTCCCGGTGCGGCAGCCGGTCTCGCGCCCGTCGTCCAGTCAGTCATCGCAGGGCGCACACGAAAACGTAGCTATACCGCTGGCTGCTCCGCTGCACGCACCATCTCGCCTGGCAGCTGCGGATCTTCTGCCACCCTGGACGACCGTCCTTGCGGCCGGCCGCGACTACCTCCGCTACTGTGACAGCCAGCCCATCCCCCTGTTCCACCCCGACAGCTTCATCGAGTCGCTGGCCGACCGCGACCCAGAAGTTTTATATGGCGTCCTGGCGCTTGCCAGGCGCTTTTCGCGCGGATCTTCTTCAGCACAGCAGCAGGAGCCGCAAGAGCCGGACTGTGCCGCGTACGTGCAGGCGGCGCGCCGCATCGTCGTGATACGTGTCGCCGAGGGCCGCGTTGAGCTGTCCACGATGCAGACGCTGTGCCTGCTGGCGCACGTTGAGTTTTACAGTGAGCCAACGGCCCATATGGACGGCGGACTGCCGCTGGCTTCTTCGTTGCTTGCTAACCTGCCACCACCAGGCGGTGCGATCGACCGGAGCCGCGTCCACATCTCCCTGGCCAGCTCGCTGGCACACTGTGCACGGCTCCACCGCGAGGTCAACCGCCAGGACGGCCAGCCGGCCGCCGAGGAACGGCGACGCTGCTACTGGGGCCTCGTGTTGCTGCAGCGGCTGGCCGGTTGGCCGGCCGACGACTGGAACGACGGCTGCAGCAGCGACAATAACAGCAGCTGGGACCGCGACGGTCAGCTGCCCCTGTTCCCGGCCAGCCCGTTGTCGCCACCGTCCGAGGCAGATGGGCTCGGTGCCGCAAACGCCCCGACCGAGGCGCAGCGCGTCGATGGCATCCTCGGGACGGTGATCCAGCTAGCTGAGGTCTGGTCGCTGGCTCAAGACTACGTGCGCACGCGCGGGGCATCGGCAGCCCCTGTCGTGCCCTGGTCGCCGCAGTCACAGTACACGCGGGCGCTGCGGCGCCTGATGGACCTGGGGCGCGACCTGCCGCCACTGCACCGCAACCGCTGCATCCGGCTGGCCAACGTGTCGGCTGAGGACCTGCGCGACAGCCGGGCGCGCGCTTATTGGGCGCCGTGGTTCCTGAGCCACTTCCTGTACCACACAGCCATCTGCCTGCTGAATCACCCGCTGCTGATGACGCTGCAGTTCCAGGACGGCCGCGGCTTTTCCGAGGTCTTTCTGCAGCAGACGACGCACCTGGCCGCATACCACTCGTCGTGGCTGCTGCACTTTGTCGACTTCTTCAACCGCCGCCAGTTTGTAGTGACCGACCCGCTGTTTGGCTACTGCGTCGCCGTCGTGGCCACGATCGAGCTGCAGCACAGTTTTAGCAATGACCACGCGCTGCGCCAGAAAGCGCGCGCCAACTACGACCACTGCCTCGAGTTCCTGCGCACGCTCGGCGGCGTCCGTGGCAGTGGCGGCAACGACAGCAGCCCGTGGCCCTGCATCGGGCGCCTGGTGCAGAAGCTGGATGCGCTGGCCGACCAAATGAAGGCCTACCACCACCAGGGAGGCAGTATCACCGCCGCCACCGCCGCCACCGCCGGCCCCGCCGCCGATGACGACAGCAACGACAGCAACATCCACATCAACGACGCCACGCTCATTGTCAACATCTCGGGTTTCCTCGAGCTCCTCGATTTGGCCGCGTCCGTACGCGTGCCCGGCTGCGCGCCGCTGTTCGGTGGCGCTACGCTGCCGCTGCATCCCGCTGCCACGGAGGAGGGAGCCGCCGCTGCGCTCGGGCCGACCCCGCTGTCCCGACTTCCCGGCATCACCGTCCTGGATCCGGCCAAGGCCACCGGGCATGACGAGCGGGACGCAAACCGAAATGCTGCAAGCGGCAGTCGTCCGGGGCCGCCTTCTCCGCATCCGCCGCAGCAACAACAGCAGCTACAACCACCACCACCACCACCACCACCACCACCACAGCAACTACAGCAGCAAAGAGGCTTCGCCTTGGATGGCGGCAGCGATGTGTTCCTGCCCGTCGACCAGCTTCTGGGCGGCCATCTGCAAGACGCCAATGCCTGGTGGACTGGTACCTGGGGCGATGCCGCCGGCAGCTGGGCGTCTGGCGCGCTGGGCCGGACGGCGTGGACGGCGTGGCCGCTGGACGGGAGCGAGTCGTACTCGTTTTAGGCGTGCTATTATGCAAAAGGCCCATCTATTTTCATGTCTATGTACATTTCCCTAGTCATTGCATGCTTTCTGCCTCACTGACCACCCAGGATGGCTTCCCGGAAGGCCGCAATGCACCGGTACACGTCCTCGAAGCTGTTGTACATGGGCACGGGCGCAACGCGGATGACGTCGGGCTTGCGCTGGTCGCAGATGACGCCGGCGGCCTCGAGCGCCTGGCCGATCTTGTCAATGAGGCCCTTTTGCAGCAGGACGCTGATCTGGGCGCCGCGCTCAGCTGGGTTGCGCGGGGTGAGCAGGACAAAGGGTGGTTCCGAGCCCGCCGCATCCCGGACGATGCCGTTGAGCAGGTGCTCGGCATAGGCGGACAGGACCAAGCTCTTGGCGCGCAGCTGGTCGATGCTCGTGGTGGCGACGACGGACAGGGCGGCGTGCAAGCTGGCCAGGTCGATGGCGCTGGGGTTGCTGAGCTGGAAGCCGGCGGCACCGGGCGTTGGCTGGAACTCCTTGGCCATGTCGAAGCGCACGGCCAGGTCGGCGCCGTACCAGCCGGCCAGGCGGTTGCGGAAGACGAGCTGGCCGGTGGCTGGGTCGCGGGCGACGCCGCCATGGCGCTCGTGCACAAAGGCACCGGACATGGAGCCGGGCCCGCCGTTGAGGTACTTGTACGTGCACCAGGCGGCAAAGTCGACGCCCCAGTCGTGCAGGTGCATGGGTACGTTGCCAGCGGCGTGGGCGAGGTCCCAGCCGACGACGAGGCCACGGGCCTTGGCGTGACGCGTGATGGTCTCCATGTCGAACAGCTGGCCGCTGTAGTACTGGATGCCGGGCAGCAGCAGCAGGGCGGCGTCGTCGGCGTGGCGGTCGATGGCGGCCAGGATGCTCTCGGTGCTGATGCAGTGGCCGCCCTCGGAGTCGGCATCGGGGTTGAGCTCGACCATGGATGTGTCCGGGTCGAAGCCGCGCATGCGGATGTGGGAGCGGATGGTGTAGTAGTCGCTGGGGAAGGGCTTCCACTCGAGTAGGATCTTGTGGCGGGCTGCGGTCGGCTCATAGAATGCGCCCAGCAGCAGCTGCACGTTGACGGTCAGCGTGTTCATGGTGACGACCTCGGCGGGCGCGGCGCCGACAAGTGGCGCCATCATGACAGAGCAGGCCTGGGCTAGGTCCTGCCACGGGGCCAGCAGGGAGCCGGGCAGGGCCTTGAAGTGGCCGTAGACGCCGATCTGGGCCCAGGTATCCAGGTGCTGCTCGACGCTGGCGCGGACAGCCTTGGGCTGCAGGCCGAGGGAGTTGCCGCAGAAGTAAACGAGGGGGTCGTCGTTGATGGCGTTGTTGGCTGTTTTTGCTGTGACCGTTGGGTTAGCGGTCACGTGTGGAAGAGGGGGGGGGGGGGGGGGGGGGGGGGGGGGCAAGGGTGCATACTTGGGACCACCTTGCTCAGCGAGCCTTTTGTCGGAAAGATGAACTGGCTGCGCAGATGCCGCAGTGGTTCTTGGCCGTCCAGCTTCTGTGCATATTCCAGGCTCTCTGCATCGGCGGGAAACTGTGCCTTGCCGGTCTTCTGGACCGACTCCAGAAGTGTTGTGAAGTCCATGGGGAGGATGTGTGTGTTTGGGTGTTGTCTGGTGTGGGCATTGACTGTGTCTGGCTGTCTGGTTTGTTTGGGTGTCTGAGTGTTCTGGTCTGTCTGGGATGTCTGTCAGACACTGGCGACACCTTATAGACAAGAGACTTTGCATCCGCTTCCGTGTTCCGGGAAACCCAATCGGAAGCGGACCGGAAGCGGAACACGGAAGCGGAACACGGAACAGTCCTTGTAAGCTGAACCCGATACGAACTTTTGGAGATGTCAAGACTGGGGTGTTCGCTTTACGTCGGCAATACCCTGGTGTCCTGCCCCTGGCGTCTGGGTGGCGGTGTATGTGTGTGAATGGTCTTTTGATGGAAGCCATTTGTTCTTGTCGTTCCTTCCTGCCCGGAGAGTCACCACTACGGCCCTTCCTTCCCTGATTGCCACCACCACACTCCTCAGCACAGATCATCTGCCATGTCTCCTTCCAAGGTGACTGAGCCGGTCCTTGACGGCACAATGGACGACATCGCCACGGCCTTTCGGATCTCGGAAAACGGCTTTCTGCCCGCCCAGCCGCCACTGGCGGCACTGCCGGATCCGTATTATCGGCCATGGGAGCGGCTGGCCAGTCAATTGGCGTCACACATCCAAGACAACACGCTGCGGGAAGAGGTGACTCGGCTGCCGGTCTTGTCCACGGACCGTCTGGCAAGCGAGCCCGAGTTGCAGCGCGCTCATTCAATCCTGTCGTTTCTTGCGCACGGGTACATCTGGAGCGGCAGCAAGCCGGCGGAGGTGCGTCTGGGAATTGGACAGATAATGTGACGGCGCATGTTAACAAACCAGGTTCTCCCCCCGTGTATCACGGTTCCCCTGCTGGATGTGTCGGCCCAGCTCGAGCTGCCGCCCGTGGCCACTTATGCCTCCCTGAACCTGTGGAACTGGGCCTACCACGAAGGCGGCGACGACGCGCCACTGACGCCCTGCGACCTCGACCGCCTGTACGCGCCGCTGACATTTACGGGTACGGCGTCGGAGTCATGGTTCTACGTAGTGTCCGTCGCGATGGAGGCCGAGGGCGGCCACGGCGGCATGATTCCGGCGGTGCTGCGGGCACTGCGGGCAGTCCAGGATGCCGAGGCGGACGCGTACGCGTCGACAAAGGCGGCACTGGCAGCGGTGATGGCCTGCACCCAACGGCTGTCGGCGCTGCTGGCGCGCATGCCGGAGCACTGCGATCCGGACACATTCTACTACGGTGTGCGTCCTTTTCTGGCGGGCAGCCTGGGCATGGTGGCGGCCGGACTGCCGCGCGGCGTGTTCTACGACGAGGGCGACGGCAAGGGTGCGTGGCGGCAGCTGCGCGGCGGCAGCAACGGGCAGAGCAGCCTGATTCAGTTTATCGACAGGGCGTTGGGGGTGGATCACCGAGGCACGCCGCACGAATGCAGCGGCAAGAAGGCCGTCCCCGGCTTCCACGAGGAAGTGCTGGACTACATGCCGGGCCCACATCGGCGGCTGCTGCAGGCGGTGCGCGACACCGGCAGTCTGCGGGAGTTTTCGTTGAAGGACGTGGATGAGCAGAGCAGCGCAACGGTCCGCGAGCAGCAGCGCCAGTGCGGCGATGCGTACCGCGCAGCCGTGGACGCCATGACGGCGCTGCGCAACGGCCACCTGCAGATTGTGGCGCGGTACATTGTGCTGCCGAGTCGGCGGCCACGGCGCGACGGCAGTGCGGAAGAGCGCACGAATCTGGCCAGCGTGTCGTCAACCGCGAGCGGCGCGGAGGCGCTGACGGGCACGGGCGGCACGGCGCTGATGTCGTTTCTGCGGACAGCCCGAGACTGCACATCGGCGGCAGCGGAGAGCACGCAATGAGGGGACAGATAGACTCGATAAGACATGGACATTGCCGACTACAGACACGAGCAAGATACGGAGTACACTCAGGCAAAGAAGACACCCTCCTCGAGGTCAAACCCCGCAAAGGCAAACAGGTTGCTGGTGGCGTCGTTTTGCTCGAGCAGCCAGTCCAGCGCCGTCTGCTGGCTGGAACCGAGGCCAGCAGAAGTGCCGGGTAGGTCGCCAGCCGCGGAAACCAAGGCGGGCGTGCCGGCGTGGCCGTCGCCAAAGTCGTCGGGCTGGGCCGGGTCGTGGTGGGCGGGGGCATCCTTGTCCCGGCCAGGGTTGGCTAGGCCGGCGAGGATCTGGTCGAGGAAGCGGGCCTGGAGGGCGCGGCTGCTGGTGGGCGCGGTGGCCTGGAGGGAGAAGACGAGAGAGGTGGCCTTGATGGTCTGGACGATCTTTGGCCGGATCTGGGTGGCGATGGACTCGGGGACGGAGAGGGGGAGGGGGGTCAGACGACGGTGTCAGGAGCAGCCACGACACAAACAGCAGAGACGTATTACATACCTTGACTAGGAAGGCGGCACTGTACGCCGTCATCACGTGGATGGAGTCTTGGGCAAAAAACAGCCACTCGGCCGACTGGCAGATCAGCTCGAGCATCTCGAGCGCGCTGGCGTAGCACGTCCACAGGATGCGCAGGTGCGGCGGCGTGCCGGTGCCGTCGTCGGGTTTCTCGCGCGCGGCCGCCAGCACGCGCGGCAGAAACAGCGAGAACAGCTGCAGGCGAAGGTGCGTGCCGTAGAAGCGCACCATGAAGGTGTGGCGGTCGTCGCCGGCCATGCGCGGCACCCAGCGCTGCTCCCAGCGGTCGAGCTGGGCCTCGAGCATGTTGAGCAGGGGCTCGCAGGTGCTGGTCCGGCGGCCGGCGCTGGCCCGCATCAGCTGGAAGGCCTCCGTGCCCAGCAGCCGCAGCGTGACAAATGCGCCCAGCAGCTGGTCCGCCGCCATGGCCGCCGGCTGCTGGCACCAGGCGTCGACGGCCTGGATGAAGTCGTTGCGCTCCATCATCCACGGCTTGCCCGTCTGCAGGCTCATGCTGTGGTCGTAGACGAAGAGCACGTACCACGTGCGCTGAATGTTGCGGCGTTCGCGGGCTCGGAGGTCGTCCCGGCCGTCGCACGCGGCGGCCGCCTGGTCCGGGGCCGGCTTGAGCAGATGCCAGCCCAGATCCATCCCCATCCGGATCACGTACCCCAGCGACAGCCAGGCGCGCGTGTCCGCCGGCTCCTTCCAGTACGTCGTCATCATGATGGCCTGCGCAATCTCGACCGACTTCTCGCCGCGCTTAAACGACTCGGCCATGAGCGCCTCGGCGTGGTCGTAGAGCGTGCGGTACGTGGACGAGCCAACCGTTTTGGCCGCGGCGGCCAGCACCGTTGTGAACAGGAACGCCGACCGCTGCCGCACGTAGTCCATGGTGTGCAGCAGGGGGTCCAGCTGGCAGATGTAGGGGTTCAGGACATTGATGAAGCTGAGATGAGCGGGGAAGAGAGAGAAAAAAAAAAAAAAATCCCCCCCAAAAAGAAAGAAAAAAAAATAAGAGCGACAGAAGGAGAAACGCACTGGTCAAACAACGACGCTGCAATCGTGCTGTTCACATAGCCCAGCTGCACCGGGTCTTGTTCAGGGATTTGCGACAGCCGGCCCGGGTGCGGCAATCCGTCGTCACCCGCCGGATTGAGCACCGTGTGCAGCGAGAACCGGCCCTGCGTGGCGGCGTGGTGGAGCAGGCTGGGCGGCTGCAGGTCGCGCGAATCGAAGCTGCCGGCACCGTCCAGCGCTGCTGGCGGCCGCAGGGCAGAATTGTTAGCGTGCGCCCGTGGACTGGGGCACGTCGTTGTCGTTGCCTTCGTTGCCATCGCTGCCATGGGTGGCGTGGTCAGGGCCGTCGTCGTCGTCGTCGTCGTCGTCGTCGCGGGTGTGGTCAATGCGGCCACCGTCGACTTCCGTATGACCCGGGTCCCCGGCTTCCGTCCCCGCCGGTGCTCCAAAAACACACAGTCCAGCGACTTGCGCGCACACCGCTCGCACACCGACTCCCGCTCGTCCACTAGACACCGCATCTTGACCTTGCGACAGGCCAGGCACGCCCGACTGCCGACGCTGGCGCTGCGGTTAGTCATTGGTCTCGTGCTGGCTTGGCCTGACATTCTTCCGCGCCGTCGGGGGCCTCTACGCCGTTATTCGCGCTCGCAAACCCGGCGGGACTGGCTGGGACCGCGCCGCCCGCTCACCTGCGCCCCGGATGTGCTTTATCTCGCTCAGACGGCTAAAGATAGGATGCATCCGGACCCGCATTTTTTGCCTACCGGGATCCACTCTTTTTCACTCGCCCCCTTTTCCGCTGCCATTCCGCGAGTCGTCTCGTCCTCGCCCTTCCTCCCATCCCAGGCCACTGCCGCTCCAAGGATGCCCCCATATCCCAGCGATGTTCATATCGGGCCTGAGATGCGGGCTCGAGACCCGTGTTCCTCGAGGCCTGTGCCGCTCTCACCAAGCACCCTCGTTGCCCTCGATCGGCACGACCGTTGTCTCCGCGCGGCTGAACGTCCGCAGGCCCTCGCGCACAATCCGCAGCTGCGATGGACAGTTGGGGTCAGGGCAGGCGATCAGCGCGTCCGTCGTCATCCAGTCGTTGGAGTGCGTCACGCGCTGCTTTGCTGCGAGGAGGGGGAGCACAGCGGCTGTGTAGTTAGCCGTCTGCCCTGGAGGGCTCTGCGTGCCCCTTTCTCGATCTTGGGGACGGCAGCACCGACGCCCGCTCACCCAGACTGTAGATGCTGATGCCCTGGTTGGGCGGCAGCGCCATCATCTCCCCCTGGAGCGTAAAGTAGTCGCCTTCCTTGGCACCGCACAGAATCCGCTTGCCTGGCGGGCAGACGACCTCGACGCGCAGATCGTACAGCTGGAAGGCGTCGTCTGGTGGCATGGTGGGTTTGTTGGTTGTGAAAAGTGGTGGGTGCCGAAAGCACTGTTTCCTATTACTCCGTATTTAGCCACCGGCGTTTTACCGCCGGCATACAAAGTCCGTAAATACATCGGCCTGAAATCCAGAATCAGAACAAGAAATCAATCCATTTATGGCCAAATCAAAACGCCACGCCATGCCAAGTAACCGCAGAGACCTATACAAGCAAACACACACACGCGCGCGCGCGCAGCCTATGCCGCCGCGCTCATCATCAGATTTTCCACCATGCCGCTCGTCTGGCACGCCAGCTGCGCCTGCTCAACCTCCCGCCGCACCTTGCGCCACAGCTCCTGGAACCCGCTGGCCAGCTCCGCCGACGACCCCACGTATTCGCCGTACAGGTCCAGCAGGTGCAGCCCGACGTCAGTGCACAGCGCCGTGTACCGCGGGTCCACAATGTGCCGGCACACCCACCGCAGGATCGGCTGCACCGTCACCTCGTCGCGGTTCTCCAGCGCGTCGCGCAGCGCGCTGCGGTGCCGCAGCGCCGTCAGCAGCGTCAGCGTGTTGAGCGGGCTGTGGTCCGGTGCGTGCGGGTCCAGCACCGCGTCCAGCGCCGCCCCGAACCGCTGGTGCCGCAGGTCCTTCTGCCACGCCGTCTCCTTGGAGGGGCGTTTGCCGCCGCGGACGTTGTTGCTGGGCTCAATCACAAAATCCGTTGTTGTCGGGTCGGCCGCCGCCACGTCCTGCTGCTTCCGCATCTCCTCGCGCTGCTTGCGCTTTGCCTTGGCTGCGTCATACTGGTCCAGCGTGCCGGTCGCCCGCGCTGCCCGCTCCTTCTTGCGCTCCCGGTCGCGCTCGGCCGCCGCTCCCGTCAGCCGCGTCCGGATGCTGAGCACGCCCGACGCCATGCCCACCGCTAGGTGCCGGTCGTCGCCGCTCGCGCCCACCGTCACCACCGAGACGCTCAGCACCGGCGACGGGTACTTGAGGCTGGCCACCACGTTCCACGCCCCCGTCTCAAACACCTTGACGTGCCCGTCCAGCCCGCCCGCCACCACCCGCTCGCCGTGCGACGCCAGGCTCAGCGACGTCACCGTCTTCTGGTGCGCGGTCACCAGCCGCAGCGGCCGCGCCGCCACCACGTCCAGCACCGCGATCCCGTTGTCCGCCGCCGCCAGGATCGCCGTCCCCGACGGCATCGGCAGCACCGCCTCCACCGGCGCCGCGTGCTTGAACGTCAGCACCGCTCCGCCGGGTGCCCGCGCGTCCCACAGCCGCACCGTCGCGTCGTACGAGCCTGTCACCAGCATGTGGCCGCCTGGCCGCCCGCCGCCGACACCCGCCGCGTCGCCGTTGCGGCCCCCCAGAAACGCGCCGCACCGCACGTAGTCCTGGTGCCCCGTAAAGGTCCGCACCGGCTCTGCCGACGGCAGGTCCCACAGCCGCACCGTCTTGTCGTCGGACGCGCTCATCAGCGTCGTCAGGTCTGCCGGCGCCCACCGCGTCACCCACGTCGGCTGCCGGTGCGTGTGCCACGTCTTGAGAATCACCGGCCGCGACCCGCCCGCCACGTCAAACACCTGCATCTTGCCCGAGTCGTCACCCGCCACCAGCACCCGCCCGTCCGGCCGGATTTCGCCGCTGCGTGCCACCGACTCAAACCGCCCAATCGTCTTGACCAGCTCCCGCTTGCGGATGCTGTACAGGTCTACCCGCGGGCCTGCGGTCACCGCGAAAATGTCGTTCTGCTTGGCCGCCGCCGTCGATGTTGTTGTCGGCGCCGCCGCCGCTCCTGGCGTCGCCGGGAAGTGGATGTGTGTCACCGCCCACGACGCCGTCGCCGTATGCGACTTCTGGTTCTTGAACGACTTCCAGTAGCGCTGCTCCGCAGTGAACGGCTGCGGCCCCGAAGGCAGCTTCAGCGACTGCAGCGGTGCAACCTGCGCAGCCATCGTGTCGGATGAGAAAGTTTCGAGGGAAATGGTCGTTTGGCTGGTTGAAAAGAGGGAGCCTTGCCGTTGGGTGCTGCTGCGACTCGCTTTTTTACTGGAGACGGACGCCTGTTTTTCTCTGCAACTTTTTTTTCTTTTCTTATCTGTTGCTTTATCGGATGCCTTGTGCTTAGTGTCTTTCCAGTCCCACAAACACATGCTGATTGGACATTCGGATATTTGATGATCCGAATCGGAAAAACTTAATAGCCGGATATAAGAAGGATATAAATAGATTACAATGAGGCATCCAATAAATGGCACCGGATATGGACTAATGCGCTCTGGTCATTATTACATCACGTCAGCGATGCAAACGAAAACGAACAACACAGCTGAAAGTTCAAACGGCTTATGAGGTGCAGTTGTATGGTGCGTTTTCCGTTTTCGAATATATCGACAGATTTGGAGAAAGCTTATTCTGGCCTTATCTGCCTGACTTCCAACGTGCCACTGTAGCGTCGCATCGTGCCTGCAGGCCACGAACTCGGGGGTTGTAGATAAAGTAGCGAGTACCATGGATCTTAAGTAGTCTACACATTCAGCAAAGTACCTTCTACGCGCCGTGGTCCTCTAGGCCTTAATACGAGTAAGATACGGTGGCGCTTCGACAAACGACCAGTCCCGTCACGCGGAAGGAACGACCGAAGCTGGATGCGTTTGTATATCACCCTACCACATCCGTTTGACACCAACTTTTGCTTCTCTTCTGCTTACCTTACGGCAAAGACAACAAGAACTGACGCAGTTACGTTACG
The DNA here is from genome assembly GCA_002778105.1 of Ceratocystiopsis brevicomis. NCBI lineage: Eukaryota > Fungi > Ascomycota > Sordariomycetes > Ophiostomatales > Ophiostomataceae > Ceratocystiopsis > Ceratocystiopsis brevicomis. The sequence goes on from PCDN01000007.1 coordinate 701,948, forward strand.
CCCCGGACCTCACGAGTACTCGGATGACAGACAAACCACCGACCGCCTCCGTCGTACACGAATCCTTTTCCACCACATTCTTAGCATCTAGTTGCCCTGGCTTTCTTGCCCCTGACGGCTCAGCCAGACAAACTGCAACCAGGCGGACAAACTGCGACGTGGTTATGTCCGCTGCGCCGCATGCGTGGATCGGCAGCACGTCTAGCCCAGGCTCGACCGCGCCGCCCCCCGCGACTCTGACCCAACAGCCCTGGTAAACGGCCTCGTAACCGACCGTCTCGCCAGACCATGCCACGACCTCCGGAGCCCAACACTACTACCCCGATCGATGCGGGTGCGTCGCCGCTCGCTCACAGCAATCGAACCGCAAACTCGTTTCTCGGGCCGCGCCGTCCGCCGCGGATGACACTTGACGGCAGCACAAACCAGACGAACGCCCAGCCTCTGCCACTGCCAGCGCGACCATCTGTCGTCGCTCCAGCGGTTATGTCGCCTGTCCCGCTATCTCCTGTCGAGTTCCGGGAGACGCCACACAGGTCTCATCCCGAATCCAAAATAGCTCCCGTCCAGCCTGGAATGTCACGGTATGTCGATATGTCGGCAGTCGTCAACAAAGAAAGGCAGACAAACGTGCTGTCCAACTAACTCGCCTTTTTTATTATTATTTTAGAGCCTCAGGCAGCAGCCTGCCTTCGCCGGCACCCACTGACGGACAAAGCCCTTGCGACTTGTCCAGGCGTGCTTGCAGCCCTGCCCCCGCCCCTACTAACCAGCATGCTCGCTCTCGAACCGAGTCCATAGGGGACGTATCGGCCCAGCATCAGCTTCCCACGCCTGCCCTAGGCATGGCAAATTTAGAGACCACTCCTGGTGCCTTGGATGTCCAACCAACTGCCTCATCCACCCAAACTATGCCGCGCGAACTTTCTATTCAGGAAGAGAGAACTTCGGGAGCTGCGCAAGGGGATCGTCGAAGAAGCGGCCAAGACAACCAGGAAACGACCGACGGCGCCCAGAGTAACGCCAACGCAGACAGCAACCTGCCATCGCAGGCTGGTCAGTCGCCTGATCCACCACCAGCCACCGAAGCAGGACTGTCTCGGTTTGCGGTTGTCACATCAAATAATGGCCCTACCCCGTTGCCCGAGCCGGCTGCTCTGAACCCAACCGTGCAAGCCGGAGCCACGCCGTCATTTCGATATGCCTCCAACATTGCTGCCCTCCAAGCAGTAACAGACGACCTCGCCCTGCTCCCAGGGGGGGACTTGTCGACAGAAAATGCTAGAATCCTTCTTTTGAAGGAGGCTTGCAGTGTGGAAGACGGCTTCTTTATTGCGTTACACCAGATCTTTTGCATATGGTCATTAGAGCCCACAATTGCGCATGGCTTTCTTCAGACGCTCACGGCAGACCGCATCGATACGTCTTTCGGCGTTTTACAATTTCTTCTCCGGGATAATCAATTTATCCGGCAGCCGCTGCTCCGATGGTTTTCTGTTTTCCCGCTCCCACTTTCCAGGATGGCCAATGTTTATGAAGGATGCCTTCCACAATTGTCTCTTTTCATGGCGCGATTGGCTGTCTTGTGGCCACCTGCAACGAAGTTGGTTGTAGCACGGGGCTACCCACTACTCCTAGATGAATTGGTGGGCATGCTTCACTGCTACTCGCCCACAATGCAGATGGTCATGTACACATCTTCACGGAGACGGATGGAAATTCCCGGCGAAGCATGGGTTCCTAAATTGGACGAAATTTTCCGCGAGGACCAGGCAAAGCATCGGAAAGCAGATGGCCGCTTTTTCAGCCTTTTAACCCAGTTAAAAGACCTTGAGGCTTACAACGAAGAGACTATCAACAAATATCGTCAGATTGCCGCGCAAGGTAAGCTACTGGAGAGACAGCAAGCCGGCGCCCGCGCTATTGGGAATGAACAGGCTGCGCCGCAAATACAGGGACAGACGGTGTCTGTCCAGGGTCAAGCGTTCCAGCCACGGCCATCAACGCTTGCGGCGGCGTCTATCCATGGGCCGCAAAGACAACAACTGCGTACCGGAGATTCGTCATCCTCAAGCCCGAGCATTTCTGGCGCGATGACGGCTAGTCCACACCAGGCCTATACCCCAATCGCTCAGGCCCAGCAGCAGGTCCAGCCAAGGCAACAAGTGCAGCAAATAGTCCATTCCCATAAAATGCAACAACGGCAACAGGCGCAACAGGGGATGCAGCGGCAGCAGATGCAACAGCAGCAGCAATATCATCATCAGCGGATAATACAGCAGCAGCAAAAACCCGAGCAGCAGCAAAAACAACATCTGATGCTGCAACAACAAATGCTACAAATACAAATGCTGCAGCAACAGATGTTGCATCGACAACAACTGCAGCAGCCGCAGCGGGTACAGCAGGTGCAGCTACAACTGCAGCAACGGGAACAACACGGACAAACACAATCACTACAGTCACAGCAGCTGCCGACAATGCCACAGGTTACTTCGGCGTACGTGGTCCCCTCCTCCCAAGGAAGCACAATGCCCACGCTACCGATGGCAACAACGGCGATCAAGATGGCACACCGTGTGGCGGCGCATCCCCAGCAATGGCAACAAATGCAGCTTCATTCGCCGAGAACACAAGCACCGATCGTAGGAAGCACACTTCCGTCTTCGGTACCAGCATCCCCGATAGTAAACGGGGGACAAATTCCGGCCAGTCACCAGATTCAGGAATTGCATGCGCAGTTGGAACAGCAGGCAGCTCAACTGCGGGCGACAAAACAACGCATCCAACAGGCGGAGCTGGAGCTGCAGACGGCGGTGCAGACTCAAGAGGCCGACTTTCAACAACAGGAGGTGCAACGGAATTTACAAACCCGGCAAATGGCCGCGCTACCCCTACCCCAACCCCAGCCTCAACGGCAGCGGCAACGGCAACAGCCACCGCTTAGGCCCGGCTTTCCTGTCATAGCCAGCCAGGTCAATGCATTCAGGGCACCATCCGCTAGCGCTCAACAGCCCGGTGTTTCGCCCTCGCATCCGTCCTCCGCTAGCCGATGGGCTCCACTGCAAATTCCAGTGCAGCTAGCGCCATCAACTTCCGCGCAACATGCGACAACAGCCGTCAACAGCGGCAGCGTCCCTGCCCAACTCTCGCACGTGCCGCAGATGACTACGGTTCTGCAAAGGCAACCGCTCAACAGGCCGTCTCAGCCTGCGCAGCTAGCCGGCCAGAAAAATGCACGAGCAGAGGCCAGATCATGGCCGTCCAGCTCTATATTTCCCGCACCTGGCGTGCGCATCTATCGACACGACCAGCCCCATGATCCAAACGATCGGCGGGCCCATGCTATTGCCCTGCACCAGACTCTTGTGCGAAGCCCGCAGCGGCAGGTCGTTGACAGCGAAACAATGGAAGCCTTGCAACCCAATGCGGCGTTGGAGTCGTACTACCAGTCAGTCCAGCGGATGGCCCTGGGCCCAATTACCATCGCACCACGGACACAAGTCCACACATACGAGTTTATGGTGACAAAGGAGGAACACACGCTCCTGCCACTGGATAGCATCCCCGGCGATGCAGAAACACTTATCGAGAGGCAATTTAACGGGAGCTTACGGTATCGGCTCCGCTGCTGTGCTGCCGACGAGGACCGGGAGGTGACCGAATCGGATTTTGTCGTCAAGAACACCGCGTGGCCCGACAGTATTTTTATCAACTTCAACAACGAGCCCGTGTCCATTCGGTCACGTGTTCACAATGGAAAAGATTTGTCTGTCGAGCTCACGCACCGGGTCCGGGTTGGCACGAACACGCTGCAGGTGGTGATCCCGGAGTTTGGGCAGGCCAAGACAAAGCCGTATCTGCTTGGCGTCGAGGTTATCGAGACGGCCAGCCACTCGCGCCTGCTGGAGCGGATCGAAGAACAGGCTCTGCAGCCGGCAAACGTGACGGCCAAGAAGATTATGGATCGGTTGACCGCTACAGGTTCCGGGGACGAGGAGGTCATCCTGTCGGAGGAGGAGCTGTCAGTGGACCTCGCGGACGTGTTCATTCCCAAGATCTTTATCATTCCGGTGCGTGGGTCACAGTGCAAGCACATTGAGTGTTTTGACCTTTTCAACTGGCTTAATTCGCGGCCCCGGCCCCGGCCTTTGTGCCACCACCAGGCGGCGTGTTCGTGTGCCGACCCAGAGAAGCTTAATAGGATACCGACGCTGTCGGACAAGTGGCGGTGCCCGATCTGCTCAGAAGATGCGCGGCCCTGCAGCCTCGTGATCGACGGTTTCCTGCTCAGCGTGCGCACAAAGCTGGAAAAAGCTGGGCTGTTAGACAGGGCCAAATCGATCCGCGTTGCAAAGGATGGCAAGTGGCGGCCTGTCGTGGAGGAGCCCGACGCCGACGACGGCGCCGACGACGACGACGATGCTGAAGAGCCCCGTCGGAAGATCGCAAAGCCAGATCTGGGTGCGACAGCAGCAACTGCCTCGCGGAGGTCCTCTCGACCGGTTGAAGTAATCAATCTAGACGACTAGGCCGAGGGGATAGGGGAGAAATGGAAGAAGAGGCGGAAGAAGATCGGGATGCATTTTCCTCTTGTCTTGGCATTGTTCGCGTTTGCTTGTTGGATACCCATTAACGACTTTCCTTCTGCTATATATGAGATTAGATTCCGTCATGTCTTGTCTTCTGGCAGAGATTATTAGATTATGCAAAACTGGCGGTCGGCTTTCCTATCGGTCGGGTTCGGTGGGACGGTTTGCGTCCGCCGCCAGCCCGCTGGCTGCTGCGGCGCGCCCGCTGCCGCTGATGGCGTCGGCCATGGCCTCGTCGTACGACGGCGGCGGGTCCTCTTCGTAGCCGCTAAAGGCGTAGAGTGGCGCCGCGGTGTCCGTCGGCGACGTGTCTTGGCCCCATACGCTGGCGGTCGAGCTGCTATCCGTAAACGCAAACGCGCCAATGGCGGAGGCCACCCGGGGCGACATGGACCGGTTGGTGGCGATGCCTTCCGCCTCCCGTATCGGCAGAGAGTACGCATACGGATCCGTCTGCTGCGGGTACAGGTGGTACTGCTGGCTCGGGGCCTGCCGCTCGACAACACCCGCGTCGCCGCCGTCGCCTGCAACGACCGCTGCGCTCCGGTCGTCGGGCAGCGGCACCCCGTAGTCCAGATACGCTCGGGACTTTTCGCTGCGCGCCCGGTCCAAGCGCTCCTGCTGCTCCTGCTGCTCGCGGCGCTGTTGGGCCGCAAAAGCGGCGGGTATGGGCCGGCGGCGGACCACGGGCCGGGCTGGCAACTCGGCGATGACTGGGGCAGAGGAGGCAGGGAATGGTAGCGTGGTCGACGCCAGTGCCATGAGCGACATGGGGGGTGTGGGCAACGTGGGTGACATGTGAGATATGGGCGGCAGGCTGGCGCCGGCGCCAGCACGGGCCGCAATAGTTGTGGCAGGCGGCCTCGGCACCGGGGTTGGCGGGACGGCAGGGAGTTCATAAGTGTTCTGTCGCTGTGGCAGCCTCGGAGGCTGTTCTGGTCTATACTGCTGCTGCAGATTCTGTTGTTGCTGTTGCTGTTGCTGCTGCTGTTGCTGCTGCTGTTGCTGCTGCTGTTGCTGCTGTTGTTGTAGTTGTAGTTGCCGCTCTTGGTTCCTGTCACGGTATCGCTCGTGGTGCGCCTCTTGTGGCGGTAGCTCGTGGCATTGCTCTTGCGGTAGTAGCCCTTGATATCGATCGTGGGATTGCTCGTGGCGTTGCTCGCGGTGTCGCTGCTGGAGCTGCGGTTGGGACTGCTCCAGCTGCATCCGCCGTTGTTCGCGTTGGCGATGTTGGCTGCGGTAGCTGGTCGCGGCGTCTACGAGGGTCTGGCTCGGCTTGATTCCCGAATAGACGTTGACCTTCTGGAACGTGAGTGACAGGGTGATGGTCTGCAGCCCCGGCGAGACCTGGGCTGGCGGTTGATTCCGCAACGCCTTCATGGCTGCTTTCCGCTCCTTCTTCTCCTGTTTGGTCAGCTTTCCACTCGCACGGGCCGGCGGCAGTGCAAGGCCACCGCCGCTGGCGCTGCTGCCTCCAGCGGCCCGCAGCAGCTGTCCCCACGACAGCCCCAAGCGCACCTCTAGACGATACTCGCGCGCCACGTTGCAGGTCAGGAAGCTGGGAAGGACCGTGGTGGGCAGCGGTTTGTTACGCCACAGGTGGGAGGGTAGGCCAATCTCAGAGCCGACGGGCGCGTCGGGGTGCGCCACGAGGATGTTCAGGTCCGACTCGCTGGTGACGATGAACGACGTGGGTTTTACGTTCTCGAGATCCTGGCTGCGTAGATGGGTGTTGCTGACGAGGCGAGCGAAAAAGGAGGTGAGGTGGACGGGCTCGCGACTGGGCGCGAGCTTCTCGGCAACAACACGCAGTGGGATGGGCTCGTTGCAAGTGAGCGTGGCGGGGAAGGGCGAGTAGGCGGTGATGCGGACGGACGGAACCAGACCCTCATGCAGGGCGCCACGGGCATGGAGCGATTGCTGTTGAGGGGGAGCCAACGCGAAGGGGTGCAAGCCGGTGGTTGTGAGCGGCGAGCTGGAGGTGCTGGAGGAGGAGCCAGAGCCAGAACCAAGGCCAAACAAGGCGCTGGCGGCGTGGCGCAAGCCGGCGGAGGCGTCGGTCGAGAGGTGGCGGGGGCGGAACGTGAAGGAGCGCTCGACAAAGACCTCGCGGGCCGAGGGGCGCGGGCGCACGGGCTCGATGGGCAGGAAGTTGAAGGCGGTCTGGCTGCGCCAGTTCTCCTTGAACAGGCTGGGGCGCTGAACGGTGACCTTGACAAAGTAGCGGATCTCGGCCTGGCCGACGAAGCCGTTGAAGGACGGCGGCAGGGTCTGGGTGACGTGGTGGTAGAGGAGCTGCTTGGAGGCGTTCATGACTTTGATGCCGGAGGCGCGCTTGGCCTTGGCCGTGTCGTCGGGTGCGGCGCCGTCGTCGTCGTTGTCGGCTGCGTCGACGAAGCCGCCGGACCGGGCCAGCTCGCGTGGGTCGGAGCAGACATTGTTGAAGGGCAGGCGGATCTGGAAGGGGAAGCTGTGCTGGCCGGCCGGCATAAGGCCGGCCGGCGGAGGCGCGTCGCTGCCGGGTTGCGGCGGCGGATGAACCTGGGCGACGCGGTAGAGGATCTTGTGCGTCTCCTGCATGCATTGGCCGGGCGGGAGGGCACACGCAAACTTGCCGGGGTCGTCCGGGTCGGGGCGGACAAGGGGTTGGTGTTTGTAGAACCAGCCGTCCTCGCTGCCGACGGGCGGCACCTGCAGCGCCGTGTTCGACTCGCCCTCGACCTTGACGACAATGGCGCCGATGGTCTCTGGCTTGGCGAGGAAGAGCCGGACGGTGCCGCGGATGGTGTCGAGGTTTGTGTAGAACTCGGGGGGGTCGAGCAGGTGGATGTGGATGGAGGACATTGCGTCGTTCGCCTCTGTCTCACAGGGCTGCCGAGCCCGGCAGACACATCTAAGCTCTGTATCGGGCTTGCCCGGGCGTGTCGGATGCAAACCGTCTTCCCGACTGCTTCTGCTGCCTGCTGCCGGCTCCCTCCTCAACTCTCCGCCTTGTTGTTTCTGGCCCGTTGCTTCGCGCCAAGGCTTCAACGTGGGGGTGGAGGTGTTTGCGCCACCTCTAGAATGCAAGGGCGTCGCGCTGGCGTCGGTCGCGCTGGTGTTGGGGTGGTCGTGCTGGGTGGTGCTGGTTGCCGCTGGGTTGGGTGTGGGCTGTGCAGTCCAGGGCTGGGGTAGCCGGTCGCTGGTTCTTATGTATACAATGTCTTTCCCCACGTTGTGGGTGAAAAGGCGGCTGCCTATCTTGCATCTCACCTCCGGACCTTCCTCACTAGCAAAACGACATCACAAAAACAGCAGCTAACCAAAACTTATTAAGCGGCGCTAAGGCAACCAACTCATACAAAGTAAGATACGTATCTTCCGTACTCGTATAGTAGAAATCAAGTGAAATACGGGAGTACACAAACCACTCCTCATTATATGCGAGATCACCGTGTCTCTGTGCTCCTTCTCCGCCACTCTGCTTATGCCAGCTCCCGCGGCTCGTTTGACTGATTGGACGGGAGCTCGGCCAGCGTTGACGGCACCGGGCCGCTGTGGTAGTCCATGCCGGGCTTCGGCGTGGCTGCCGGGATCGGTGCAGGGGTCGCGACCCCGGCTGGAGCTGCTGCTGTTGCCGCATACGGGGTCGGGGTCGTGGGCGATACACTGGCGCCGTACGGCGTGCTGACCGCCGAGTACGGCTGCTGGCCGTAGGGGCTGTAGCCGGGCGACGGCGAGGGGGTGCCGTACGCCTGCTGCATGGGCGGTGGGCTCTGCTGCGAGTGGGGGGACAGAGGGGCCGGGCTACCGGCGGGCGCGACCGGGCTGCCAGCGCCAGCGGGTCCGACGGTCGGGTCGGCCGCAGTGGCAGGAACATCAGCGCCCGACGCAGCATTGGCCTTGCCCCGGCGGCGCAGCAAAAAGAAGGCGAGCAGACCAACCAAGGCCACACCAACGACACCGCCGACGACACCACCGGCAATGGCACCGGCGTGACTGCTCTTTTTCTTGGTGCTAGTAGTGCTCGACTTATGGGTGGACGATGCACCGGCCGACGTGGCAGAACTAGCTGATGTGAACGATGTGGATGAGGTCGACGAGGAGGACGAAGACAACGAAGACGACGAAGACGATGAGGTGATGGGTTCGGGGTAAACCTCGTCCGTGGTATGGCTCTTGGCGCAGCCGAACAGCGTGTAACCAGAGAGGTCGCCTGACTCAAAGATGTGCGTAATGCACTCGGAGTAGGTCGCATCCGAACTAACAGGTCAGGGCAAGAAGGAAAAAGGCAGCTCTTTCCTCCAAAAAAACATACCAGACTTTCGTTTGGTTGGCTCCGTCGTAGTATTGTGTCTGCGAGCGCGCCAGGCACGTCGTCACGATGGGGCATTGCGTGTTTGACGACGGGCAGCAGCCGACCATGCTGTAGATGCTGTTATAGACACAGATCTCGTCGTCGTTGCAATACAGAGGTATACCTGCAGGGGATCGTTGTGAATTTGGAAGTGGAGAGGAAGAGAGAAAGGAAAAGAGAGGCAGAAGAGGTCAACATACTGCTGATACCACTGACGTAGGCACACGTCTGAATGCCGTCACGCTTCCCTAGCACGACGGGCAGCTTGGCCGGAGTCGTGGGCGCCGGTGCGTCAGCCGCGGCAGCAACCGCCGGCAGCCCAGCCTCGTGGGGGAGGGCGAGTTGGCCCATGATGTCGTTGCCGGGGTTCAGCGAGGCGGTCTGCTTGGGCGGTGCCCATTTGGTATTGATCGCCCGCCCGCGGAACGGACTCAATCCGGCATTGGCAGAGCTGGCCAAGCTGGCGATGGCGATGGAAGCGATTACCAGGCGCGTGAAGGATGGAAGCATGTTGATTTTTTTTTTTTGGCCTGTTTTCCTTTTCAACCGTTCTGTCAGCACGCTTGCGGAATGCAGACGACAAAGCACGTTGGAACAAAGAATGGGAAAACAAGTGAGGAAGAAAGGAAGAAAAAGAAAAATCCGGAAACGGAAGAGGAACGAGAAACGAATAGGCGCAGAGTGCAGATATCGGTACCCGGGGTCGACCTACGAGCACACGGCAGGCTTGGCAGCTGCCATCTGTGAGGCTGAACTCGTATAGCTCGCTTCTTGTCCGCCCTTTGGGATGTCTAATTTAACGCTGTTCCTGACGGTTGGTGCAATCAAAATCAAACCAAAAACGCCCCCTCCCCCCCTCTACCTCTCTCTACCCGTACCCCCTCCCACAGGAAAACAAAAAGGAAAACGCAAGCTCAGTTCAACTCCATCTCAACGGCCGTGTCTTACGCAAAAATCTTGTGATATGAAATAGCACCCCCCCCAAAAAAGCTGAACTGGAGGGTCTCTTTGAATCGTAGGATCCCTTAAAGTGTCGATACGAGTGATACGACCCTTCGTCGCTACGTTAGCCATCTTTGTTGACCGGGGCAGTGCTATCTTTCGCGTGGCATAGTTGCGCTAGCCGGGGGAGGCCCACCTTAAAAGCAGTGCACCTCCCACTGGCGCAATACGTAAAAGAAACCGCCTGCACTAGCTCCTCCCGCAAGGCGTTTTCCGAAAGAAAAAAAAAACCAGTAAGATATACCAATGCCCAGTGTCAACCAACGGCAAGCGCGAAACTAATCGATACCGAGTCCCAGACAAGAAGGGTTCTCTGATCCGAGACAAAGATGAACCGCCTGGAAAAAGCCTGCCTCCCGTTGGCATGGCAGAGCCAGCCTCGTTGTTCTGAACTCAAGAGTAAAACCCCCCAGAAACATTTCACATGATTACTCATCGTCGAAAGATCCGGGAACAATTTGTTCCGAGATGGGATCTTTAATTCCGTAAAAGCGGGTCTGCAACACGTCCGCCGCGAAGGAAAAACACGTCTGGCTGCCCCTTTACCAGCGTCCGCCCTCCCGTCTCCCGTCGTCTGCGTCTTCCGTGTCTCGCCGGCTTCGAGTCATTACGCCTGTCCCTGCGCTGCTGGTCTGTCCACTCGTCTGCCACCCGCCGCTGCCATGAAGGTCGTTGCTGTCCTCGGCGCCGTCCTGGCCGTCCTCATCTACTACATTGAGACGCACCTCGACTCGTTCTACGTCTTCCAGACCGACCACCTGCACGACTTGGCGCAGCGGGCCGTGGCCACCCACGGCAACAACACGGCCGCCGTCATGCGCTACATCTCGGACGAGTTGCGCAGTGATGGCACCGTGGGGCCCTACATCAGCAAGGAGGACCAGTGGTTCTTCAACAATGCCGGCGGCGCCATGGGTGGCATGACCATTCTGCATGCGAGTGTGTATTTTCTGTGTCTTTTTATTTGCCCCGGACTCGGATCCCGTGACACGCACTGACACAGACACAAACAGGCATCACAGAGTACCTCATTTTCTTCGGCACCGCCGTCGGCACCGAGGGCCACTCCGGCCGCCACACGGCCGACGACTACTTTCACATCCTGCACGGCGAGCAGTGGGCCTACGTGCCCGGCGAGTTTGAGCGCGAGGTCTACGTCCCTGGCAGCGTCCACCATCTGAGCCGCGGCGCCGTTAAGCAGTACCGCATGCCCGACAACTGCTTCGCCCTCGAGTATGCGCGCGGTTGGATCCCGCCCATGCTCTTCTTTGGTTTTGCCGACGGCCTGTCGAGCACCCTGGACCTGCCGACGCTGTGGGAGACGACGTACGTCTCGGCGCGCGAGATGATTGGAAACCTGCTGCTGGCGAAGATCTGAATATTTAGACAAAGGAAAGGCCTAGGCCATGGCCTCGGCGAAGACAAAAGGAACGGTGCTGCTTGGCCTTGCAAGGAAGATAAAAAGGGCATTTCAGTGCTGTCCGGTGTATATTTCAGGGGCTTGCTCGCATGCGCAATGCTTGCTCCCCCGTGTAATTGTAAAATTAGCTTAATATCGGGAAAATAGAATGGACAAAGCAGGTATCCTCCAACCAAAAAGCACAGCCTCTCTAAAACAGGGACACGTAAGGTACTCCATACTCCAACGGGAGACACAGAGTAGCAAGTTCTACTCGTAAGTACACTGGAAGTACGCTGTGAGCTCCATCTTTGTCGACCCCCCCCCTCAGCGATCTGACAGTTTGGACGTTTTGTGCGGGGCGACCGACAGAGGCGCCTTCCTAAAAAGACAACCTGCTTCTTGGCTTATCTCCTCCATAAAAGTCCATGATTTCATCTTTCGTTTCTTTATCCTTTTTTCTTCTTCCGCCTTTTACCTTATAGTGCGTGCCCGACTCATTCTCCTGCTGCCGCCTTGGATCACATTCTTCATCAACCTTTTTTTTACTCGTGGTTACGGGACCTTTCGTTAGCTTAGCAACGGCCATGCACCAAAAACCAGCCAAGCCCGCTGTGTACTCCGACTACTCCACCACACGCCAGCAGTAATGGATCCTGATCTAAGTGCTAGCATCACGATGCACCCGCACCCGTTTCGGCTGGACCACTTCGCTTCTACCCGGTCGTCCACGCACACGCCGCCGTCGTCCGCCGCAGGACCCTCGGATGGCCAACCCGACAGCATCCGAAATGAGGTCGACGATGGCGAGCACAAAAATGCCTCGAGCACGGGCTTTGAAATCAAAGCCGACGTGGACGACGCCACCGTCGAGCGCCATCCCTCCACCCACCCCGCCAGCCCCGACATGCTGAGTCCCTGTGTCACCATCGCCGACGTCGAGGGTCAGATGACATCCGTGGGGGTTGCCGGCCACCTTCCGCGCCTCTCATCCCAGGACGACCCGTACGGCTTGGCGTCGGCCTATAAGACAGACCAGGACCTGCAGCGAATCCGGTCGACGGGTGCGAGGAAGCGGTTGGCGGGTGGCAGCGGCAGCGATGAGAACAGAGCGGGTGGCAGCGTCAGCAATGACAACGGCAACGACAGCAACGTCGGCAACAGCGTCAGCGGAGACGGTGTCAAGAACGGTCATAGTCTGCTGGGCCTATGCTTGCCGCTATGGTTCCGCTCGCTGTGTTCGGGGTCGTTGCTTCCGGCACCGGCCCGACGGGCGCTGCAGACAAAGAGGCTACGGGGCTTCTACAAGTCGCAGAATGCGCTTATTGAGAACATGCTCAAGAGCGTCGAGGAGCACCAGGCGCAGGCGCGGCAGGAGCAGGGCGATGACAAGGTGCGATACCGCATTGCTGTTTGGGGTTCGTTTGCGGCCAACATCGTTTTGGCCGCGCTGCAGTTGTACGGCGCCATATCGTCCGGGTCGCTGTCGCTGTTCACGACCATGGCGGACGCCATCTTCGACCCGCTGTCGAACGTGACGCTAATTTTGTCGAACCGTGCCGTGCGCCACGTGGACCCCGCGCGTTTCCCGTCGGGCAAGGCGCGGCTAGAGACGGTGGGAAACATTGTGTTCTGCTACATCATGACGGCAGTGTCATTTATTCTCATTGCCTTCTCGATCCGGGACCTGGCCGTCGGCCGGACCGAGGCGGGGAGCGACCTGAAAACATTTCACCTGCCGTCGGTGCTGGCGGTCGCGATTGCGTTTGGGACCAAGTTGGCGCTGTTCTTCTTCACATGGACGATCAAGGACCGCTACAGCCAAGTCGAGATTCTGTGGCAGGACCACCGCAACGACCTGCTCATCAACGGCTTTGGCCTGCTGACCAGCGTGGGCGGTAGCAAGCTGGTGTGGTGGATTGACCCGGCGGGTGCAGTGGTGCTGGGCGTGGTGGTGGCGACGATCTGGCAGCGCACCGCGATTTCCGAGTTCCTGCTACTAGTGGGCGTAGTGGCGCCCGTGGATATGCAGCGGCTGATCACGTACGTGTGCGTGACACACTCGCCGGCGGTGCAGCAGATCGACACGGTGCGCGTCTACCACTCGGGCCCGCGGCTGATTGCTGAGGTGGACATTGTCATGGCCCAGGACGCGACGCTGGGCGAGACGCACGACGTGGCCGAGGCGCTGCAGTCGAAGCTAGAACAGTTGCCTGACATTGAGCGGGCGTACGTGCATGTCGACTATGAGACAACTCACAAGCCGGAGCATGCGTATAAGAAGGATCTATAGGGTGTGGGATGGTCAGTTTCTCCTGGTGTCAACGTTGTTTAGCGAAACATTTGTTTAGCCGGGCCGTTTTCTCCGGCAAAAACCGCCTCCGATAGCGATTGGGTGGCTGGGAACGACACGCGTTGTTGGTGTCGTCGTTTTGCGGGGAAAATCAACCGCATGAAACCCCTCTCTAATTGGATCGTGAAGTTCCCCCGCGATGAGGTCTCGTGACTGCTCGAGAAGGCATGCGGCCACCGCAATCTTCACATCGCGGAAGCTATGTAAGATATCTTTTTTACTCCGTATCTTACAATTTCCCACTCACATCGCTTCTACCCCATAAGAAACAGATTGAAGCCCACACAATCATGATCTTTGTAGAGAACGCGTAGGATTCTGAGCCGCCAGATTTGTAGGAGTACGGAGTCACATACCGCGCGCTCATGCCACCTCCCGTGCGCAGCCGCTGTCGTGCCATCGCGTCAACGAGTTATTAATCTTACAGAAAGCAAGGGGCAGCCAGGGACACTGGGGAAAGCGGAGGGCATAGCTCCCCTGTCGTCTCCACTTTACCGAGCTCTCTCGTCAGGTTCCTGTTGCACCCCGACACCGGGCCTAGGCCATTTTGCTGCCGTCGTCGTTTCGGCAGCCAAGCGTCAGTCAGCTGCTCTTTATGGCATGCTTCGTCGATCCTGCCTTTTGTCGCCTGGCTTTCTTACCCTTTTTTTCTTTTTTCTTTTCCTTTCTTCTTTGCTTTTCGCACTCTTGGGTTCTCTTCTCGTTTGCTCGCTGTCTTGTCCCTCGTCTTTCCTGTTTCCGACACTTCTCGTATTTCTCTGGGCCGCTGTTTCGGTTCCGCCGCTGCGTGTGCAATTCGTTTGTTTTCTTTCCTCGTATGTCTGCGACCGTCTGCTGGCCTTCTTTGTGCGCATCCTGTTTCCTACCCCGCGTTTCTTGCCTGCTGCCGTTTATTCTTCCACTTGGTCGCGGATATCGCATCGCTCCTTCCCGGGCCCCGAGCGTATGACCGCTCCGTGAGACGTATCTTACCTCGTGCACGATCACTCTCGTTTCTGGACAAAAACGTCAGCTCGGTCCCACGCTCGCTCTTTCTGACCCTGGTATTTCTGGAATGCTCTTTCCGGGGACACGATCTCGCCCTTTCCCGGACTGCATTCCATATTTTTTCTTCATCCGAGTCCTCGTCTTCTTCCTCCACTCTCGTTTCTTTCTCTCTATCCAGCCTGCTCATCACCATCCGTTCGGTCCGCTCCATCCGGAAGCATTGTCCTTAGCCGACCATGCCCTCAAACACCGGCAACGATGTCTACGCGACGGTACGTGTCGGCCCGGCTCCCCCCCACACACCCAATCGGCCGCCCGGCAACTAATACTGTCCCACGCAGCTTCTGACGAACGACGCCTACTTGCCTGGTAAGCCAACCTCCTCCGGCAGCGGCTGCACTCTGCTAGCATGGTCCCTTCTCTTTTTGCTAACGAACCCCTCTCCCAGGCGCTCTTGTCCTGGCCCATTCTCTCCTTGACGCAGGCACCACTAAGAAGTTGGCTGTGCTGGTCACGCTCGATACCGTGTCGGCCGAGGCCGTTACCGAGCTCAAGGTGCGCTTGCCTCCCCAGGCTGCCTGCTCTGTGCCGCTGAGAGTCTGCCCTTCTTGCTGTACTCGTATCTTGCTAACCGCACCAGAGCGTCTTTGACTACGTCTTGTCTGTTCCCCGCATCCAGAACGAGGCCGCGCCGGCCAATCTACACCTCATGAACCGGCCGGACCTCCACTCCGCCTTCACCAAGATCAATCTATGGAAGCAGGCGCAGTTCCGGAAGATCGTCTACATTGACGCCGATGTTGTTGCGTACCGTGCGCCCGACGAACTCTTTGACGTACCCCACGCCTTTGCAGCCGCTCCCGACATCGGTTGGCCCGACTTGTTCAACTCTGGTGTTATGGTCCTCACACCCAACCTGCACGAGTACTATGCCCTCGCCGCCCTGGCCCAACACGGCGTCTCTTTTGATGGTGCTGACCAGGGCCTGCTCAACATGCATTTCCGCGACGCCTACCACCGCCTACCCTTTACCTACAACGTCACGCCCTCAGCCCACTACCAATACCTGCCCGCCTACCGCCACTTCCAGTCTACCATCAGCATGGTACACTTTATCGGTGCCGACAAGCCTTGGTTCCAGGGCCGTTCGGCATCGACTGGCAGTGGACCGTATGACGAGATGATCGCCCGGTGGTGGTCTGTCTACGACCGCCATTATCGCCCAGTTGTATGTACTATCCCAATGCCGCACAGCGCTCCTCGACTCTCTCGTAGCCGTATCCCTTTTCGCAAGCTAATGGTTTTTTTTCCTCTCTCACTAGACCCCGCCGTCGGACGCGGCCCGGAAGGTTCCCAGGATTGTCCAGTATTTTGTCAAAGGAGAATTTCAGCCCACGGTGACTTACACACTAACCTCTGCCGAACCATCTCTGGATCTTGGAAGCACAACTTACGGTCAGCAATTCGAAACCCTGCCACCACCTCCGTCCCAGTCGTTTTCTGCATTGCCCCCTCCCCCTGCTTTCAATTTTCCACATGACGCTCGGGAGGATCGTATCCTCGACCTTGAACCACCACAACTACACCTGGATCATGGACTCAGCCACCACCATCACGGCCCTCAGGAACACGGTCCTTCCGGAGCTGCCTCTTGGTCCAATTCCCCCCCTCCTTCGTCTCCATTTCTGCAGGACACACCTCATCCACCCCATTCCACGTCTACGTCTGCATCTGCGTCCTTTTCTGTTGTTGAAGCGAACACAAACACTGAGACTCGAGAAGACCAGGTTTCTGGTCCACGACCGGGAACGTCTCAACCTCCGGCTCCTGAGCAAGAGCCCTTTTCGCAATCAACCTGGGATGCTCAATGGTATGTTTTGTCCCAGTAGAAACTGCCAGCACACGTTCCTCGGAACACCATGCTAACATATGCCTCTTTCAGGCAACCGCCGCCTGCCAACGCCAAGCCGGAGGCACTGAACTTCCCGCAGACCCACTACGAGATGTCCCATGATGTCACCCAGTTCGTTCCGCCAGAGCGCTATCCGAGTCCTCCCCGTGATATGTGGTACAGCGTACCCGTGGGGGGGCCGGGTCCGGCCTCGCAAAAACCGGCCACCATTTTCCCATGGGAAGAGCACCAGCCAACACCAACGCGTGTTTTTGCTGAACCGCCTTCGGGTCACCGAGCTGAGTTCTCCGCGGCCGCAGATTCGTGTTCCACGGACCTGAAGACGGTGCCTTCCACTCCGCCCATGCCGTCAACCATCCGTGCACTGCCGCCGTCTTCGTCTGATCCTTGGGCGAACTTTACCCATGTTAATGCCTGGGACGACGTGCCGCAGATTGAGCGGTACGTCGATTCCTTACAGAAGCAACATCGCCGCGCCGAGAGTCGTAACAAGGCGCCCGGCAAGTTGCATCTGGGTAGTTTTGGCGGCAGCAGTGCTTTTAGAGGAGGTGACGGCACGGCCGCTGATGGTGCGGGACGCTTCAGGCGTGGTTCCAGAATCACCGACTTCCCCAGCGAAGTTGAACGGCCCAGTCTACCAGTCACGCCAGCGCCGATTCGTCGACCAAAATTTTGGGGTGGTGATGGCCCTGGCGACGATGACGCTGGTGGGCAGCCCAGGTTGCCGGCCGCCGAGGGCGTGCCGCAGCAGGTCGACTGGGTATGTGTGCATGGGGTGGCTTGGACGCCTACAGATTGCCTCTGTAGTATCACTAACCTTCTTCGCAACGGTAAGGATCCGTTGACACAGCTGCAGAAGCTGGCGCAGACGCAGCCGGAATTGCTGCTGGAGAAATTTGGGCTGGTGGGAGAAAAGGGGGATAGCGGGCAGCAAGGAGACAGTGGCAACGGTGGCGGGTCCAAGAGTCTGCCGTCGCAACCAGCGTCGGACTATTTGGATATGGCGCCGTCGCCGACATATGTGGCCGAGGCGCCCGTGGTCAGTCCTACACCGGTAAAGCCAGGCGGACAGGAGACGAGCTCGGTGCGGGACATTCACAACACGATGAGCAGCAGCGGCAGCAGCGGCAGCTTGCAGCCGACCGTGTCTCCATTCTTCCCCGACATGGATATGGAGAAGCCTTCCTATCTTGGGCCCGGTATCGTGTTCGAGAAGGACGGGGGGGTTCCTGAGAAGGAGCAGACGGCCGCACTGCCGTCGGAGGAGGAGATGGATGTTCTCGATACATGATGGGTCTGCATTGTTGTGGCTTGGCCATTTAAGTAGTTTGGACATTTGGAGGGGTTATGTGTGCGCTTTGTTTTTGTTTGTGTGGTATCGCCAGCTGTTTAGCCTGTTTACGTGTACTCAAATTTCAGGATTTGCTTTCCTTTCTTTACCAGGCCATCGTCGTGGACATCACCACCACTTTTCAAACAGCACCTGTTCGGGCGGCAATCCAAGACCGCCTCCCGGGGCAGTAGGGGGTGCCATCAAATAGGCCACAAAGGCGTCGGTCATGTCCGGAACGCCGCACACGTAAACAAACACCCGATCTGTGGCCTGCGCTCCGTCGAGACCATCGCCGTGGACTGCTGCTGCCAGGTCGGCTGTGCCGATCCGCCGATGAACGGCAGATGGCGCGCCTGCCATGTCGCGATGGATCCTGTCGGCGTCGTCATTATTGCCTCCAGTAAAAAATAGGTCCAGGCGTCCGCGCACGACGCCGCGTCCAAAGAGCGCCTCAAGTCTAGACAGGAATAAAATACCGTGGTCGGCCTTGTTTTCGCCTGGCGCCGTCGGCGTATCCGCCACATCGCTGCGCACAGAGTACAAGACGTGCATGAGCGGAGACGGACGACCTTCCGCGCCAGCCTCGGCGAGGGCACTGACCATGCTCATGATGGGGTTGATGCCGACGCCGCCTGCGACAAAAACGTAGCGCGCGCGCGTGGCAGGGGCATCACGAGCGCCCTCGGGCGGCCACACGAAACTGCCGCCCACGCGGACATGCAGCGTTTGGCCAAGCGGGGATTGCGCGCTGACGCCCCCGCCTTGGTCTGTTGCCTCTCCCCACAGCCAGGTGGCGGCCGGGTTGTCGGGTGCGCGCTTGACAGCCAGCTCGATATAGCGTGGAGGAGCTGGGTCATCGTCATTATCATCATCGCCGAAATTATATTCCTGGCGCCTTGTCCCCGTGGTGGCGCGTGACGGCGCCGAGGTGATGGTGAAGCCGCCAGCCTTTGGGATACTGGGACAAAAGGTGTCGACCCATTGGCCGGGGGTAAACTGGTTCGTACCTTTAGCGAAATGGTAAAAGGAGCGCACGCAGATGTAGATATAACACAAATGAATTACCTTCATGTCGGGCTCTTCGGGAGGGATATGGAGCCGCAGGAGGCGGATGTGCTGGCCAACAGGGGTGCTCTTAGCAAGGACAACGGGTCGGAGAGACTGATGCAAGAGTCAGCTTGGGTTGTTAGTGCCGGGTCGAAGTCAAGCATACATCATCTCGTGGCTCGTGGACTGTCCGCTCAATGTGGCTCTCTTTGGTTGGATTCATATTCTGTGTTTCCGGTGATATGTTTGCCAAACTGCGCCGAGATGACGTGCGGCAAAGACAAGGAAAGCGGGTCTCCTGATCAAACGTTCCCAAAATACGGAAATCTCTCAAAACGTCTCGTCTATATCACCGTCGTTCTCGTCTGCTGTCTGACTTTGTAGTGCCGAGCTTGCTGCCGCAAGATCCCGGCTGCGAAGGAAAGGAGAATCGAAATCCAGACTGCTCCCGTGCCGTCGGGACCGTGGACTTCCACGGCTTCGGGGTGACAGGTTATGAGAGTAGCCTCGCATATGTAATTTTCTCTGCCACTGCTGCTCATCTGGCTGCCGTAGATTCTGCGGATTAAGTGGTGGCGGTTTGACTTCGCGCTTGCGAAGACTGTCTGTGAAGGGAAACACAAGGAGGGCCTGCGGCTGTGTCTCGGCCGATAGAGACCGGTGCGAAGACGACGCCGGCACGCCTGACAGCCAACTCACCTCTCCTGGACTGTTATGCTCCGACAGCGTCCCGCAAAATATTGCTTCCAGCTTGGTGGCAGACCCCAGCTCTATGGTGTCGACAGCGAAGCCGTCCTCGCCGTTGGCGTATGCGCGAAGCGATGACGAAGTAGACGCAACTGATGCGCCTCTTGACCGGCAAGTTTGAAAGGACCCCGCATCGCTAGTTGTCTGGTAATATTTTTTTTCACTGTTCTCGCCTTCCACCGGGCTTTCGGCTGGTCGCTCAGTGGCCTGTACTGGAAAATCTGGCAAGGGCCGGCTTGGTGCAGGTCTCGCCGACAAAGTAACGGATCTGCTCGGCGGTTGGGAATGGCCGAGTCTGGACATTCTGCCTGATAGCGAGCCGCATTCTTCTTCTTCTTCACTCCGGTCCAATGGTCTGTTTTCTTTCTGTGGCTCAAAATCCAAGCCTTTCAACTCATTGCGGCGAGGGGATCTCACGGGAAGGGGTGGCGGCGCCTTGTCGGAGCTGGGCAACGGACTATCTGGGAAATTCACAGTTTTGTAAGGGGCCAGATGCAGCAGCCGCAAGTTGGCCCAAGAGCGATAGTGAAAGCAGAAGGAGGCATATGGAGCATCCTTGGGGTCGAGCAAGTGGTAGTCGTAGTAGCGAGAGTCGTGAGGATTATCCAGCAGGCCGTTGCTGACGAGACTGGTTGGGTTAGCGAAGGCACGAAAAAAAACAAAAGATGATGATCCTTATCCAAACAGATACGTACGCAATGCCGTAGCGGTCGCCTCCACGGCACGGGCTCGGTTGAGCCGCCCTCCGTCTCCGCGCCCTGGCCCGCAGCACGCGCACCTCAATAAACCCGCCGTCGTCGGCCACTGAGGAGGCGGCGCCTGCCCCGCTCGACACGAACCGGAAACACCGCGACTCGATGCCGTACTCGGTCATCAGCGCGCCATGGTCTTCGAGCTGGTAACGTTCCGAGGGCGCAAACAGGGCATGGCGCGCGGTGCCTGTGGCCGTCTTGGCTGGGTTGATGCCCCAGGACACCACGCCGCAGCCGTTGATGGCCACTTTGAAAAAGAGGTATTTTGCGTCAGCCGGCGGCTGCGTGATGGTGTAGCGGAAGTAGAAGTTTGCATCTAAAACAATTCAGCAAGCAGTTCAGCCTCGGTTCAGCCTTGCTGCGTCGGATTATAACGCCGATCGTCCTTTCGCTTACCTGGGATAGATGGGATGTAGACAGAGATAGTGGGATCAGCATGCTGGGCTGCCACGCTGGTTTGCCGTCGAAGCCGAGGACTGAGAAACCCCGGATTCGTTTGCCCGTCGGAGCTCCCGGGGCTGTTGGTGGTGCCATCGTTGTTGTTGTCTGACGAGAAATTACGAAAAGGCGCAGACGACCCGTCCGGATGGGGAAACTCTGGGAATATGCTGTCGTCCGCGGCGACAATGGATAAGCTGATGCCCCGGAAGCAAGGCATGGTGATGGCGTGGGGGCAGATCAACTGGATGGTTAAAGGAAAAGGAGAGACGTCAAAACGTGAGGGGACAGCAGAAGAGGAGCGCGTCATTTTGCAGCACCGCGTCTGTAAAAAAAACGCGCTTGGGAGACTGGACTGGCAGGAGCCGCCGCCTGGTGTTCCTTCCGCTTCCGGCCGCACAGAAGCGAAGTTCGGACCGGATGACTAAAAAACGGTACATACAACCCCGTACCGGCACCGGCGTCGAGGGCCGGGACCGGAGCCGGGGTCGAGATGAGAGGAGCGACAAAGAGCTGTTGCTGGTGGGTGGACGCATACCTGGGCACATACAAGGAAGTACACAATGCCAGTCATGGGAAGCCATTGAGTGGCCCAGAATCCCTGTGTGTGAAAAAGAAGACACGGAGAGTTGCCGTCGCTTCTCGTGGGATATACGTCGTATTCATGAACCATTTGCATTTCCTGGAGAAAAGTAGAGACATCATGTCCCTCTATCAGTCCGCGCGCATGCCGGCCGGTTCCGGGCCTCGTCGGCGCACGCCCCGTCCGCACCGCGACTTGGCCGCTTCTGCCTCCCCAGCCCACCGCTGCACCCATGATTGACTCTCTCAAGATGAACCGAGCACCTTTGCCGTGTCTTCTTCCTTCCCTAGCAGGCCGAGGTTCCGTATCTGCCCCGCGTTGGGTGCCCCGTCTCGTGGCGTGGACGCCTCAGCTTTCCGCAGCGCCTGCTGCAGCGTCCGCACGCGCGCGGCCTGGAATTGTGTAAGCATGCAAAGCAACAAGCCAGCCCGCAACAATGCGACATACCTCCTTCTTGTGGTGCAGGCACTCGTAGTAGTCCTCCAGCGCCGGCGCGCACTTCTTCCGGCCGGCGCTGTCTTCGCCGCTCGAGTTGACAACGTAGCAGGCAAGCATCTCCTGCCAGAAAGGAAAACACCGCCCCGGGCCTGCAGTGCGATGGGTGTCAGCAAGCGATCTGGTGTCATTTGTCTCCCCCGGCCTCGGTCTTTTTGGCTTCCTCGTCTTCGCTCTTCTGTTTCTCTCTCAGCGCCGGTCGATCGCACGTACCTCCGTTCAAACCGTATCCGGACGCCATAGTGTATAGCGCTGCGGTGCAGTAATCAATTGGTCGCGTTCCTGGGTGCTCGGGGGGGCGGAGGAGGGGGTTGTCGTCGTTCCAAAGCTGCGGCAATGTCGTTAGATCGGGGTCGTTTCCTGGTGGAGGACAAAGCTGCAACCGCACCGCCACAGCACCAGCCACGTTAAGCAGAATTCCGGCGCTTGCAAATGGCCACACGCCCGTCATCGCTAAAAGCTCCACAAAGGCCCCCACAGCTTCCGAGCTCAAGACACCTACGTTAGAACTACGTCGCGACTACGGCTCCGTTCTCCAACCTCGACGACTGGACGGCGACACCCGCTCTCGACCACGCAGCCCACAGCGACATGCCCACATGATGGCAGCCGCTTTGTCGCCGCCCAAAGTTGTCCTTCTCGCCGCCCACCTCGCCGCGACCGGCGACGTCGCCGGCCTGGCCGCCGTCGCCGCCGGCCACGGCGAGGTCCTGCGCAAGCCGCTGCTGCTGCGCCTGCTGCTGACCTACCTGCCTGCGCACCTGCCGACCGCGTCCTATATTCCGCTGCTGCAGAGCATTGACACTGGCGACTATGCCTGCTTTGCGCGCCTGACCGACCCGGACCCCGCGCCCGTTGCGCCGCTGTCGGACGCACAGGCCGCCAAAAAGGTGAAGAAGCTCCAGCTCCAGCAGCTTGGCCTTCACGATGACGAGTCTGCACAGCGTCCTGATGAGGATGCTGCCAAAAACGAGGTTGTCGACAGCGACAGCGACACCGCCGCCGACGACGACCTCGTCGCGTTTCTTATCCAGCGCGCCTGTGCCGTCGACAGCGGGGCCGGTGCCCTGCCAGACCTGCCTGCCCTTGTCGCCCCCTTCCTCGACCGCTCCAAGCGCCTACGCACCTGGGCTGTGTCCACACTTCTTCCCCTGCTGCGGCGCAACTGTGAATACTACCCCGAAAGCCCCATCTCCCAGACACTTGCCGACTTTGAGCACCTTCCCGACCGCCTTGCCGTGGCCCAGTTATTGTCACAAACAGGTCAGCACGGGGATACACGCGGCAGCCGCGGCCAAACCGTCGTCCGCGATCTACGCGGCCTGGTTGGCCCGTGGCTGTACAGCGAGAGGCGGTGGCCGAGCAGGCAACAGCAGACCAGCAGCACAGAACCACCACCCCCCTCAGCGATACAGGCGCTCTGCCCAGGCTGGGAAGAGGTCTTGCAATGGCTTCTAATGCAAGCGGCCCAGCCGTCAACATGGCCTGCGGCCATCCGAGCTGTGGAGCAGTGGGATGGTCCGGCCGACGTGGACCTGGGCGGCCTCGGCACCGTGTGGCTGAGCGACAGCGAGCAGGCCTACCTGGAGAAGCGCTACGCGCGCGCAGCACTGGCCTGTGTTCTTCTTGTGCCGGATGCGTCGCAGGACGCTCTTGAAGCCGCCCACCGCGTCGTCGCCAAAATCGCCGAACTCCTGGACCACGACGGCATACAGCCGTTTAAACAGGCCGTCGCGCAGCTCAAGCCAGTCCCGCTCTTGCCGGGACTGTCCCAGGGCGACGGCAGCGCCAGTGCAAGCCTGCTGCAACTGTCGCCGCAAAATGCCGCTCACTTCCTCCGACACGACCTCCTCGACGAGGCCAATCCCTTGACCGCGCCCGTGCCCGCAGCCACAGAACTGCTGCACGCGCTCCTCATCAGTGCCTCCGTCCTGGGCCACAGGGGCAATCCGCACACGGTGCGTCAGGTGGCAGACCTGGCCCTGCTGCAGAGCGAGCGCGAGCAGAGGGCGCTGGCCACCAAGCTGCTGCGTTGGACCACGGACCACGGGCCGCAGAGCGATGCCCACTTCTGGGCAAGCACGCACAGCATGCTCCAGTGGCTGCGGGACTGGGGCGCGGAAGAAGCTGCAGAGGAGACCGGTCAGAAAGGGGATGCCGCCCTTCCAGCGGCCGGCGTCCTTGGCCGCGTTTCCAAGGATTTTCTCGACACAGAGCTTCTCAAGGCCTCTCTGACCAAGTCGTGCTTCTCTTATGCTCAGACGCTTGTCGACGACTCGCTGTCGGCACAGCAGATCCAAGACGCCGTGGCAGCTGCTGCCATGAGCGCTTACGACAGCGCGTCCAATCCGAATCGCACTCGCGGTGGCCTGAAGAAGTGCGATGACATGTACGTTGTGGAGGAGAGCTGGACAAACAAAAATGACGCTACGGGAGCTGACCAAACTGTATAGCATTCATGCCCTCCCCAAGGCTGTCCCGCCCACACTCCCGGTCGTGCGCCAGACCGAGGCCCTGCTCGCGGCCACCCACTCGCTGTGCGACTACCGCCTCGTTCTCAAGCAGGGCGAACCGTTCACGCCCGTCGTGCTGCGCGGGCACCCCGACCCCCTGTCGATCCTTGGCACGGTTCTCGAGCAAAATCCCGGAAGCTACACCAGGATCCAGGACCTCTTCGGCGTGGCCGCGCACCTGGTCGAGGCTGGTTTGGTCAAGAACGGGAACAAAGCCCCGGCAACGGCCGAGGCTGACATCCAACAGCAGCGCACTCTCGCCGAGCGCCGCATCACTGCCATGTGCGTCGAGGCCGCGCTCAATGAGGACGACTTCGAGACGGCCTACTCGTATGTCGTGGGCCGGCTGGCGGAGACCGAGGCGGCGGTGTCGGCTGCGGCATCGGCGTTGGCATCGGCGTCGGCTGCGATCACTGACACCTGGTCATGGCGCGCCGCCCTCGCGGCGGGAAAGTACCGCCGCACCGAGCGCACCGTGCGGCCCACGCACCTGGGCCTTGCCGCCAGCGCCAACCTCGACATCCGCCACCTTGAGCAGCGCACCACGTGCCTGGCCACAGCGCTGCGCATCGCGCCAGCCGACACGCTGCACGAGATCCTGGTTGCGTACCGCCGCTGCGAGGAGGAGCTCGAGGCCGCGGTGCGGGCCGAAGACGAACAGGAAACGGCGTGGGACGACGAGGCCGACTGGACGTCGTGGCAGCAGCAGCAGCAACCAACACAGACTCGGAAAGCCTTGCCGCGGTCACAGAACATGCCGGGCGGCTTTGGCGCCGAGCTCGGTGGCGGAGAACGCAACGGCAGCGGTGGCGGCGTTCCGCTGGCGTCCTGCATGGCGGCAGCTGCCCACCAGGATGCCCTTGCGCCGCTGCCAGCACCAGGGGCCGCCGGTACCGCCGCAGACGACACCCCGTTGTCGCTGTTCGACCTGTCGCGCGCAACGGCCCGCGCTGCACAGCGCAACCTGACGGCACTTGCGAGCCTGCGACAGACGCGGCAGCTGGTCGGGCTCGGCGACGACGGCGGCAACGGCGGCGCGGGCAATGCGGCCGCCGAAGACGACTCTTCCGTGTCCTCGGCCATGCACGTGCGCAAGCGCGACCAGCTGCGGGAGGCCGCCATGGGGACGCTGACGTCGGGCGTTGGGTGGCTGATCGGGGCGCAGCCGATCAACCGGACTGCCAGCGGCGGCAGCCATCGGGCCGGCGAGTGAGAGATGGTTTTCATGGGACAGAACGATCAAAGAGGATGGCTACAGCAATAAAGCGAGGCGTGCTGGTTGTACGGTTTCTAAATATTGGTCTAAGATCCAAGGTCTACGAGTACGGGAGAAACACAAGGCTTACTTTACTCACTTACCAGACGCCAGACTAAGCAGTATTCAAAAGCTCCATGCTTCGCATAGACTTGGCAGATGCTTGGCGTGTTCGATCGTTGCAAAGACTTGTTCGCCTGACGCCGACGCAGACAGGAAATCGTACCGAGATTGCTTTTTCCCGTTTGCTCGCTTCCACCTACCTTTGCGTACCGCAAGTCGCCTGTTTGCCGTCACACAAAACAGATACCGCGGATAGTCAGAGCAACAGCGTCGTACAATGGCGTTTGGAGATGGGCAGAACCGTTTGCCGTGCTGGTGCATCCGAGACCTGGAGGCTCCACGTCCAACGGCAAAGATGGCATTGCCTCTTTCACGAATGCCTGCAGAAATGGGCCGTGTGGTTGTCATGCTGGGTCGGAGTTCTGTTTGCTTTTATGCAAAGCAGACCTGGCGGCTACGGGGGCGTGTACAAGGCGAAAAGGCGAGCAAGGCGAAACATGACAGGTGACAAATTGGGTTCAGTGGTGGCAGCGAACGGAGATGGCGTACGCGGAAAGGCGCGATGGGGCCGGGCATCGACACGACGCGTACAAGGGTGCTGGCGATATCTCTTCGGCGGGGTGCTGCTAGAGGCGCAAACAGGAAGAAGAGAAAACGAAAACGAAAAAAGGCGGGAGTCCTGAGAGAACCGACGGGATGACTCGAGGCGACGGGAGTTGAGAACGAAATAATTTGCCTGGCTGACGATAAAATGCCGGTCCTTTGCTGCTGCTAGCTGCGCTGGTGCGTTGCTTTGCCGCTTTCTGTATTACTGCAACAGCTGCTGCTGCTGCCGAAGCAGATGCTGATATCTTCCGCCGTACTACCCTCAACTGTCGAACGACGACGGTATGTTTTTTGTGGGCGAAAAACAGTCCGCCGATTGAGACTGAAAGGAAAAGACGAAAAGAACACGGAAGAAGAGAAGAAGAAAAAAACAGGAAGGGCGACTAGATCCGAGAGAAAACAACCCCGATGAAACATGCGTGTGCCGTGCCGTGCTGGCGAAAACACAGGTTTGAGAGTCGAGAAAAGAATAAGAAAGCCGTGCCGGTTTGTTGCCCCTCGTCCGGACTCCTTCCAGGCAAGGGCTGGAAGGAAGTCGTGTGACTGTATCTCTCTCTCCATTTTTGATTTTTGTCGCTGATGCTCCAGTGGCACCACAACCGCAACCCAAA
Organism: Ceratocystiopsis brevicomis; assembly: GCA_002778105.1. Lineage (NCBI taxonomy): Eukaryota > Fungi > Ascomycota > Sordariomycetes > Ophiostomatales > Ophiostomataceae > Ceratocystiopsis > Ceratocystiopsis brevicomis. The sequence goes on from PCDN01000007.1 coordinate 728,972, forward strand.
GTCAAGAAAAACAAAGAAAAGCCGGACAGAAATACAGAAAAACAAAAACCCTAGGGAAATCTGCAATAAGGAGCAGGTAAGCAGTCGAGTTGCCCTCGCCTTCCAATACAAACCTTGACGGGTGGGAACAAAACGGCACTGCAAAGGCGGTCATGAGAAAACTCAGGCACTGAGACAAATTTCGGAATTAGTATCCCGAATGGCACCCGCATTGGAGACAGGAGAAACCTACCGCTGGCTGTACTCCCGCTCGCGAGGGGGTGCGTCCGCATAGGCGGGCGGGCCAGGCGGGCCAGGCTCGCGGGAACGGGGACCGTCACGGTCACCACGGTCGTAGCCACCGCCACGGCGATCCTCACGCGGACCGCCGTAACGTTCGCGGTCTTCGCGGGGCCCGTCGCGGGGGCCGTAGCGGTCTCCGCGGTCGCCACGTCCCCCGCCACCGTACGGCTCATCACGGTCACGGCGATCATAGCCGCGGTCCTCGCGGAAGCCACCGCGCTCACCGCGCTCGCCACGGTCTTCGCGGTCAAACCCGCGACCGCCTCCACCACCGCGCTCGTAACCGCCACGGTCGTAGCCACGGTCGTAGCCACCGCGGTCACCACGATCATAACCGCGGTCTTCGCGGTAACCACGGTCGTAGCCGGCACGGTCTTCGTAACGACGATCGTAACCGCGGTAGCGGTAGGAATCATCCCGGCCACCACCACCACCACCACGACGGCGATCGTCAAAACGGTCAAACCGGCCACCACCACGAGCGTCTGATTCTTCCGAGTTAGACCGAGGGGACAGAAGAAAGGGCGCGATAAGGGCTGGTCATATGGCAGACAGAAAACATACCTCTCTTCGGCGGGCCAAAGTATTTGCCAGGCGTGGGCGTGCGAGGACGCGCGCGGCGCGCCTTCTCAATGCTCAGCGAGCGGCCTTCAACCACTTCGCCCTGAAGGCCATCACGGGCCGCATCAGCCTGGTCGGAAGTAACCATCTTGACGAAGCCAAACCCACGCGACTCCTTGGTGTGCGGGTCGCGCATGATTTGGCATTTCTCGACCTCGCCGTACTTCTGGAACATGCGTGAAACCTCGGCTTCCGTCAGACGTGGGTTGATGCCCGTGACGAACAGGTTGGAGCCGGGGTTCACAGCGCCATCCTCGTCACCGCCCGTGCGCGACGATCCAGCATCGTCCTTAGGACTGCCAAAAAAAAAAAACGTCAGTATCGACGGACAATAAACATCCGATGGTATGGAAGGGGAGCAGGAAATCGAACATACCGGTCACCAGCTCCAGGTGAAACGGAGCGGCGCGGAGCGCTCTCCTGGGCCTCGTGGCTGTCATCCCGACGGGGCGAAGGGCTGCGACGATCGTCACGCTCATAGGGAGCCGCATCGTCTGACACGTTAGCAGTTGTTGCAGTCAAGGCGAGCGCAAAGATGCGCGACGAAGAAGAAGGCGAAAAAAAATTCGGACGCGTCGTAAAATGATCTGCCGACGGAACTGGACGAAAAAAACATACCATCGAAGCGGTCGCCGTTGTTGGTCTCGTAGTCCATTGCCGTGCTCGCCATCTTGAGATCGTGGATGATGCGCGCGTTGGATGGTGATGGGTTTTGTGATGTGGTTAGGAAAAGAAAAAACAGGGGAGAACGGCAAGGCAAAATGGCGAGAAAAGGGAGGCAAACAAAGAAAAAAGCGGGACCAGAGCTTGGGGAATGGATTGAGACTAGTTCAAGTCGGTAAGACAGCTGAGGAAGATGGTTTTTCCTTGCCCGGTGACTCAAGTGGCGGTATATTATCTGGGAAAGAAGGCTGGGTTGGCCCGTCGCGAGGTAGGGACGACTCGAAATAGGAGTTGGGACGGGAAGGCACAGGCACGCGACAGGCCAGAGGGAAATGAAGGCAGAGCACGTGCAGAGGTTACGATGTACGAGTATAAAGTAGGATCTCGTGCGTAAGATACTCCGTACGAGTAGCGTAGGGTCCCCTGGCAGCATAAAAGTTCACTATGGAGTAGCCACAGGGCTCAGAACCGCTAATGCAGACTACGATGCAACGCTCCCCATTCCACCGCGCAGCCCAATCGCATGCCGTCCTGGCCGCTCACGACACGACTGCACTGCAAGGTCGCCCGGTTGTCTGGATGGTCGGCTTGCAGCAGCTCCCAACGATGCGCGGCCCGTGCTGCTTCTCGTGGCCGGATCCGAGAGTGAGCTAGGCCGACAACGACTTTTTTTCCCTCAAAGCAGAGAGCTGAGAGCAGGAGGGAGGGAGGTATGGCGGACGCGCAAGAACGGAATCCGACCGCAGAATTAGCAAGGCCTTCGACTAGGCTTGTGTTCCCTCGCATCTTCCTTTTGCCAAGCCATCTGGACGCAGAGGCGCTGCGCCAGCTAGAGACGCAAATTCCGACGCGGGTCCAAGACCCCAGCACGGCCGAGATTTTCCTGGGCCGCGTGACGAAGCGTGAACGGGCACTGTTCGAGCTGCGGAGGCTGAGCATCGAGACAGTAGAAGTCCGGACCCCGGCGACGCGCGCCCTCGCCCAAGCCGAGGCAGAATTACGTACCCAGGCCCGGGAACGGGCTCGCCGGGCGACAAAGCGCAAGAAGGTCAGCATGCAGCTGGCACCAGCAACGGCTTCGTCATCAGCACTGCCCATCGTCATTTTGTCAAGCTCGTCGGAGGACGAAGCACTGGTGCATAAGCCAAAATTGCCAGGGGAATCTATGCCTGATACTGCCACGATCAGAGTTGTCCAGCTGGCGTGGTTCACAGACTCTCTTTCGCAGAACAAGGTTCTGCCTCTCGCAGGCTATGTTGTTTACGAAGGCCGCAAGCGACTGCAAGTATCGGACCCGGTGCCGACACCAGCACCAGCACCAGCACCAGCGCTAGCACCGGCAACAGCGGAAAATGCAGCGGCAAGAGTGGAAGGGATTTTGAAGCGGGCACGGGAAGATGCCGCAGACTTGTCTCGGCTGTCTTGGCTCGGTCCGCATGGCGGGCCATCGCACAGAAAAGTGTATGCAGCCCCTGTGCACGAACCGGCACGTGCCCGGGCGACAACGCCGGAGCGTGACGCGGATAGCGACGAGAAGGAGGGGCAGGCGTTGCCGCCAATCCCTGCCTACCTGCACACCGTGTATTCGTGCCAGCGGCCGACACCGGTACATCCGCCCAACGAGCGGTTCGTTGAGGTGTTAAAGCGGATCCGCGTGGCGCGCGTGCTCACGGGCGACCGGATTGGCGTCCGTGCATACTCAACTGCTATTGCGTCGGTGGCGGCGTATCCGCACATGCTGTCAGCGGCTGCCGAGGTGGCACGGCTGCCCGGGTGCGGTGCCAAGATCGCGGAGCTGTATCGCGAGTTTGCCGAGACGGGCGGCCGCGTGCGCGAGGCCGACGACGACGACACGGATGTGCGGCTGGCCGTGCTGCGGCTCTTCTACAACATCTGGGGCGTGGCAGAGACGACAGCGCGCGCGTTCTACAACCGCGGGTGGCGCGACCTCGACGACGTTGTCGAGCACGGCTGGACGAGCCTGACACGCGTGCAGCAGATCGGCGTCAAGTACTACGACGAATTCCAGGAGCTACTGACACGGCAGGAGGTGGAGGCCATCGCGGCGCGGGTCCTGGCGCACGCACGCGCGCTGGATGCGGGCTTTGAGATGGTCATTGCGGGCGGGTATCGTCGCGGCAAGGCGCTGAGTGGCGACGTGGACGTGATCCTCAGCCACCGCGACGAGACGGTGACGGAGCTCGCGGTGGCGCGGCTGGTGCTGTTGCTGGAGCGGGCCGGGCTCATCACCCACACCCTGTCGCTCAGCACGGCCAACTCGGAGCGGGGACAGGAGGCGGTCCACTTGCGCGGCGGTCCCAGTGCGGGCATGGCGGCGACGACAGCAACGGCGGCAGCGACAGCGACCGCGACGGTGACGGTGACGTCGACGACGCCAGCGACAGCGACCGCGACAGCAGCATCGGGGAAGCGCGGCGGCAGCGGGTTCGACACGCTGGACAAGGCGCTGGTGGTGTGGCAGGAGCCGGCGGGGAACGACGAGAAAGCGACAGGCACGAAGCACAAACAGGCCAACGGCAACCCGCACCGGCGGGTGGACATTATTGTGTCGCCGTGGAAGACGGTCGGCTGCGCAGTGCTGGGTTGGAGCAGCGGCACGACGTTCCAGCGCGATCTGCGGCGGTACTGCAAGTACGAGCGCGGGCTGCGGTTCGACAGCAGCGGCGCGCGGCGGCGGCTGGACGGGGCGTGGGTGGACCTAGAGGACTACGCGCGCGACCCGGCGCCGGACATGTTGACGGCCGAGCGGCGGGTGTTTGCGGCGCTGGCGCTGGAGTGGCGGCCACCGGAAGAGCGGTGCACGGGATAAATGCCTGAGCCACCATTAAAGGCGTGCTCAAGGCCGAGCACGCAACGAGGTGCGGCGAAACCAGGCTGCGACGGGAGCAAATCAGACGTTGCTAGGGCCCGTGTAGGATCTTATTTTGTTTGCATCGCGTCTACTGTCTTGCATCCAATTTGTGCATCCATGGACGCTACATGATACTCGGGACTTTTGTGACAGTGCGGAGTGGAGCTGTCGCGCACATAGAAGACGGTGGAAGGCGGCGCAGCCATTCTATCCGTCCACCGGCCCGGGAAGTAAATTCGTTGGAGAGTTTATTGATCTGCCTTTGTAAGATACGTGTGTGTCCTGGGAGCCTGCTGGACTGTGGAGAAGACAGACAGCATATTAAACGGCTGGTTTCATTTTTCTCCTTCCTTTCTTGCTACCTTGACAGAACAGATTCTTTTCTTTTGCTGTCAAACTTGCACGTCCATTCGATTTCCCTTGTCCCCCCTTTACCATGTCTTTCACCATCCCATCCGAATACGGGTATTGTGTCTCCTCCTCTCCTTCTTCCTGCTTGCTCTCCAATCTAACTTTCTAGCTATGTCCTTGGAGCCGCCACCGCCTCCGTCTTCCTAGTCTCCTACCATAGCATCCAGACAGGCATCGCGCGGAGAAAGGCCAACATCCCCTACCCCAACACCTACGCGCCCCACGAGGTAGCTATCAAGGATGCGGCGGCACTGCGCTTCAACTGCGGTAAGTTGTGTGTCTGCGCTTTGTCTCTGACCAGAACGCTTGCTGACTCAGAACAGCCCAACGTGCCCAGGCCAACTTCACGGAGAACTACACCGGCTTCATCGTCTCGCTCCTCGTCTCCGGCCTGGTGTTTCCCATTGCAGGCGCCTCTCTCGGCTTCGGTTGGGTCGCGTCGCGGTTCCTGTACGCCTACGGCTATATCAACAGCGGGCCCGCGGGTCGCAACATGTAAGTTGTGCTCAGGAGCGAAGCACACGGCCACGAGAAACTAACAGAGCAAACCAGCGGCATCACGCACTTCTTGTGTCTCTATAGTCTCCTGGGCCTGGCTACATACGCGTCCTACACTCTCGCAACCTTGTAGGTCAGAAGCCCTGGGTTTTATAGGGGTGTAATCGCCACCTGAACTACGAGTACGGCGTAGTGTTTCTGTAATCGAAATGCCTAAAAAAAGGCTTAGTTGCCCTGAAAGTCCCCTGTAATTGTGAACAGGTGGCTTGTTCTCCGCCCCACTGCCCTGGGAGCTCCCACCACTGGTATGTACATAGCAGGCAGCCCTCCGGCGGGGCAGAAGCAAAAGCCACAGGCTGGCCGTCCCTCCTGTTTTCCGCGTCCTCCTTGAAAATCCACTCCACCGCTATCTCCCATCACATCACCACCCCAACCAAGCACACCCCATTGCTTGCCATCCCGCCGTCTCGCTGCGTCTCGCGCTGCCTTGGCCCCTTGCTGCCTTGCCTGCTGGGTTTTGCTCCGCCTGTTCTTTGGTTGGATTCGTCTGATCTCGTCTGGCTTTGGCGCATCGTCCCCCGGACGCCACAACGACCTCGGGCCTCGATCTTGTCTTTCCTCCCTTGCCACGACAGCCGACCGCACGACCGGCCAGCCGTACGACCCCATCGCCGCACTGCCCATCACCGAGTCCACGCACCGCGACCGCCTGCAGAGTCCTCAGCACAGCATGGATTACGAAGCTCTTAAGGAGCAGTGGAGCGAGGTGGAGGAGCGCGATGGCATCCGTCTGAGCTGGAACGTGCTTCCCAGCACGCGCATGGTGAGTTGGAGCAATAGGAAGCAGGTCCCTCTTATTTATGCAGCGCACTGATCCGCTGTTCTCTTGCACAGGAAGCCTCCCGCCTCGTCGTCCCCATCGGCGCCCTCTACACTCCCCTGAAGGAGAAGCCCGAGACGCCGCTGCTGCAGTTTGAACCCGTCACCTGCAAGGCGCCCTGCCGCGCCGTGCTGAACCCGTACTGGTGCGTATTGACAGGACCTTCTTTTGACCCCCAGGCTTCCGGACTCTCCAGACTAACCCGCTGTCTGTCGCAGCCATGTCGATTTGCGCGTTCGCCTCTGGACTTGTCCCTTCTGTCTGTCGCGCAACCCGCTGCCACCACATTACAAAGATATCACGACCAATGCCATTCCGCCCGAGCTGCACCCCAGCAACACCACCATCGAGTACGGGCTGTCGCGCCCGGCCCAGCACCCCCCCATCTTCCTCTTCGTGGTCGACACCTGCCAGGAGGATGACAGTCTGGACGCCGTCAAGGAGTCACTTATCATGAGCCTCAGCCTGCTGCCGGAAAACGCGCTCGTGGGTCTGATTACCTTTGGCACGACGGTACGTTTCTTCTTCGGTCCTCTCCCATTCTCCCACTCCGATCTAACCCCTCCAGACCCAAGTCCATGAAATCGGCTACACCGAGTGCGCCAAGTCGTATGTCTTCCGCGGCAGCAAGGAGTACACCCCCAAGCAGGTCCAGGACATGCTCGGCCTCGGCCAAAACACCATGCGCCCCGGCATGCCTCAGCCCCGTCCCGGCATGGTCGTGGGCCCCGCTGCCCGCTTCCTCCTGCCCGTCCAGCAGGGCGAGTTCCAGCTCACCAAGGCGCTCGAGCAGCTGCAGAAGGACCCCTGGCCCGTAGCCCATGACCGCCGCAGCCTGCGTTGCACCGGCGTGGCTATGAGCGTCGCCATCAGCATTCTCGAGTCGTCTTTCCAAAACTCGGGTGGGCGCATCATGCTCTTTGCCGGCGGCCCCGCCACAGAGGGCCCTGGCATGGTTGTCGGGCCTGAGCTGAGAGAGCCAATCCGTTCGCATCACGACATTGACCGCGACACAGCCAAGTATCACAAGAAGGCCATTAAGGTACGTCTAGCTCCACATACATTGCAGGCTGCACGGTGTCTTTCTGCGCAGCGCTGACAGCCCGCATCCAGTTCTATGACGGCTTGGCCAAGAGATCGTCCCACAATGGCAACGCCATCGACATCTTCGCCGGCTGCCTTGATCAGGTCGGCCTTCTGGAGATGAAGGGCCTGTGCAATTCGACTGGCGGCCACATGATCCTGACCGACAGCTTCACATCGTCCATGTTCAAGCAGTCGTTTGTTCGCTTGTTTGAGAAGGACGGCGACGACAACCTCTTGATGGGCTTCAACGCCGTCATGGAGGTCTTGACCACTAAGGAGCTCAAGGTCACTGGGCTGATCGGCCACGCCGTCTCGCTCAACAAGAAGTCGACGTCTGTGGGCGAGACCGAGATCGGCATCGGCAACACGTGCGCTTGGAAGATGTGCGGCATCGACCCCAGCTCAAGCTTTGGCGTGTACTTTGAGATTGCGCAGGGCGGTCCGCAGCCGCAGCTGCAGCAAGGGCCGCAGAAGGCGCTGATGCAGTTCTTGACTTACTACCAGCACTCGTCGGGCCAGTACCACTTGCGCGTGACGACAATTTCGCGGGACCTCAGCGGCCCCGCGGGCGACCCGACGCTGGCGCACTCGTTTGACCAGGAAGCGGCCGCCGTGCTCATGTCGCGCATTGCCGTATTCAAGGCCGAGGTGGACGACGGGCCGGACGTGCTCCGTTGGGTGGACCGCATGCTGATCCGGCTGTGCTCGCGCTTTGCCGACTATCGCAAGGACGACCCGTCGTCGTTCCGGCTGGAGAAGAACTTTACGCTGTACCCGCAGTTCATGTTCCATCTGCGGCGAAGCCAGTTCCTGCAAGTGTTCAACAACTCGCCCGACGAGACGGCATTCTACCGGCACGTGCTGAATCGCGAGGACGTTTCCAACTCGCTCATCATGATCCAGCCCACGCTGGACTCGTACACCTTTGACCAGGACGGCGGTCAGGCCGTGTTGCTGGACTCAACGTCCATCCAGCCGACGCACATTCTGCTGCTCGACACCTTCTTCCACATTCTCATCTTCCACGGCGAGACGGTGGCCCAGTGGCGGAAGGCTGGCTACCAGAACCAGGAGGGCTACGAGAACTTTGCCACATTACTGGAGCAGCCCAAGGAAGACGCAAGAGTATGTCTTCCTCCCGGTGTTTTTCTTCTTTCCTTTCTCTGGTGTGTCTAACACGCGCAGGATCTTCTCGTGGACCGATTCCCACTTCCACGGTTTATTGTGTGCGACGCCGGCGGGTCGCAGGCGCGGTTCCTGCTGTCCAAGCTCAACCCGTCGACGACACACACGTCCAACGCCTACGGCGGCATGGGCTCGTCGTCGGCACAGACGATCTTTACCGACGATGTGTCGCTGCAGACCTTCATGGATCATTTGATGAAGTATGTCTTTTCGTGCCCCTTTTTTCCATTGTACTCCATCATCTCTTCTAACATGCATCTCAACAGACTTGCCGTGAGCGGAACCAACTAAACCACACGGGCGACGAAGAGGCTGGGACACCTAGGGGAGCGAAACAAGCGGGGACTGTTTACAAAAAAAAAGCCATTGTATTTCACGAAGTGTACTTGTGTAATTAATGGTTTGAGCCTTTCTTTCATTCGCACTCTGCGCGACTAACAGAACAGCGACTGTTGAAAGCGGTCCCACTCCATGGAATACTTGCACGTGACCGTTTATGATACAAAAAATTACCTAGCCCTGACGTCTACCGCACACAATCTTTTTTTTTTTGCGCCTAGGAACCGGCGCTTCTTATTTGCGGACGGCCAGCAGAGAAGAGGGGCCCTTCCCGCCCAGCCAAAATCGCCAAACTGATTTTTCGAGACTATTTTTCTTCCTCTCCCCGAAGCCCGCTCGCTCGACGATTTTGCTACCCCTTCCACCGCAAACCCGTCGAGGCCCTTTCGTTCCTTTTCCCTTCTCTTTCACCGTTTCAATACAACCGCCAAGATGCGTACGTGCTCTCCCGTCGGAAACAGAGGACGGTGTGGTTTTTGGAGAAACTTTTGCTAACCTTTTTAACAGCGCCGAAGATTGATCCGAATGAGATCAAGGTCATGTACGCATTTCCCGCTCCCTTGGAGGCCCCCTTGCCGAAACGCTCGAACGAATCGACCTGCGGAAACGAACGACGATTTGGTTCCCCAGCAGAAAGGAGACACAGCTAACGCTTTTCCAGCCACCTGCTAGCGACCGGTGGTGAGGTCGGTGCCTCGTCGGCGCTGGCTCCCAAGATTGGTCCTCTGGGTCTGTCGCCCAAGAAGGTCGGCGAGGACATCGCCAAGGCCACTGGCGACTGGGTACGTTGCAACAAAAGGAGGGGAGGGAAGAAGAAGAATAGGGGACCGCTGCTAACCAGACCCTCATTTCACAGAAGGGCCTGCGCGTGACGGTCAAGCTCACGATCCAGAACCGGCAAGCTGCGGTGTCGGTTGTGCCGACGGCGTCGTCGCTGATCATCCGGGCGCTGAAGGAGCCGCCACGGGACCGGAAAAAGGAGAAGAACATCAAGCACAACAAGTCGGTGCCGCTCGACGACATCATCGAGATTGCCCGGACAATGCGCTTCAAGTCCTTCTCCAAGGAGCTCAAGGGCACCGTCAAGGAGATTCTCGGCACCGCGTACAGCGTTGGCTGCCAGGTCGACGGCAAGCCGCCGCAGGCCATTATTGAGGCCATTGACGAGGGCGAGATTGACAGTGCGTTCCCTTCGTGCCCCTCCGATCCTTTCTTTCCACTGCTAACAAGTCCCAGTCCCGGAGGAGTAAAGCGCATGTCTTCATTCGAATACAAAAACATAAAAAGAATGAAAAAAAGGTAGAAAAAAAATGCAGGGTGAGACGCGGCCTTCTTTGCAAAGGGGGGGAGGGGTGTATGGGTTTTTCTTTTTGGCATTCTTCTCGACCAAGGAGTTTATTTCGGTTTTCTTGTTGTTCCCTCCTGCTCCCTTTTTTTCTTCTTTTTTTCCTGCAAAAAAAAAGAGAAAAAGAAACTTCCGTTTTAATCCCCCGGACCCCCCTCCTTGGATCACCTTCCCCCCGCGAATACCCTCGCCCTTTCTCTTCACCGGCACAGCAAACCCAACCGACTGAGCGATCCCTTCTCCGACTTCGAAAAAGAAGAACGAGAGACAGCGAAGAAGGCCGAAACACGAGAAAAATCCCAAGAAAAAAACACGCAGGAAACCAACCGTGGTGACTTGAGGATCGTGTGTCCTCTCTCTCATCTTTTCTTTTTCTTGTGTCACTCTCCAACACTCCTCGCTTTCACTCTGAATCCACCATTTCTCCTCCATGGTGGCTTCAATTTTGTGCAGAGGAAGATTGATCTATACGTAGACAAGTCCTATTACTCACCGCGGCTCCCTATATTCCCTATGGAGGCCGAGGTCCATCATACAGGCCGATATCTCTTTTCCTTCCATCCCCAACATCCCTGCCCTTCTGTGGCCTGTTCCCTGTTTGCGGTTGTCCTTGTCGGATGTACGCACTCGTAGGAAAGAACGGGATTTCAATCATAATTCGTTCTGGGCGTCGTATATGCGCCTGGCAAGAAAAGACTAGTCTTATGGACGCCTCCTTAGACGACCAACTGGTACAAAGACCAGCTGCTGCTGTCTCGCGGTAAAACGCCGACGCTCTTGGCTTGCTTCCCTACCCGTCCCCCTATCCCCCCGTCCCAAAAATATCATTGTCACCAAAGACAAAGAACAACAAAAAACCCCCCGATAACGAAGCGACAGTCGTCGGTCTCCGGAGTACAGTCAAACAAGCGCCACCAGCCAGGAAAATCGAACAGCACCCTCAAAGGTAAATGTCGCCGGGTGTGCCCGCAACCCACCGGCGCCATGCCTCCTCGTAGGCATCCTCCAGGTCCGACACCCAGCGGCGCGTGTCAAACAAGCCGCACGTCCACTTGTGGTGCCACAGGAGCTCTCGAATTTCGGACAGGCGCCCGGCGCCCTTTCCATACACTGCGCCTCCGTTGCTGCCGCTGCCCGCCATCTGGTATGTCAAGCTGCTTGCCAGCTTGATGGCCTTCTGCTCGTACTGGCTCTCGTCCTCCGCAATCAGCTCGGATGCCGTTTGCCGGCCCTCGTCCGTTTTAGGTAGCGCCCCCTTCAGCACCGACGCCGCGATGCGCGAGCACATCTTGTATTCGTACCGCGGCAGCGTCACTAGCGGCGTGCTCGACCAAAGCACGTCGGCTGCCGTCGTGTGCGCGTTGCACTCAGGCGTGTCAAGGAAGAGGTCGCAGACCCGTGCACGCGTGATGTGCAGGTGCTTGGCAGCCACGTCCGTAAAGATGATCCGGTCTGCCACGTTATGTCCCGCCCACTCCACTGCGGTGGCTTTCAGATTCGCCTCGCCGAGTTCTGGAAACCGAAGTAGCCACAGCACCGCATTGGGCACCCCGGCAAGAATCCGCAGCCAGCTTCGGAACGTGGTCGGGTCGATCTGGTTTGTGTCAGTATGTGCGCAGGCCCATTTGTTGCGTCCACGGCGATAAGGGAATGGACCTCCGGCATACCTTGTACAGCTGGTTGAAGTTGGCCAGGATCACGGTGTCGTCCGAGAGATGCGGAAACAGCTCCTTGCGCATCTTCCACCGTCTCTGCTGTTCGTCGTCCCACGTCAGGTTGCGCTCGCTCGGGTCGGCCGACTGCTTGTGGTCGCAGCAGAAGAATGAGTCGCGACTGTAAATAATGTTCTCCGAGTAGATCCACGACTCGCCCTCGGACGAAGATTCGTCCCGAAACACATCGTCAATGTCGACATTCCCTCGATGGGGTCGCAGAGTCGACGGCGGCACAGCGGTGGTGTCAGCCAGGAGGTAGTCGCACCACTCTGCCCCGAGCGTACCAGCAAAGCCCATGAACGCCATCTGGATTGGTGCCGGTCGTGCCGCAAAGATCTCGTTCCGTGCTCCACGCGTGTAGCCGTTAAGGTTGACGAGGATGTGGATACCATCCTGGAGAATCTGCTCGATCAGGCGCTCCGGCGGCCATCCAGTCACATCCCGGAACACCGGTGCTTCCTTTTCAATCTTCTGACGGTGGAAGGAGTTGTCGCTTGCGGTGGTTGCATAGCAAAAAGCCTTTGCGCGTGCTTGGTTGTGGAATCCGAAGACTGATTGCATTCTAGAAAGTTAGCTCCGACCCCAAACAAATAACACAAGAGAACGAACAGAACGTACAGATGCGCCAAAGGGTGGTTGTTGAAGTCAGACGAGATATAGCCAATGTTGAGCTGTGGCTCCGGAGGCGCCGGCGGTGCGTAGACGGACCCAGACAACCACGACGAACGGAGCGTGGAGCATGAAATTCGGAGCGCGTTCCGCTGCGAGATCATGCGTACCTCCTTCGCCGGCAGCGGACACGTAAACGTGTGGAACGGAAGCACTGTCGGCGCGCCGGGATCCGTGAGGCTGGCTGGTGGCCGCGGCCGCGCATAACCCTTGGGCGACTCACCGCCGCGGACGTAGCGGTCCAGATACCAGCGACGCATAAGGACGCGCGTGGCGCGCTCAACGAGCCGAACCACGCGCAGACCTTCCCCTGCCTCTCCAGACCACTTTTGTAGCTCGGCCTGCACGTTCAGTGTGGTGTCGTATGCACCAACACCAAGATCGCCACTTGCGCCGCCGTCTTCCGTGATGTCCCTGATAGAACCCGTTGCCTCCTTCATCTGGCTCTCGAGCATGGCTATCCCGCTGTTATCCAACACCCCACGACCCCAGAACATGCCGTCACGCAGCTGGCGACCGACAATGTCCACAACCCGCTGCATCAAACCGCTGCCACGGCCAAGCTTGCGGACATCTTGGAGCATGCCGTCGTCGCCCACGTGCCAGCGGTCGTATCGGCCATTGTAGAGCACCACGCCGCCGCGGCCTCTCCAGTCGCATACGGAGTTGAGGGCAGTGGACAGCCCACAGACAGCTTCAGCAAAATCCGGATTGGCGGCGACTGCGCGGCGGTAGTACGCGATTGCATCTGCAACACGGCCACGGTCTTTCACGGCGTTGGCGAGATTTGTCAGGGCAATGTCAAACGAATCGTCGCAAGCAACAGCCTGCTCGTACATCTTGATGGCGAGATCAAGATGGCCAACATCCTTTAGGAGACTTCCTAGATTTGTGTGCAGGTGCACATGCTTTGGATCCAGCTGCAAGCCGTAACTGTAATAGGCAAAAGCCAATGCCACACCACTTCCTGGAGGGATTCCCGACGGTAGTGTACAGCCATTTTGAGGGAATAAAGTCGGAATTCCCCCCAAAGCGGGTGGTAGCTGGTGCAACTGCGGCAGATTGTTCATTGACTGCCAGGAAGCCTGCTGAAGTGCCCAGATCTGCTGCTGCTGTGCCTGTAGCTGCGCCTGCTGCGCTTCAAGGCTCTGCGGTTGCTGCGGCTGCTCAGGCTTCGCCGGCCGCGACGGTTGCACGCTCGCCAGTAGGATACCGACATTGTTTGCAGTGGATGGACTCTCCTGGAAAGACATGGACAAATAGTACAATACCAGGATGTCAGCCACAGCTGGGGCTGGGGCTGGCCACGATTTCAGCGCGCAGGCAGAGCTCGCCATTCCGTCTTGAAGGATCTTGGCGAGAGACAACAGAGAATTACTAGTCGTTATAACGCCGGCTTTCTGTTGATAAACATCGACAACGTAGCGAAGGCCGGGAGGTTGTCCGCCGGTCGACGAAAACACCAGACGTGCAGTCAGTTTGGCCACGTCTGGGGGCAGTAGGCGTAGTTCTGATGAGCGTCGCGGCGAGGATAAGCTGTTGTTTCCAGTCGTCACTGTTGATACTGCTGCTGGTTCCGGGGTGGAGAGTGCGGCATGAATTCGCTGAATGAGATCTTGCGCGCGGTGGAACTCCCGACCAACACCAATCAATACAGCCTCCTCGTAGGCCTCGGCCGCGGAAGAAATGTCCTTCAGTGCATACAAAACGTTTGCCTTGGCATGGATCAGAGCCAGAATCCGACCGTTGTCGTGACCAGGCAAGGCGTAGCCACTTGAGCCAAAGCCTGGCTGCAGCCTGTCCGCCTCAGAGGAGTGCGCATGGACGAACGCCTTCTTGGAAGAAGAGGAGACTGCAACATCCTCTTCGGCACTCGGTCCCGGTTTGGTGGAAGCTTCACTGCTGGACCCTGTCTTCGGCAGGCGAAGCTGCCTTTGGACGTAGGTTATGATTTCAACGGCTTCCCGATGCCGGCCGGCCGCGGATAAGACAGTGGAGAGCATTTCTGTTGGCTCTAGGTAGCTGGGCTTCGTGCGGACCGCCTGCAGCCAGGATTCAATGGCTTCCTCGCGACGGTCCAGGCAATGAAGGGTCGCGGCGATGTTCGAAAGGATTTCGACGGAATCCGGGCGCAAAGCAGAGATTCTCTTGAACAACTCCAGAGCTTGCTCGAAATGCTCCAAGGCGTAGTGCAAGCAGCCGCCCAAAAGCATGCCCTCAACCCATTTCCACCCGCTTTGCTCGCACAGATTGGCAAGAAGGTCCAAGACAGCCTTGGCCTGTACAGCCAGAGGTGCTTTCTGTGTAAAAATATCGTGGCTCTGTGCAAAGTAAGGATCGTGGCCTTGGGTGGATTGACCCGCCATGGCCGCCGCAGCTGTAGATAGCATAGGTTGCTGGGCAGTATTTTGCTGCTGGCGCTGGCGCTGGCGCTGGCGCATTGACTCCGCAGAAAGAAATGGGACAGAATGCGTCTGTTGCTGTTGCTGGCTGAACTTCGTCATTTTTAGCAGCGGACGGAAACTGGGAAGTGGTCTGCCGTGGAACGAAGTTTTGGAGTGCGCGTGGTACATTAAAAGGTCAGCATAGGTCTTCTCCGCGTGAGCCAAAACGCGATCCTTGAACTGGAGAGGTGCCTGGATATGTGCATCCCCGGAGACGGGGACGTTCGAGTGGGACGCGCTATTTGGGGGGCCCATAGAGAGCATCCCCAATGCTTCAACGGGTGTCTGCGGCATGTTCAGGCCATGCATGCTGGCAACGGGTGCATTTTGGCCAGGAAAGTGAGCAGCGCTCTGGACGGCCATGGGGAACGCGCCGACGCTATCTGGGTTCGAGGTAGCCATAGCGAAGCGAAACGAGGTTTGCTGGTTGAGGCTATGTGCCTGGTGCGTATTATTGACATTCAATGCGGCAGGAGGAAACATTGGCTGGGCCGTAGAAGCGTAAGCACCGTCGCACATGATGTTTTGTGCGACAAACCCGCCATCGTTGCCGTTGCCAACTTTTCCACTGCTATTGCCACTGCTGTTTCCGATTGTGTTGATAATGTTGGACAAAGGATACGGATAAGCTGGTTGTCCTTGGAGCAAAGCACTGTCGGGCCAGAAAGGTGGGGGACGAAAAGAGACAGAGTTGAAAGCAGTTGGTCCGGGGGACGTCTGGTATGCGGGCGCAAAGACAGGCTGAGCAAACACAACGTTGCCGGCGTTTGGTCCACCGAGTGTCTCCAGAGGTGGTACACGAAGCGAGCCTGCTTGTAGTAGGTCTGTCTGTGGGAGCAGCGTCGGGTTGCTGCCGCCTAGGTTGGTGCTTGTGTTTTGAGCTGCACCAGAAACCGCAGAAGATAGCGTTGTTTGCCATGGTGCGGGTCCCGTAGAGCGGGCGCTGTTTGCAGAGGTGGCACCCGTAAGGTGCTGTCCTTGGTGCACCTGGACATCTTGGTATTGAACAGGAGAGACCGGAAAGATGTTGGACGAAGCAGACATGGCCATCTGCTTGAACGGAGGCGGGCCGGTGGCAAGGCCAGCAGGAGAACCATCGTATCCGGCGTCGATTGTTCCACTGGGTGTTTTTCTGCGGAGCTGGTGCTCTTGTAACCGTTCGGGGAGATGTCCGTACCCAAAGCCTCCAGAGTCAAGTCTGGGGTTGATGTTGCGTGGGTGGGCTGGTGAGCTGGCAACAGCTGTTCCGGCTGGCGCAAAGTGACGTCTCTGGGGGAAAAGGTTGTGCTGCGTCTGCAGTTGTTGTTGAATACGATGCTGCTGCCGGAGCTGGAGCTGGAGCTGGAGCTGGAGCTGGCGTTGATTTTCGTTCAGCTGGTTCTGTTGATACTGCTGGTGTAGCTGGTGTTGATGGAGGGCGGCAAAGTATTCGGGTTTGAGATGGGCATGAAAAGGAGCCAGGGTGTCATGCTGCGGTATATGAACAGGCTGCTGGCGCAGCTGAACTGGTTGCTCCATGTTGAGTTAAAAGTGAGGGGACCCAGGCTGGTGGTCCAGCGTGTCTTCCGAGATCGCCTCGTATAATGTCCGTCGTGGTCTCGTCAATCGTATTGTGGCTCGTCAGCCAGCCGTTCGTCACTTCTTCTAGTCGTCTATCGCGTTTCAATTCGTTCCTCGGTGTCTCGGTGTCCCGTTGTCTCATTAACTCGTTGTCGCGTGCTGCGTCGTATCGTCGATCGCGATCGTTTTTCTTCGCTATGTTCTTTGCTCCGCTGTGCCTCCTCTCAGCTGCACTTCCTAGGTCCCTTGCTCACGAGGGTGTGTTACGGCCGTCGGTATGTAAACGACGCGTCGCAGCCGCCGTACAGGCTGGGATGAAGGAGAGAAGAACAGCGAGACATATGAAGACGGTGCAAAAAAACGAAAGTACCCGACTGATGGGGGGCAAAACTAGGATCGACAGGGGACGATGGAGAAGCGGAAGAAGACAAGATGATGAAGACAAAAGAGAGAGAAGCGGAAGAGGAACAAAAGCAAGGATCGGTCGATGCACAAAGATTTTCAAACATGCGGAGGCATGAGATGTACGGAGTACCAGGCCTGTATACGAAGTACGGAGTACGACGTCAGCGGGGCACATCAGCGGGGGCCGTTAGCAGCAGGGGCCGTTAGCAGGTGCCGTTAGGCCTAGGTGCAGGCCTAAGGTGCCGCTAAGAGCACTGGTGGCGGCGCCACGGGAAAGAGACGCTCGGGGCAAGGACAGATGCAAAAAAAAACGAGGCAGGAACAATAGGGCTGCCAAAAGGACCATCCACCGGTGAATCGAGCCTTCCGAACATGGGCCATTCTATTTACGAGGAAGGCATGACCCACCGGGGACGCGTGGTCAAAGGTCCTTCCGCTTTTTACAAGCAAGCACTGACGGTCAGAGAATTGTGTGTGTGGAGGAGGTGGGACGGGCGCAGTAACAGGGAAAGTGCGGCACGCCACTGGCCGGCGGCAGGGGAAAGAGCGACGACACTGGAAGCTATGGACGCTGATTTGTGGATCGCGGATTCCTTGAGCGTTGCCATGCATGCGTATCTTTGACTCTAAGCAGTGTGTGAAGGCGGCTGAATTATATGTACATATACAAAGGTAAGGGCTTTCAAGACTCGCTAAAGCGGCAGGATTAGGCGACTGGCAGAATAGGCCCGTCGGTCCTCATCTTACTCTGGTCGATCAGACAGGGTAGGCAAGAGCGGACAATGCCGCCTGTCTTTCGGCAAGTTACGAGGTAAAATGGTCGGCGAATTTGGGTAGAAATATCGCGCTGTCAAGTTTCTTGCGACCCGTAGGGTTTGCATTGCCAAACTTGGCATCTCCCCACTCCCAACAATCTCTCTCTGCATAGACGCGCCGCTATTCCACGCTAAATGGCGCGTCTGTCTAGCGGTGTTGACGAGACTTCGCATTAACGAGAGCACGAAAAGCTTTTAGAACGGGTGCATGGCCTTTTTTTTCTTTTTTCTTTTTTTTGGGGGGCAAGTCGCGACACAACAGAGTTTTTTATAGGTGTTATACGCCGAGGTAAAAGACGAAGAGGTGCAAGGGAAACGGATGAAACACGTCTAGGTTACCCAACCCAGCTCGACTCGCCTGCGGGCTAGCTTGTATTTTCCTTGTCTTGCTGTGTCTTGCTTGCATGATGAGGCGTCCCCGAGAGCAAAAGCTTCTTGGCAGTCAGAGCAGGCTAGGCTTCGTTGCACTCTGCTCCCTACTCATACGCTCGCTGTCGCCTCTGCTGGACCCTTTCTCCATGACCGTACCCTGGTCAGAAACCGGGACACCCGACCTAGAGCAGCCCACGAGTGTGCAGAAAATGGCTAACGAACGCTCCGCTCAGCCACTCCAGGCAAAATCAGTGGCAGCTGTCAAAGCAGTTGTCGTCGCCGTCTGTCGTCTGCTGCTGTCTGTCATGATTACTCATCCCAGAAGCTGAAACTGACACTTGTGGGTCTTTTCGAGTTCGGGTTGCGAGTCATCGCAGCAAAAAAAAAACGACTAAGCGTTTTTGATGCCATTTTGGTATTTTTTTTTTCCCTTCGAGAAGAGTCACTGTCCTTTATCTCGCACGTTACGCCTGTCGCGCGGTGTTCCTACGTGTCCTATCCCCTTCCTCTCCCCTCCCATTTCCTCTTTCTTCTCTTCAATTTTCCCTACTTTCTCCCCACTCCCCTCAACCCCCCCNCCCCCCCCCACACACACATTCACGATGGCACAAGCAGTACGAAACGCCAGTCCCAATCCGTGGATTGTGCAAAAGTTTGGCGGCACAAGTGTTGGCAAGTTTCCAGAAAAGGTGCGTCTATCTTGAAGCAGCAGGCGCGTTGCTGGGTTCACCTTTATGCGAAGAGACAAGCGGCCCAGGAACGGGCTGAGACATGCATATAAACCCCGAGACTGACGGGGACGTGCAGATCGCCAAAGACATTGTCTGGTGAGTAGAGCGAGTCGGTTCTGGGGCAATTGGTTGGCCAGAAAGACGGGCGTTCGATTTTAACCCACCTCCTCAGGCAATATCTTAACTCGTCCCACCGCGTCGTCGTCGTCTGCTCTGCCCGGAGCCCCGGGAAAAAGGTCGGCGGCACCACCAGCCGTCTGCTCGACGTCGTCCGCTACCTGGAGCTGCTTGGCCCGGCTGCAGCCGCCAGTGACGAGCCCGCTCAGGCTTCTCTACTGGAGGCTTCCCAGAAGCTCATCCAGGACATTAGCGACGAACACGCCCTTGCTGCCGACGCCGCCATTTCCGACCCGTCCCTGCGTGCCAGCCTGCGCGCCGAGATCGAGTCCGAATGCCGTGAACTCGGCGAGTACGCTTCTGCCATTAAGCGGTTCAATCTTGAGGTCAATTCCCGCGCCAAGGATCGCGTTGTCAGCTTCGGGGAAAAGCTGAGCTGCCGCTTCATGACCTACGTCCTGCGCGACCACCAGGTTGCCGCCGAGTTTGTTGACCTGTCAGACGCCCTGCACGCTGCCGCTAGCAGCAATGGCACGGCGAGTCCGAGTCTCGAGTCGAGTCTCGGTGCGGGGCTCAAGTCAGTGGCTGTCACTGGGGACCGCCTCGATGCTGCGTTCTACCACGCCGCGGCCGCCGTCTTCGCCAAGAAAATTGCTGCCTGCGAGGACCGCGTGCCCGTCGTGACGGGCTTCTTTGGCAACGTACCTGGTAGTTTGGTCGACGGTGACATTGGCCGCGGCTACACAGACCTGTGTGCCGCTCTCGTCGCTGTCGGCCTGCACGCCCAGGAGCTGCAAGTGTGGAAGGAGGTGGACGGCATTTTCACGGCGGACCCTAGCAAGGTGCCGACCGCGCGCCTGATCCCATCCATCACACCGTCGGAAGCCGCTGAGTTGACCTTTTACGGGTCCGAGGTCATCCACCATCTCACCATGGACCAAGTGATCAAGGCCGTGCCGCCGATTCCCGTGCGCATCAAGAACGTCAAGAACCCGCGCGGCAACGGCACCATTGTGCTACCGGACCCTGTCCGCGCACCCAGCCAGCAGCTGCAGCGCTCGGCGCGGGGGAGCTTTACCGTGCATGCCGCCGACGCCGAAGCGGCGAATGCCGGTGTCGTGAAGAAGGCGCCGGTGGTGCGGCTCACACCCCCCCGGCCGACGGCCGTGACCATCAAGGACCGCATCTCGGTGCTGAACATCCACTCCAACAAGCGGTCGCTCGCACACGGCTTTGTGGCGCGCGTGTTCTCCATCCTCGACCAGCACCAGATCTCCGTCGACCTGATCGCGACGAGCGAAGTGCACGTGTCCATGGCCATCCATGCGCCCGACGTGGTGATTGTGAGCAATGGCGGGGAGAGCAAGGGCGGACATCTGTCGGCATCGGCTGCTACTGCGGCCGCCACTGCGGACAGCAGTCTGGAGCGCGCACGGCACGCACTGGGCCCGCTGGGCGAGGTCAGCCTGCTGCACGGCATGGCCATTCTCAGCCTCGTGGGTGCGGACATGAAGAACATGATCGGCGTCGCGGGCAAGATGTTCACGACGCTAGGCGAGCACAACATCAACATTGAGATGATTTCACAAGGTGAGCTTGATTTTTTGGGGGGGTTTTTTGGTTCTTTGCCATTCTAACTATGCCAGGTGCGAGCGAAATCAACATCTCGTGCGTGATTGACGCGGCCGAGGCCACACGGGCCATGAACGTCCTACACACAAATCTATTTACGTTTCTAGATTAGATTTGCTGCTGCTACATTCTTTGGTGTCTTTCTTTCTTTTTTTTTTTCTTTTTTTTTTTTTGCATAGGCCCCTCTTTTGCATGTCGTGTCGGGTTGGCCTTTGGGGCATCTCTCTTATTTACTGTGTGGCGCATTTGGAAATATTAAAAAGGGATCTTTCTTTTTTGTTAAGCATGACACCACTGTTGGAAAAGACTTTTTTTGTTATATTTTTTTTTCGGCCCTCCTACTCTATGCTATCAATCCGCTGCTTTTTTTTTTTCTCCCAGTCTCAGGCCAGCCTTTCAACCCTCTCACAGCCGTTCATTTCTTTCCCTTCTTCCGCTTCTTCGCCGCTGCGCTTCCGCCCGCCGGCGCCTTCTCTACCCGCACCGACCCAGCACCACCCGCCAGCGCCAGCGTCTCCTCCTCCTTGACCACGCCGCCCTGCATCGTGCCTGCGTCGCCGCCCCGCCGCCCCTTCTTCTTGCCCTTGGGCGGCCGGTACGAGCTGCGATCCCGCAGCGGAAGCCAGCGCTCCGGGTCCAGTTTCTTGTTCGGGTCGAAGACGGCAGCCGGCTCGGCGGTTCCGTCTTCCGCCGCCGCTACCGCCGCCGCCGCTGCCTTGGCCTGGAGTTTCCGTGCCTGCCGAGAAAGGACCGGCGATGCCGCCGCGGCATCTGTCTTGCCGCTAGTCTTGGGCTTCTTCGCCGTCTGCTGCTGCTGCTGCTGCTGCTGCGGCTCGTCGGCCGCTGTGCGCTTCCGGCCGGTGGCTGCCGCCGCCGCCGGTGCCGCCAGCGTGGCCACACCGCCCTGCAGTAGGTGGGCCACATTCACGTTCTTGACCAGCTCGTCCACGGGTGTCAGCAGCGTAGACAGCCGCGCCGTCCGCCCGTCCTGCTCTGTCTCGGCCGACCGCACCGTGGCCACGAGGCCGGCCGCAGCCACGCGGTCGGCCGGGTTCGCCGCGTGCAGCGTCTCGAACGCGGTCGCCGCCACGGCCTGGTCCGCCGGGTTGGGCGACCGCAGGAGCTCGACGCCGGCCGCCCGCAGCAACGACAGGGGCGCGCGGTCCACCGTTTGCTGCTGCTGCTGCTGCTGCCAGTGGGACACCGCACTGGCCAGCTCGCTGCGCACCGCATTGGCGCGGCCCTGCAGCCGGTACAGGGCCACGGCCAGGGCCACCAGGCCTGGCGCAAAGCGGACGCTGAGCGCATGGGTTGTTGTGCTGTGCTCGAAAAAGGCCTCGAGAAGGGCCAGCGCGGCATCGACGTTCCCTGCCGGCGTTTTTCTTTGGTCGTCATCTTTGTCTCCCTCCTTTTTGCTTTTCTTCCCACTCCCTTCTTGCAGGTGCAGCTGGACGGCCGTCAGCAACAGGCCGACGTCGTCGGGCCGGCTCGCCAGCAGGCTCCGGATCCGCCGCAGCGCCTTCTGGCCGGTCTGCAGCTCAGTCGCAGCCGCCGCGTGGAAGACACCGAGGTCGACGACATCGGGGTTGACGGCAGCAGCGGCGGCAGCGGCGGCGGTAGTGCGGTTCTCCTTGTCGTCGGCCAGAGCGGTTTTGATTTTCCGGGCAGTCCGGCTGCGCACGCCCTTGAAGCGGTAGCACTGCAGCTCAATGGTGTACTGGTTGCGGCACAGGATGCGGGCCTGGTGCGCAAACAGGCGGTCGCTCCCGGCCGGCGGGGCCGGGATGGCCTCAACCTGGCGCTGCACAACGTACGGGTTGTATGCAGCACTGCTGTGCTGGACGGCGACGCCATTCGTGGCAGCCACCACGCTGGCGGCACCCTCGCACGCATTGTCCTCGTCCTCGAGCTTCTTTTGCAGGGCGGCCGCCTCGTCCAGCCGACCCAGGCGCGCCAGCGCATACGTCTGCTGGATCAGGATAGGCAGCAGCTCGACGCGCTTGTCGTCGTCACCAAGATCCTCGGACGCGGCACACAGTTGCTCGGCACGGCGCAGCAGCACGAGACCCCGGGCGACATCGCCGCGGGCCAGCGCGCCGCAGCCGGCGTTGTAGGCGGTCTCAAAGAACTCGAGGTCCTCACGGCGCTCAGCCACTGCTGTTGTCACACCGCCCTGCTGCCAGGCCTGCTGCGCGGCCACAGCCAGGGTGTTGATGCGCACATCAGCGTCCTCGCCCACGTTCGCAGCGGCGCCCTCTTCTGCGGCCAGTGCCGCGTAGAGCGCAGCAGCCCGGTCAAAGCGCTCGGCCCGGTAGGCGGCCTGCGCCGCGACATGACGCAGCGCGCGGGTGGCCGTACCGGAGGCACGGTTTGCTGCTGCCTCGGCGGCGTCCGGATCACCCACCTTGTAGAGGGCGTATGCGTGCTCCAACACACACCGCGCGGCCAGGGCATCGCCAGCGCCGGCAATGGTGCGCAGCGCATCGTCGAAGCGGTCCAGGTGCAGCAGGGCCACGACCTTGGTGTGCAGGGCGGTCAGCCTGTCGGCAGCACTGGCGCCGGTCTTCTCGAGGGCGGCATTGGCGAGCTTGAGCGCCTCGTCGTGGTCATCGATGCTGGTGCTGCGCAGCAGCGAGTTGAGGGCGTTGACAGCCGCACCGGCCATGGTCGTCTCCTCCGGGGTTGTGAGTGGCGGGTGGAGGGGAGTCGATCAGGGGGGATGTCGACCAGGGGGGCGGGGGGGGGGGTCAGATGCTGATCAGTCGTTGCTCGACGTCGAAGACACAAAACCCAGAGCACAAAAATGGAGAGGGGCAGTATAATGCGGTGGGGGCTCTTTCCTATTTTTTCCCTGTGTCGCTTTCCGCTTTTTGCTGCCATTATGTAATTAATACATTTACGTGCACGAGGATCAGTCGTCGTTGCTGCAAGCTCCATTTGTTCATCCCTCGTTTCTTTCGTTTCTTATTATGTGTCATGATCTGTTCGAATATGCCGCCCGTGAGGGATTGTTGAGCCCTACGCCTTGCGGAACCGTCCCCAGAAGCCCTTCCGGCGTCCGTCCTCCACCGGCGGCGGCGGTACGTGGTAGGGCCGCACAGGATAGACCGGTTGCACGTTGTATTGGCGCAGCCCCTGACCCTGCAGACCGGCTGCCACGACGTGTGGGTAGTGACGCTGCTTGCTCGCTGGGATCTCGCCCAGCTTCGTGCTGGCGGATGAGGACGTGATCTGCGAGATGCGCCGGTTCGGGTGGCGGATGTATCTGAGGCTGTCCAGGTCTGGCAGCGAGGAGACGTCTGTCGAACTGCTTTCGACGGTGGCGTGGGCTGCGCGGCTCTTGCGCGGCGGCTGGCGGGGCTTTTCGTGTTCAACCCGCTGTGGCGGACCCGGCGCCGGCGTCGTTGGCGAAGGGCGTTTTCTGCCTCTTCTTTGCTCTCTTGGGTCGCGTGGCAGCTCATGTGGATGGCGTGTCTGCGACGTCTTTTCTTGCGATGCCGCTGTTGCCCGCGGATCTTGAGGTGGCCGACTACGGGCCTTTTTTTTTTCTTGGCCTTCTTTGTGTAGCTTCTCGGCTCTTCGGCGGTTCCTTTGAGGTGACGGCGCTCTGGCATTCGGTGGTGACGGGGGCCACGGCAGCGGGGTAGGGCCGCTGTTGTCGCCGGTTCGCCTGCTCTGCAGGCTCCGACCCGACTGGCTTCTGCTCAGGCGCACGGACAGAGCGTCGATGGTCTTGATGGCGCCGACGCGCGACTCGTTCGACAGGGCGCGCAGCACATGGTACGTGAGTGGCGGCTGGCACCCGCCTTGGCTGCTACCCAGTCCAAACAGACGGGCAGGCGCCGCGGTCAGCCGGCGGACAAAGCGGCGAAGGACCGCGCGGGAGCGTTCTGGCGAGAAGTCAGGCATGTCCGTTTCGACCACCGTACAGAGGTGTACGCACTGTCGCCCCTCTCCAATCGTTTGCCGATCTCCCGGAACCGTGCCGCAAACGCCTGCTGCACCTTGGCGCGGTCGTCCAGCAGCGCCAGGGCTCAGGGCAGACCGGCTGTCCCCGTCCGGCCGCGTGTCACCGGCGCCGACATTGTGCAGCAGGTCAAGACACCTGATGTAGGTGCCCAGCAGGGTGTGGACGCTGTCGCGAAAGCCCATTTTTGGCTTTCGTGTCTCTTTCGCCTCTTTGGCCTTGGCTTTCTCTTTCTTTTTCTCTGTTTCCTTTGTCTTTTTCTTCCATTCGGCTGCGCGCACATGCGAGGGCAGTGTTCTTTTCCCGTTGCCGCTTTTATGCTGGCCTTTCCGAGGACCGCTAGGTTCGTCGTCCTCAATGCCCTGGTTTGTTCTGCAGCCTCGCGCGAGATAGGAGGGGGAGCCGCTGCGCCTGGATTGTATCTTACGATAGGCGCCGGCCCTTGCGACTAACTGGGGCGCAGCGACCAATGCGCTGCGCTGTGCAGTTTGGATTCTACGGACGACTTGCCCTCAAGCGGCGGCCTCGCAAGGCATTTTGCCAAGGAGGAACAACTGCAATTAAAGGACAGATCCCAAACCATTTTTATTATACAGTAATATATAGCCAATTTGACCTCGGCAGGAGAAGCACTTTTTTTGCCTTTTTAAGTGGTTCTAAACAATTCGACATGCCCTTTTTCTCCCGCCTTCTCTGAACTTCGAGTATGGACAACGCCCCGACGATCCATCCGCCACTTCGGTCCTTTTGCTGAATGATCGGGGGTTGGGCCGCTGGTTTTGTCCAGACAAAGGCGCTGATGCATACGGGGCGGTTGATTGGATGGGTAAGATACCGTATGGCACATGCTGGCTACAGCTCTGTGCATTCGCTCCTTGTGAGGGTGTGATACATTATCTGCTTGTGGGCCGTTGCTCCGTGTACCGGAGTACGTATCTTACTCGTATCTTACTAGAAATGCTCGCCCTGCACGACACGTAGGGCTCTTTTGAACGACGTGCTCTTGCTCTTGTCGATGAAAGTCCCTGTCTGCCTAGCGCCCGCCCCCTGTGCCGTGCCGCCGCTATTGCCATGACAAAAGGACTTTCATGTTGCGTTGGACGGCTCCCACGCTCCTGGTCATTGGCATGATCGTTATCTTTGCTCACTGTCCCCCTGCTCCAGTGACCCGTGTTTCCCTCTACAACACCCGGCGGTGTGAGGATTTGACGCGAGTAACAGTGCACAGCCTGCTTCCTCCCTCGGCATTCCGTTCGTCGTATCCTCCCAAGTTCCAAGATACGCCGCCTGCATGCGATTTGCATCGCGATGCCTGGCCCGTCCGGTTGCACTGTTATCTACTCGTACGACCAAAAACAGACGCTGTATGTGCATGTGTGTGGGGGGTTTGTCTCCGTTTTGGTCAATTTGCTGAGAGTCTCCTTTTTCTTGCTTTATTCTTCGCTCCTTTTTTTTATTTTTTTTATTTTTTATTTTTATTTTTACTCTGCAGGTTCTTTTTTTCCCTGTTGTTACCGAAAAATCCCGTCAGTGACCCTGAAACGCCGTCCAGCATTTGGCAGCCCGTAAAAACTAGAACTTTCAGGCAGTTCCTTAGCGTGACGAACAGGACCAGACCGGCGCGCTACCCCGACTTTGACCGTCGCTGACATTAGCAACGGGCTAACGGCATGCGGAGTCGTCCCCGCGCTACGAGGTTTGGCTCGTCCTTACTAAAAACTTGTACTTTTTCGTGCTTCTAGTAGACGTTAGTTGTCGCTGGAACTGTTGATCCTCTAGACGCATAGGCAAATCCGCCCACAGGCTTACGAGTATCTTACAACTCTGACCCCGTTCTCGTATCTTACATGGGCCATACTGTGCTACCTCTTGGAACCATTCACTCATCTTCCCCCACTCGGATTTTCTGTTTGCGGTCCACTTTTACCCACATTGAAAGTCGCGGGTGGACGGCTCGTTGACGCCCTGTCCGTTTTTGTCAGGTTTGCCGACCCAGTTAGCGCAGCACCCGTCGCGCCTTCTGCATATTTATATTACGCCCTATGCAGCCGGCAAGAAGGCGGTTACAAAAGTGGCAACAAACTTGGAAGGAAGGGGGGGGGAGGGGGGGGAGTGTGGCAGCGGGCCACCTGCTTGGGTGCTTTCGCTCCCACGCGCAGTTTTGTGGTTTTCCGCCACATCCCACTCAATGCGCCCACCCTCGCTCCGCTCGGAGTGCGTTCCCCTCCCGCACCAGCGAGGGATAAAAATCCAGACCGGGTGGGGATTGATTAGTGCACGTCCCCCGTATCTTCGCTCCTTCCCTGCAGAGCACCAACTCCGTGCCACCACCCAGCTGGCGATGCCCTCAATTTTGTCTGTTCCCCCCCCCCCCCTCCCCTCGCCTCGTTTGCGCCACCACGCTCCCCTGCGCTCTGACTCGTCCACGCCCCTCGCGCAACGGCCCGGTGCTTGAACGCAATCCATCCCGCGGGCCTGTTTGGCCTCGTCGCTGTTTCCGAACGCCCTGGTCGATATCCCCCTGTTCTCCAAAACTCTCTTTGCCTTTTCGATTGTTCGGGTCAACAAGCCGTCTTCTTCGTCCCGCCTTCCTTCGCCTTCTTCCCCCTCGCGAATCGACCTCCCAAATCCCCCAATTCGCTAGCCGGCAATCCCTCTTTTCCAGCTCCTGCTATCAGCACCTCGGTCCCTAACACGCGCTGTCGGCTCTGTTCCCTCCGTACTTGACTCGGTCTCTCTTCCTGTGTTCTTTGCTATTTCTTCTGCACCCACCGCTATCCCCGCACAATACAACAGCCTCCCACCACTCACCGCCCCTGACGCCACGCTCGCATTTGTTTCGCCTTGCAACGTCCTTGTTGCTCTATCTGACGCCATCTCAACTCTGACGCATCTTTTGCATCCGTATACGCGCCCCCCACGGCCGCTCTGCCATTTTGTTCTCTTGGGCTTTTATTTGTCGTTTTTTGGTATTGGGGGGTTTTTTTTTTTTTCCCCTCTCTTCTCGCACGCCCTCTTTGGCCTATCACAAAACCCTTCCCGGACCAGCTGCGCAAACAACAGCCACCGTCTTTCAGCCAGGCCGAACGTCAGCACTGCAGCCATTCGTGTTGATTTCTGACCGCTGTTTGTGTGTGTGCCACCTGCCGCCTCCCATCGTCTGCACCTTGCTTGGATCCTTGTGCCCAATCTGCAGGCCACGTCCTATCTCCCGGATCCGGCTGCTTGTCTCTCCCAGTCGTGGCATCCCACTCCTGTGTCGCTTGATCCCTCAAACGTTTAATCTGTCTGCGGCGTGCTTCCGCTTCCGCTGTACCCACCTAGCACGACTCCCACCTGCCTGCTCGTCTGTCTCCTGTTGTTAATAGCGATCCGAGGGATAGCCCACACAGCCCTCCCTCGCAGCCCTGGTCAAAGATACAGGGTGCCAGCCTAGCCAGAACCATCAGGGCATACGACGTTCGCCTTGCTCGGTTTCCACGTCTGCCAAATCCCAGGCCGACGTGCGTCGAATAAAAACCCAGCCCCATCCCACCGCAACTACGTCTCTTGGCCTTACCCTTTTCGATTGTCTTCTCGCTCTGTTTTCTACCAGAATACCGCACTTTGCACCGCCCTCATCGTACCATGGACATTTCCCGCAACTTTCAGTTTCAGACTCGGTTTTCACAATAAGACGCTTATTGGTCGACATACGCGAGTGATCATCTTGTTGACCCAGCAGATCAGGGACACCGTCCTCTTCCACGCTTTCCAGCGCCCTCTCCTTCGATGCTACTCGTGCCTTGACATTAGCAGCTGTTCAAGAGGTAGTGCATCATCTGCCACCTCCCCCCCTAATACACAACAACCGACAGCATTGAACATGTCGGCAAACGCAGCACCCTCGCCCACCATGTCGCCAGCCGACCAACTACAATTGCCGTCTGGCCAATGTTGCGCTTTCTTGCTTGAGCCTGAAGTCAAGGGCAAGCGATGCGGCTGCTCGCACTTTGGCCTCAACCGCTCCAAGCCAGGAACGTTCTGCGAATGTGGCCACAACGCTTGCTATCATGAAATCAAGGGGGAAACATCATCGGCTTCGGAAACTCCTGAGACAGTACAGTTGAGACAACGTCTAGAGAGTCTCGAACGGTACCAGGAGGAATGGCAGAAGACACAGGAGAATGTGAGACTTTTGCGGCAGCGGCTTGAAGACGACGACGATCGGGATCAAAAAGCTGTTGTACGACTCAGTCGGCTTGAGGACACCCTCGAGAAGAGTCAAGGCGAAGTCAGCTTGGAGGTCCAGAAGGCCTACAACAACCTGGGCCGTGCATGGGACTCAATTACCGACCTCCTGGAGTACAAGCGTACGACGGAAAACCACATTCGCCTCATCGAGGAACGCTTGCGAAATGCCGATCGTGAGGTGGCCCGCATTGGTGACCGTCAACTGGAGCTGGTCGACGTCGACATTACTCTTGAAGAGCGCCTCGATGCGTTTGAAGATCGCATGGAGGGTCTCGAAAGAAGCCACGGACGCCTGTCCTCCACTAACACGGAGAGCAATAGAGGCGGCGAGACCGTGACGCGCCAGCCCGCCCAAGCCGGGAGGAGATCACCAATCTTGATCCGCGACAGCCGCTCCTTGTCGCCCGCATCTTCACAGGGCTCGGCCGCCAAATCGAAGGCCGCATCAGCCACATACAATACCCGCCCTACTGCCCCTATCCCTCTCTCTACCACAGCCCCATTTCTCACGACGCCTTCTCCACAGACACGGGCACCGGCAATCCTCACAGCACCGCCTGCTCCGATTCTTTCGACGTCCATTCAGCCAGGGTCCATGGCTGTCCGGAACATTGCCAGTAGTTCCGCCGGCAGGCCTTCTTCTTCACAAGACCTCTGGACCGTGCACGTCTCCTTGATGCCAACACCGACGCAACCCTTCCCGTTTGAGCGTGACACAACTGCATACAAGCGGTGTCTTTCGCGCGGTCTCCATCAGATGGTTGCCGTCGGCGGTTCGAGTGACGAGGCGTTTGCGCAGGCGGTGAAAAAAGCGTTTGGTCACATCATTCGCAACCGCCAGTGGGCGCCTCTACAAGCTCTGGCCTGCACAGCAGAGCGACTAGCTGGCCTGCCTATGCTACGGCCGCTCGACCCGTCTTTGCTTGACGGCCCATTCGACTCGACCTTTTTGCGGGACCACTGTGCGGTGATGGACATCCACGGCCGCATGGACTCACTATACATTGCCATGTGCGACAAGACGCTTTCCTGGCATTCGATCCGGCGCCTTCCCGTATTTCTCGAGGGTCTGGAGCCCTGTTGGGCGCACGACGAACGGCTGGACGGGGAGCCACCGCTTGACGACAACGACTTTGAGAACGATGCCAGCAGCAGCGAGGACGAGATCATGGGTAACATGTCACGCCCGGCGCGGCCGCCCGCAGGCGACATCGTGGCGGCCTTGTCAACACATCACACCTTAAAACGCACCGCTTCGGACATGTCTCGCTCATCCAGCTTTGGATCAACCGCAGCCATTGTGCCGTCCCTAGCATCGGCACCGACCGCAGCAGAGGGTGAGGGCTCCCGGCCAAAAGTGGCACGGATCTATCAACTGGATAACATGGTGGAGGTTCGCAGAGGTGTGACGACGCTGTGACGACGACGTCCGGCTGAAGCACGCACGCAAGCACGCACGCAAGCACGCACGCATAGACACGAAACTGCACGAAGCCATACGACCACGAGCGAACGCAATATTTAACGGCTCAATCAGCCTGAACGGTCAGAATCCATTGGAAGCCTTTTTGGCCTGAGGCAGGACACAAGCCTTGGGCCTTGGCCGAGTGCGGTCGTCTTTCTCATCATTTTCTATACTTTTCGTAGGAGGTGCAATACAGTGGTACGCCTATAGATCGGATGAGATTTTGTTTGTTTGGTCCCCGATGTTTTATATCCACAGGCGTTCTATAATTGAAGGATATTCGGGGTCGCTCCCAAACTACACACACTAAATGTGAAAATGAAGTTCAAATGCAAAACCGATTCTGATTCATGGTTCATTTCTAGTATCGGCGCTCTTCGGCAGCAGATGAAGCAGAATGGCTGGGGTTCTCGTCCAATGTCTACCAGTTACAAAACAACCAGACTTTTGGGGATTGCGGTGACATGAAAAGCTGCCCAGCATCGCTCTTTTGTGCAAGAAGGCAGTGAAAGGCGGTGAAGGGTGCTCCGCTCCACTTGGGCGCGCAGAAGGTTGTAAAAACACGGTCGGCTCTTGCCCGCCCCGCCCAGACAACGACGCGCCTTGTCCGCGCAGCCTTGCTGGCCCTTTCTTTTTTTGACCTCTTGATCATACCATTGCCGTTTGTCGCCCTACCATCGTGCGCCCGGGCCGACGAAAGATTATCTCTGTGCCATTTGCATCTTCCCGATTGTCTTTTTCCAAAGCCGGCGAAACGACAGGAAGCGACTCCGATCCGTCGCCGGGGCTCAGCCTCTTTTTTTGTTCTCTTTCTCCCTTTCTGGGCATTTGACCGATCGGCTCTCTTTCAGCTCCAACGCTCTCTTTTCGCCGCTGTTCCCTTTGATCCTCGCCTCACGTCCACTCCTTTCTCTTCTTTCACGTCTACCTCACCACCGCTCTGCTTTGCCAGTTGCACTCTGGGCGGACCTCCACCTCGTCACTATGGATTACGACATTGATATGGAAGATGCGGCAACCGCGTCCGCCCATTTTGCGGATGTGGACAACAACGTGATGCCATTGGGCGAGGAGGGGCAGCTCGCCGACGTGGACGACAAGGTACCGTTTGCAGTCCGTCCGCAACGATGCGCGCTTTCCCCGTCTCTTGCTTACCTCTCGGCGTACAGGAGCCCGGTGAGCTTAACGACCCCTCGATGGGCGCCGGTGCGGCCGGTGCATCGATTGACGAAAACCCCGATACCACCCTGGCACCCGAGAAGGTGCACCTGCGTGGCCTCGACACCTTGACGCCGGAGGACATCAAGGCGTATCTGGCTGAGCACCTCGGCAGAAGCAGCAGCAGCACGCGCGGCAGCGGCGGCGGTGCGGGCGTAACGGCGTTCCGGCGAATTGAGTGGATCGACGACTCATCGGCAAATCTTGTGTTTGCCGATGCGACGTCGGCCGTGGCGGCTGTGTGCGCTCTGTCGGCGGTGCCGCTTTCCATCAGCGACGCGTCCGAGCTGCCGGTGCAGGGGCTGCTGCCGGCGAAGCCGTTTGTGAAGAGCGCTGACGCTGCAGACACCGCGCCGATAGGCAGTGCCGAGAGCGCGGCCACGGGCTTGCAGGTGCGCTTCGCCGTGGTGTCGGATCGGAAACAGGCGGGCGCGGCGGCACGCAGCCGGTTCTACCTGCTGCACCCCGAGTATGATCCCGAGGAACGGCGGCGGACGGGGACGCACCGGCGGGGGGACGATCGAGGGGCGGTCGACTCATACCGGCCGGGCGGGGGGCCCAGGGGCAGGCAGCGGCGTCGGTACCGCGACGACCGCGGCGACGACCGCGACCGGGACATCCGCAATAACACGTTTGACGCCAGCCTGTATGACGATGACGATGGTTCCACATCAGGGCCACAGTCGGGGCGGGGCAGCGCACGGCGGGAGCGGCGACGTCGGCGGTCGTGGTCGCAATCGCGGTCGCATTCGAGGTCGTCTCGGTCACGGTCGCGATCGCAGTCGCGGGCACCGTGGCGGGAGAGCAATCGCGGCAAGGAGCTATTCGGCGGCGACGGTGGCAGCGGCAGCGGCCGTAAAAAGGAGCTGTTTCCGGATAAGCTGGGGAGCAACGGCCGGCTGGTGTCGGAAGACTCGGGGCGTGCGTGGGACGGGGACCGCCGGCGTGGCCGCGACCGGCGCGGCCGGCGCCGTGGAAACAACAACCGGCGTGACCCGGAATACGGCCGGCTGCGCAACAGCCGATCGGCGTCGCCGCAGCGGGAGAACGGCGGCGCTGGGTTCTACTACGACGAGCAGGGCGCCGCGGACGACGACTACGACGGCCGCCTCGCGGATGCGCGCGCCGAGGAGGCGGCGGTAGCGACAGCATACAACCGCGAAAAGGCGCGGGCGATCAAGGACCGGCTGGCAGCGGCGGGCGACGGCGACGGCACCCGGGGGGTAACAGCGCTTCTACGTGGTATGTCGGTGACGAGCTAGACGGCGACAGACAGCAATGGGTGCAGCAGACGCCTCCGCCAGCGGCGGCAGACGCTGATGCACCGCAGCAGCTGCGAAAGGAGAAACAGCAGCACGCACGGGCCAAAGTTGGCATTGTGCTTGCCCTCCATCCGCCCTCCATCCGCCCTCCATCCCCCTCTCCCTCCCTCTGCTCCCTTTTTATAACACGCATTAACAACCACCAGACGACAACACGTTCAGCATCCGCGGACTGGCGGGCGAGGGCGCCGGCGGACTCGACATCAAGGGCTCGGCGCTGGCGCGGGAGCTGTTCCCGAACCGGTTCGACGAGGGCAACGACAGCAGCGCGTTTGCGGTGCGCGGGCAGGCGGGTTCGGACAGCGGCGGCGGCAGCAGTGTTGGCAAGACTCTGGAGAGCCGGATTACGCGTCCGCGGCAGCGGGCAAAAGACCTGTTTCAATGATGGGCTTTCTTCACTAGTTCTTCACTGGTCTTCACTGGTTCTGTAATTGATACCGGGCTCTTCACTGGGGTTCGCTGGGATGCCCTTCCTTCTCCTGGGTCCTTTTGGGCCCTTTCTGGGGTCCTTCTCTTGTCTCCTCCTCTCTTTCTCCTTGCTTTTCTCTATCGATTCCGCCTCTGCCCGAATGAACAGGGGAGGGTGTGCATGCAGACAGCCAAATCCAATGAATCGCTTTTTTTCCGACATTCCAAATTCTTCTATTTACTCCGTAAAGGAAACGTTTCCGGTCTCTTGGCGCTACTTACTACTGTTCATGATCGACCCCCCACTGCTATTCTTTCCACTATTCCTTCGTCTCTTTTGCTTCTGTCATTGCCCCCCTCCCCCCTCTAGCTTTGTCTGCCCTACGAGGTGTTTATGCGTATCGTAAGATACGTCGTTCCTAGACCCAAGCCAGCAATATCCGAACATACCATTGGTCTCTGGCTCCTCCACCGTGCTCTTGTGCTCGTCTATCGTATGACATAGCGTTGCATCTGCCGCCCTCGAGAGGGATGAGAGGATCTTTGCCAAGAACGAAGGATCGCGTATTTGGCCGAGCTGCGGAGGGACTAACCAAAGAGTCTTTCTCAGCGTGTCGTGTCTTTCGGGGACGCCCGGACAGGGACCGTTGTGTCAACCCCCGATCCTGACCGTCTGCCCTACCCGTAATTTTCTTACTTTTGTCCCCTCCCCCCCC